>QRFJ01000152.1:974556-1382056 GCA_006176705.1 Cocos nucifera
GCAAGACTTTAGAAGTTGAAGAGCTCGCATTGGAGAGCTGATCACTATTATAAAAAGAGGCTACAATAGCACATATTATAGCAGCGATTTTCGAAATCACTATAATAGGATCTACGATAGTGGTTAAAAAGAACCGTTGCCATACAGAGAACTGCTGCCATAGGTGACTTATGGCAGAGATTATATTAATCACTATCATAAGTCAAAATAACTGTTGTAATAGATTCGATCTATAGTAGTAGTTCACCTATGACAATGGTTACATTAATCGTTGTTATAGGTCAAAATAACTACTGCAATAGATTTGATCTATAGCAGCGGTTCAGAATAACTGCTGCCATATCTTTTTTTTCATATTTTTACTCTAAATATTATATAATTTTAAAATTTAATGTCCATCTTCACTATTCATTATCTAAATAATTACCATTAGAGTATCGTTACAAAAAATCGCCTCGATCCGATGGCCCTAGCTTCATCGATCAGAAAAATTTCGATTTCGACGACCACGAACGATGATGCGATGATCCGATAGATAGAGATCTTCGATAGATCTAAAAATCTATAATGATAATTTTGATGATATTTATAGCATATTATCAAAGTTTTACTTCAATTGGATATCGTTATCTTGGTCAATTTAGCATAGGATAATTTCAATCGTTAAATGATAAATGAGTGATCAAAGAATCAGACACCATCCAATTATGAGATAATTTTTTATAAATGATCTTGGCTACTATTTTAATCATTTTTATGGTGGTGATCATAAAATTCAACTCGTGGATCTAAGAACGATCTAAAACTATACATCGCTTGATAACCATTCTTAAACTTCGTTGGTGGTTATGCTCATGCTTTTGCAAGATCTACTTAATGTGAACAGTTTATACAAAAATGATTTAAATTTCATGATCATCGTTGCATAAAATTATTAAAATTATAACAAAGATCATTTAACTAAAAAATTATCTCATAATCAAACGTCGTTTAGCCCTTTGATCGTTTGTTTCTAATTTAACGATCAAAATTATTCCATACTAAAATGATTATGATAACGATATTTGATTGAAGTGAAACTTTGATAGTATGCTAAAAATATCATCGAGATCATCGTTGCAGATTTTTGGATCCATTGGAGATCTCCATCTATTAGATCATTATATCATCGTTCGTGATCATCGAAATCAAATTTTTCTGATTGATGAAGTTAGGACCATTGGATCGAGGTGATCTTTTATAATGACACTCTAATAATAATTATTTAGATAACGAATGATGAAGATGGATATTAAATTTTAAAATTATATAATATTTAGAATAAAAATATGAAAAATTAATTTTCAACCTATGGTAGTGGTTACTGAAAATCGCTGCTTAAGTTAAAATTAATCGACCCTCAAATTTGGTTTCCTCCCATGTGCTCTCTCTCTCTCTCTCCTCTCTGCCATCGGTGAGATCCCACTCCTCTCCTTCCTCGATCGATGCCACCCCTCCTTCCCTCCTAGCCGCCCCTACCTCTTGGTGCCCCCTCCTCCCCACTGGCCCCCCTCCCCAGCCACCCTCTGTCTCTCGGCCCCTCCCCACCCCTCTTCGATCATTCCCCCAACCTCTGCCACCCCCACCTCCCAGGCGCCCCTCCTCATCACCGTGCACCCCCGACCTCCCATCATCGTGCACCTCGACCTCCCCTCATCGTGCCCCCCATCCTCGGCCTCCCGCCTCTCGACCCCTCCCTGCCTCTCCCCGATCAATCCCCAACCCCCACTACCCCACCTCTCGGGCCGCCCCTCCCCATCACCATGCACCCACTAGCCTCCCCATCACCGCACCCCCTGGCGCCCCATCCCTGACCTCTCCTGCCTCTCGATGCCCCCGTCCCTCCCCACTCAACCCCCCCAACCCCTGCCACCCCCACCCCAGGCTGCCCCTCTCTATCATCGTGCACCACCACCCCCTCCCCTGGCCTCCCTATCATGGCACCCTCCGGGCCGCCTCTTCTCTCTCTCTCCTCTTTCTCTCTCTTTCCTCTTTCTCTTCTCTCTTCTTTCTCCATGTCACTATCTTACTCTTATTTCGCAAGTTACCTCTAGCCGTCGTCTTCTTTTAGCACCATCACCGACGACCCTCAGAGCTTTCGGTGCGACCCCCTCTCCATAGTCACAGGTATAAATATATTTTTTAATTTTATAGTATTACTTATTAATCACTTATAATATTTATAATAATTTTAAAATTTTTATAATAATATATATTATAAATATTTATTATAAATATTATAATTATTTGCTGGTTGTGGGTCATGCTAGTGGGTAAGAGAACTCCTGTCGGTTGGTTCTGAACCATGTCGGTGGATTTTGGATGGGGTCGTGCTGTGTCCGTGGCCATGGACAGCCCTTAAGCCGTGCCGTGTCTGGAGCCATGGACAGCCCTTGGGCCATGCCATGTCGGCAGCCATAGACAACCTTTGGGCCGTGCTGGCCGATAAAAAAATTTCTACCAGCGAGTTCTGGGTCGTGCCATGCCGGTAGCCTTGGGCTGTGCCATGTCAACGGTCGTGGATAGGCCTTGGGCCATGTCGGCCATTTCAAAGCCATCCCTCCACTCGTGGTGCTCCCGCGTAGTTCCCACATAGTTATGGACTGAGACTTGTATAGTGATAACCCTCAACCTTTTCCGAGTACACATGCATGCCAGCTAATCTAAAACAAGGTGACCTTGTTCTTGAAATAGATGCTTAATTAATGACCTACAACATTAGTGAATTCTATTGTAACTGCAAATAAATCTATTTATATGTATTAAAATGGAAGCTTTAACCTCCATTTGACATGTGAGGTTTTAGAGAATGGAGAGAGCACCACGTGGAAACAACGGTATCTTCCTAAGCTTGAATAGCACGCAGTGGAAGAGCTCAATTTTCTTTTCACCTCGACAACAAGCGAAATTTTGAGGATGCGGCCAGGTCTCCACCATCACCAATTGTGGCACCCCCACCTAGGTAGTGGCCAATGGGATTCTCGGGGCCCTCTTCACCTCTCCTGCCTCCCAAAATATCTCTCTAAAGTGCAAAGAGTTTTGGGTGTCTCTTTATCTTCTCTTCCCCCTTGATTATGTCTTACTAGTCCCTCCTCGTGATAGTGATAATGACGATGAAGACGAGGTTGCCGCCGTCTTCATCGCCATCGATCCGACAGCACTTCTATGTTATTCTACCCTTGTTGCTTTGTTTGTTTCCAATGTGGGATGGATTAGAAGGAAGAGGGATTGGTGGACTGTAGAACAGTGTGGGTTCAACTATGAACATATGGGAGAGGTGGAGAAGGGGGAGAAGGTTCCAGTAGCACTTGGAGAGTTCTAGAAGATCAATGAGTCTGTGGGAGGATTTTTGGAGCATATGAGTGTCGATAAAAAATGAAACTAAATTATCTCCTTTCCAGTAACTAAATTATCTCCTTAGATGAAAAATGCTATACGTTGAAAATTATGTTCCAAAGTCAATCATCAGTCTGTTGACGGTTGAGATATTATAATTAATTTATTAATTAATAAAAAATATTTTGACATCTTTTTTCATCATAAGTTTACATCTTCTAATGAACTCCATTATTGTGATGAAGTCCTTAGGACTATTTAGTTTCAATAAAGAGAAAATTTATCGATTAGTCCTTAAATTTATTCACGATCAAATGATAGGTTGTTAATTAGGACGATAGCGTCTATCGAGCATAGATCGCTATATGCCATATAGGTTGGTTGTCCTCTTAACCAAGGTATGTGGAGATAATGGTATGACATACATGTGAGATGTATGGATACATCATCATTAAACGTGACCAACTTTAGAGCAATCTGCTATCGAAAATATCTCTAATGGGATATAAGTATAAGTATCCCTTAGATCTGAGATCATCTCAATGACTCACAAGCAACTCACTGTGCTTTGGTACCGAACTAATTGAATTTCTAATTCAGTAATGGAAGGCTTCTGGGCATAGTCAAGTACTTACGAAGTTAGAGTATGATCAAGATGAAATTGACCACTCCAAGAGTTGGAGAAGAATATATCACTATATTTTAATATAGTAAAATCTTGGCCAGGATAATCCATCAGATGTATTTGATATTTTAAAATACAATATGGACAATCTGATCAGAGTTGACAGTTGAACTCTGATGTGTCTTACGAGCATTATGGTCAAGGAGATGAATTATATGGAAACTATATTCGCATGGATTCTAAGGATGGTGCTCTACACCTTCGACCTATCGGACTGTTGGATATCATTGCTAGATAATCACTTTGATTGTTATAAAAATTTATTTTTATGCTACCGACTTAGGTTCAAATCTATGAGGTCACACACATTAAAGTTTTCGATCTGATCAGATGGTTGATCAATAATTAAGAATCGTTCTAGAATTAAACAATCAATATGATTGGTGTTTAACCTAGTGCAAGGGTTATAGGAGGATCAATTAGCAATTAAATTGCTAATTAGCTTAATTTGATTAAGCCAATAGACTGAGATAAAGTATAATTAAATATTATTTAATTAGATTTAATTTGAACTTGATTGGATCAAGTCTAATTAGTTTATTGGATAAGCCAAGTGTAAGGAAGAACTAGTCCTAGTCTAACTAAGACTCGGATTAATCCAATTTTTTAATTTGATTAAAAAATAAATTAAAATTAAATATAACTAATTTAATTTAATTAAGTTCTTAAATAGTTAAAATTTTATTTAATTAAATTAATTTAATCTTAATTTTATTTGATTAAAAGATCTTGTTTGACCAAGTCAAAACAGGAGTCCTAGTGTGACTAGGACTTCCTATCTCTTTACACCACCTTGGTCCCAATGCCTCCATATCTATTTTTTAGGTATTTTTCATGAAAAATCTTTTTTTTTTGATTTTCATGCCTCCTCTCTTCCTCCAAGTCATATTTGAAAGTTAGGTGGAAAACCAAGTCAAAGGAGGAATTGGTTTTGCTTAGGATTCTATGAGATAGAATCCTTATTGACCAAAACATCTTTTCTTGAGTGCCGCCCCCTCTTTTAACTAATTATTCTCTTATTTCATAAAAATAATTTTCTTTTTTGTGTGCCCTCCCTTGCTGGTCTACGCTAAAAATTATGGAAGAGGCACCCAAGAGTTGGGCGCCCCAACAACTTTCCATATTTGGATATTCCTAGTCTAGGAATTTGACCTAACTTGAACTCTTTTTTTTCTAATTTATTGGATGGATTTTGTTCTAATTTTTTTTTATAAAATATAGAGCTTTGAGAGAGATTTAGGGTGTGCAAAAATCAAAGGAAGAGGATCCTTGGACGTGGGGTTCCATAGGCACCAAACTAGGTGTCCAGGTGAGAGAAAAAAGAAGAAGAAGAGGGTCATCTTCTAAGACTGTTTTATTTTCAATCTCTCCTCCTTTTTTTTGAGTTTTTTTAAGAGAGTCTCAGATCAGCAAACTCTCATCTTCCTTCTCATATTTTGGAGGATCTAAATTTTGAAGAAAAAAGCATCGGATCGACCATCGAAGAAGGATTAGTATAGTACTAGTATGCTGTGCTAATTTTCTGCATCGGACTTCAAATCAGAGATCGTAGGCTGATGTAGATGACTCCTAGAGGCTGGATGCATGTGCGGCTTGTGACTTCATCCTCAAACCTAGATCAGTAAGTTAGAATGTCTAAACTTGCTCAGGTAATAGATATGATCTATAAACTTTATTTCTGCATTTGATGTAGTGTAGATCTAGGTTGATTTGATCAACTTTTTTTTTTCTTATTTAATTTTAATTTTTGATTTAATATCATATCTTAATCATATAATAGATCTAAGATCTAGGTATTTACTTGATTATTAAATAAATTTTAGATTTATTTAAGTCTTCTGCTGTAAGATCTTAAAAAGTTTCAAGATCTATCTGTGAAATCCTAGATCTGATTCTTTCAATTAATATCAGAGCAAGGTTTTTATTACATAATTTTTATGCATGTTTAAATTATTTCTTAGATTATATCTAATTTATAATCTAATTATTAAATTTAAAATTAAAAAAAAATAAAAAAAATATTTTAGATTGCATGAACTGTCATAAGATTGTCTTGCTGTAAGATTTATCCCTTACAGTGAATAGGTTGTCCTAGTATATGCCGATCTAAAATATTGATCATAAAATTTTAAATTAGATCTAAAAGATTTTATGATCTGATTAAAAATATTTTAATCTAATTTTAATCATTATAAATATATTAGATTTGATCTAGGAAGATTTATGATTGATTATTATTGAAACTATTTCAATTACATGAACCTATTTAGATTAGATCTAAAATAATTTTATGTTTATTTTACTTGCATATTGATTATAAATCAAACATGTAACTTGGTTGATAAAACCATGTTGTAAAAGTATTTTATAAATATAAAAATTATTTTTAAAAAGTTAAATCCCAATCCTCAGCCCAAAACTTAATTGAGAATTAAGAAGTTGAATGATTAGGATTTAGGATTGTGAATTGAAGATCCTAAGATACAAATCATAACACATTGGGTTAAATGGGTTAGTGAAAATTAGGTGTATTAATTGGGTTAGACCTAAAGTTAGATTAAAGAATGGACTTAATTAGAGAATTGACTAAATCTAATCAATTATTGTCTTAGATTAGGTCAAGAATTCTCTAGATCAATTATAATAGTTGTAGTTAGTCAAGTCCATGTCTTTAACAAGACCCAAGATGAACTTGATTGTTGGCTACGTAGTCTAGCATGAACTGTTAGATTGATCTAATTGAATTAATTAAATCAGTTGGTATCTAAGATAAACCAGACTAGTAATTTTTAATTAGCAGCCCACTTACCTGGCCATTTTTGATGGTGTGTAAGGCAAGCCTGGCAGATCCTTCCATTGATCGAACTTACCTGGCCTCTTGGTGAGATTATATTTTGATCAGATCGTTTGACTATTCGACCTAACCCATGTCAGCTAGATAAATCAGTTTGACTGATTTAAGTGCTCCTAGACTAGCTTATTAATGGTCTCCCTTAAGCTGACTTGGTGAAGTTAGTGGGAGGATCATGACAAGTTGGTTAATCTGACCTACTCACTTCTATAAATAAATTTTCTAAAATTATTTGATTTCTAAAATAAAATAGTTATATGATGACTGGATTATAGCCTTTCATTAAAGTGGATGATAATGGATCCATCAGTTGGATAATCATTGGAGGCCCAAAGGCTTGGTGCTTGTTGGTTGATGGAATTATCATTCATTATATAATCTCTTAGATACATCTTTGTAAATGGTGGTCAGATGGGCCAACCAAAGTTGGGCCTAATCATTTATTGGTTAGTATGGTCATGTTAATGATTGAACATAACTGGACCATTTTCTAAGAAGGCTAAAGTCAATTGATCAGGGCCTATGATAAAATTTAATTACTAAAAATTATTTAAAAAAATAATTGATTATGAACCTACCCTTAGATATACATGGATGGGCCAACCAAAGTTGGGCTCGTATACAGTCTATGTGGATTCTAATACCTACTAAGAAATTAGGATAATTCCTCGAATTGAAGGTAGAGGCTACCAATTTGAATAAAATAATGGGAGAAACCTTTTGATTAAAGTCCAAATCTTTAGGTTTAATGAATTAATTACTAATTAAGTTTTGGTTTTTCTTTGTGCAGACATGGCCACTTCTCTATCGCTCTGATCATTGTTGGACAATGATAAGTTGATGGGATCCAACTTCGATAGTTGGTACTGAACGTTGAAGATTATCCTGGAGCATGAACAGATCCTATATGTGTTGACGAATTCTACACTCGAGGAGCCAACTGCCAATGCATATGGAATAGTCAGAGATACTTATCAGAAGTGGCTCAATGATCGAACCATAGTGTGCTGCATTATGCTGACTGCGATGAGCGACGAGTTTAGTCACAAGTTTGAGATAGCTCAGCCAAACGAAATGCTCCAAGTATTGGAAGATTCTTTTGGCACACCTGATGACGTTGAGAGGTACAAAACTAGTTGTGCCATCTTCAATGCCAGAATATGGGATGGTGCCTCTGTCACTGATCATGTATTGTACATGATCGAGCTGATAAAGTGCTTGAGCAAGCTTGGCTTTTTCTTGCATAAATAACTTGGAAAAGATGCAATATTGAACTCGCTGTCCAAGTCTTATCTCCCATTTTTTATACATTATAGAATGTCAAAGCCTGAAGTAGACTACCATAGGTTATTGGGGTTATTTCAGAACTTTGAGAAGGATCACCAACTCCATAAGGAGCTGGTGAACTTAGTGGGAGGTTTGTCTTCTCATTCTCGATCCTTTGGAAAAGGAAAGAAGAACAAGAAGAAGAAAGCCAAGAAGGTGCATGTTCATGCTAGGACACCTGTGCAGGCTCAGACCCCAAAGATCAAGCCCGATAAGAGTCAAGCTGAATGCTTCTTTTGCAAGAAGCGGAGGCACTGAAAGAAAAACTATCCTCGGTACATTGCCTTCCTAGATCCGAACAGATAGAGAAAGAAGCAAGCTGTTGCTGAGCAAGATATTTATATGATAAATCCTTATAATTTCTCTATTTATAATATTATTGATTGGGTATTGGATATCAGTAGCCTTACCATATTTGTAATTCATTGCAGGAGTTGCAGGTCAGTAGAAGATTCGAGCAAGATGAGAGATTCCTAAACGTTGGAGATGGAAGACTAGTTCCAGTTCTAGCTTTAGAAATTTTGAAATTTATATTTAAATTTCATACCATTGTTCTTAGTGATTGTCATTTTTGTCCTAATTTTTTTTAAAATATAATTTCTGTAGGCCTTTTGGCCATGAACAATTATGAAATTTTAATAAAAAAATAAATTTATAATATTATTATAAATGATGTTACTACTTTCTATGGATAATTGAATAATGGTATATATATATTATTATAATCTATTAATGTAGTCTATTCTACTGGCAAGCATCCTAGATTAGATAGTGTATTAGATATCTATTTATGGCACTGTAGGCTAGGTCATATAAATAAGAATAGGATAAACATGTTGACTCAGAAGAAAATCCTCGAAGTTAATGATTATGAATTACTTCCAACCTATGAGTCCTGTCTTCTTGATAAAATGACCAACTCATCTTTCACTGAAAAAGATGAGAGAGTCAATGAGCTCTTAAGTCTAGTACATACTGATGTATGTGGACCAATGAGCACAAGTGCTAGAGGTAGATATGTCTACTTCATCACTTTCATAGATAATCTATCCAGATATGAATATGTCTATCTGATGAAACATAAGTCAGATTCTTTTGAAATATTCAAATGATTCCGAAGTGAAGTAGAAAATAAACTGAAAAGAGTATTAAAACTCTTCGATCTAATTGAGGAGAAGAATACATTTCTGATGAGTTTCTCACATATCTAGGAGAGAATGAAATTCTCTTTCAATGAACTTCTTCTAGAACACCACAGCATAATGGTGTGTCTGAAAGAAGGAATCGGACTCTATTAGACATGGTCCAATCCATGATGGAATTTACCAACTTGCCGATATTCTTTTAGAAATATGTACTCGAATCAACTTGTTATCTATTAAATAGGACTTCAAATAAGTCTATAGTTAAAATCTCATATGAGATATGGACAGGACGTAAGCTAGCACTTTCACATCTTAGGATTTAGGGATGTCCAGCTTATATCAAATAATTAGTTATAAATAAATTTAGACCTAGATCTGACAAGTGTACATTCATAGTGTATCTAAAAGAGACCAAAGGATACTATTTCTATCATGTTGATAAACAAAAGATGTTCGTCAGTCTTAAGGCAATCTTTTTGGAAAAGAAGTTTTTTGGTGAAGAAACTGTTGCTTCTAAGGTTGAACTTGATGAAGTTTAATAGATAGAAAGTCTGACACAGAATGCTGAACCTAAATCAAATTTCATCAGATCAGATCCGAAGCCCAGTGAACCCACACCATTAAGGCGATCCGATAGAGTACCGCACCATCCAGACTATACTATGGATTCTTGGTCTAGGATGGTGATCCCATCGAACTCGATGAGAACGATGAGGATCCAATCACTTATATGGATGCGATGCAGAGATCTGACTCTGAAAAATGGCTAGAAGCCATGAGATTTAAAATGGATTCTATGAAGGTCAATGATGTATGGACATTAGTTGACTGACCTGAAGGGATTAAATCCATTGGGTGTAAATGGGTCTTCAAAAGAAAAAGAAGCATAGACAAAAAGGTGGAGACTTATAAAGTCCGTCTGATTGTCAAGGAGTATCGTCAATGTTATGGTATTGATTATGATGAGACGTTCTTTTCTGTGGCAATGCTCAAGTTCATTCGGATCATGCTTGCCATTACTGCCCATCTGGACTATGAGATCTGACGGATGAATGTGAAGACAACTTTCCTAATGGAGAGTTGACTGAAGAGGTGTATATGATACAACCTAAAGGATTCACATTCATAGATGAGTCCAAGGTATGCAAACTTTAAAGATCCATTTATGAATTGAAGCAGGTATCTCGAAGTTGGAACATGCATTTTGATAAAGTGATCAAAATGTATGGCTTCATTAAGAATGGAGAAGAATCCTATATTTATAAATGGGCAAAGGATCTAGCAGTGGTATTTTTTATCTTGTACGTAGACGATATTCTCTTAATTGGAAATGACATCCCCACACTATAAAGAATAAAATTCTGATTGTCATCACAGTTCTCCATGAAGGACTTGGATGAAGCATCCTACATCCTAGGAATGAAAATCTATAGGAATAGATCTAAAAGGATGCTTGGTATATTTCAATCCATGTAGATAGAAACTATGCTGAAGTGGTTCAGCATGGAGAATTCTAAAAAGAACTATCTTTCGATAGGCCAAAAAATTTCTCTCTCTAAGAAGGATTATCCGACAACTCTCGAAGAGAGAGAGAGCGTATGAGTAGAATTCCATATACTTCGATAGTAGGATCTATTATATATGCAATGACATGTACAAGACCAGACGTGGCATACTCACTAGGAGTAGTGAGTAGATACCGGTATGATCCTAGAAAAAATCACTGAAAGATGGTTAAAACCATCCTTAAGTATTTGAAAAATACTAAGGACTAATGGTTAGTTTATGGTGAGTCAGATCTGAAGCTTGTGGGATTTACAGACTCCAGCTTTTAATCTGATCATGATGACAGTAAAAATGTGTCGGAATAAATTTTTACTCTAAATGGTGGAGCCATCTGTTGAAAAAGTTTCAAGCAGCATACAGTAGCTGACTCTATTTGCAAAGCAGAGCATAGGGTAGCATCAAATGTAACAAAAAAAGCTATGTGGCTGAGGAAGTTCATCATCGAGCTCGAAGTAACACCCTCCATTGATGGTCAAGTCCTGCTCTACTGTGACAGCACTGATGTCATAGCTCAAGCAAAGAAATCGAAGGCACACCAGCGAACAAAGCATATTCTGCGCCGCTTTCATTTGATTCATGAGATCATAAATCGTGGTGACGTCGACCTTTAGAAGATTGACGGAAAGGAGAACCTAGCCGATCTCTTCACTAAAGTTCTAGCAATCAAGGAGTTCGAGAATCATAAGTCGAAGATGGGTATTAGATACTGTGCCGAGTGGCTTTAGGATAAGTAAAAATTATTGAAAATTATGTTCCAAAGCTAATCATCAGTCTGTTGATGGTTCAGATATTATAATTAATTTATTAATTAATAAAAAAAATATTTTAGCATCTTTTTTCATCATAAGTTTACATCTTCTAATGAACTTCATTATTGTGATGAAGTTCTTAGGACTATTTAATTTCAATAAAGAGAGAATTTATTGATTAGTCTTTAAACTTGTTCATGACCAAATGATAGGCTGTTAATTAGAACGACAGCATTTATCAAGCATAAATCGCTATATGCCATATAGGTTGGTTGTCCTCTTAACTAAGGTGTGTGGAGATACTGGTATGACATGCAGATGAAATGTATGGGTACATCATCATTGAACGTGACCAACTTCAAAGCATTCTACTATCGAGAATATTTTTGATGAGATATAGGTATAAGTATCCCTTAGACCTGAGATCACCTTAGTGATTTGCAAGCAACTCACTGTGCTTTGGTACCGGACTAACTGAATTTTTAATTTAGCAATGGAAGGCTTCTAGGTATAGTCAAGTACTTATGAAATTGAAGTGTGATCAAGATGAAATTGACCACTTCAAGAGTTGGAGAAGAATGTATTACTGTATTTTAATATAGCAAAACCTTGGTTAGGATAATCCATCAGATGAATTTGGTATTTTGAAATACAATGTAGACAACCTAATTAGAGTTGATAGTTGAACTTTGATGTGTTCTACGAGCATTGTAGTCAAAGAGATGAATTATATGGAAACTATATCCGCATGGATTCTAAGGATGGTGTTCTATACCTTCGACCTATCCGACCGTCAGTATCATTGTTAGATGGTCACTTTAATTGATATAGAAATTTATTTCTATGCTATCAGCTTAGATTTGGACCTATGAGGTTACACACATTAGAGCTTACGATCTGATCGGATGATTGATCAATGATTAAGAATCGTTCTAGGGTTAAACAATCAATACGATTGGTGTTTAACCTAG
Source organism: Cocos nucifera (assembly GCA_006176705.1). NCBI lineage: Eukaryota > Viridiplantae > Streptophyta > Magnoliopsida > Arecales > Arecaceae > Cocos > Cocos nucifera. The sequence goes on from QRFJ01000152.1 coordinate 987,225, forward strand.
TGTAAGTATTACAAGAGGATCAATTAGCAATTAGATTGCTAATTGACTTAATTTGATTAAGCTAATAGGCTAAGATTAAGTCTAATTAAATATGATTTAATTAGATTTGGTTTGGGCTTGATTGGATTAAGTTTAATTGATTTATTGGATAAGCCAAGTGCAAGGACGAACTAGTCCTAGTCTAACTAGGACTCGAATTAATTCATTTTTTTAATTTAATTAAAAAATAAATTAAAATTAAATATGATTTAATTTTATTTTATTAAGTTTTTAAATGGATTAAGATCTTATTTAATTAAGTTGGTTTAATCTTAATTTTATTTGGTTAAAAGATCTTGTTTGACCAAGTCAAAATAGGAGTCCTAGTGTGACAAAGACACCCTATCTCCTTATGCCACCTTGGTCCCAATGCCCCCATACCTATTTTTTAGATATTTTTCATGAAAAATTCTTTTCTTCTTAATTTTCACACCCCCTCTCTCCCTCCAAGTCATATTTGAAAGTTAGGTAGAAGACTAAGTCAAAGAAGGAATTTGTTTTGCTTAGGATTCTATGAGATAGAATCCTTGTTGACCAAAACATCTTTCCTTGAGTGCTACTCCCTTTTTTAATTAATTCTTTTCTTATTTTATAAAAATAATCTTCTTTATTGTGCGCCCTCTCTTGCTGGTCCATGCCAAAAATTGTGGAGGAGGCATCCAAGAGTTGGGCGCCCCAACAACTTTTCATGTTTGGATATTCCTAGTCTAGAAATTTGACCTAACTTGGACTCTTCTTTTTCTCTATTTATTAGATAAATTTTGTTCTAATTTTTTTATAAAATATATAACTTTGAGAGAGATTTGGGGTGTGCAAAAATCAGAGGAAGAGGGTCCTTGGGCGTAGGGGTTCCATAGGCACCAAACTAGGTGTCAAGGTGAGAGAAAAGAGAAAAAGAAGAGGATCTTCTTCTAAGCTTGTTTTATTTTCAATCTTTCCTCCTTTCTTTTGAGTTTTTTTAAGAGTGTCTCAGATCAGCAAACTCTCATCTTCCTTCTCATATTTTGAAGAGTTCAAATTTTGAAGAAGAGAGCATCGGATCGACCATCGAAGAAGGATCAACACAGTACTGGCATGCTGTGCTGATTTTCTGCATCGGACTTCAGATCAGAGATTGTAGGATCGTGTGGACTACTCTTAGTGGTCGGACATGTGTGCGGCTTATGACTTTATCCTCAAGCCTAGATTAGCAAGTTAGAACATCTAAACTTACTAATGTAATAGATCTGATCTATAAACTTCATACCTATATTTGATATAGTATTGATCTAGGTTGATTTGATCAATCTTTTTCTTTCTTATTTGATTTTAATTTTTAATTTAATATCATACCTTAATCATATAATAGATATGAGATCTAGATATTTATATGATTATTTAAATAAATTTTAGATTTATTTAAGTCTTCCGCTGCAAGATCTTAAAAAAATTTTAAAATCTACCTGTGAAATCCTAGATCTAGTTCCTTCACTACATGCATATCCTAATGATTGCATGCTCTACTGGAAGGAAGATGCCAACCAAAATGAGTGCACGAGGTGCGGTATATCAAGATAAAAAAGAATAAAGATGATACATTCTGATATAAATATTAGTTTCTATTTATTGATGCTATACTAATATTATTGTTCAACATCTTATATTTGTTAATGTTTATTAACATTGTAGGTCACGATGACACTGAAATGCCATCTAGCTTTCACCTCCATCCCTCGGTGGGTTGCGCAAAGCTCGGCATCTGAGGAGCAGTCAGAGTATACTCCATCTATCTCTACATAGACTGCTCAGGGACCATCGGCATCTCCTCCACCATCGGCATCTACTCTACCACTAGCATCTACTCCATCGGTATCCGTGCTTCCACGGTCAGCCATATCTTCGATACATGCTCTAACACCGACATCTGAGTGTATATTTTTATTATATTATTTATTTATTTATTTTTTATATAGTATTTGTATACTTATATATTTGCATAACATATTTTTATTGTAAGTGCATCATCTAGTAGGACATTTCATGGTCCCATACACATGCTGCATGTGTGGAACCGCTAGCATCAGGCGATGGTGCAGTATAATGCAGAGGAAAGGTCAGTAGGCAAGATTGTATAGGAGATGCATTCCTTTTTTAGAGTGCTTGTGAGATGGTCCGACATTATTTCAGTATTGCCCATAGACTGATGATTGATGGATGTTGGTATCAGGGATCAGATATGAAAGAAGATATAGGTAAATATATCTTAATTATATTTATACATTTGATATGTTTATACTTTATTTGATTAGAATAATTTGGTAACTAACTTTTAATAACTTTGTGCAGAAGAAGTATGACTTTCTAGATCACGAGAGGATTTGAGATGCCTAACTGAAGAAGATTGGAGAGTTGTACCGAGGCTACAAGATCAAGCTCTATAGAGGATGACTCGAGCACTGATGAGATACTCTGGATAAGCTTGTTCCTTAGGTACAGGACTATCCTTCGAGTCAGTAGGAGGGGATGGTTAGACATTGGAGGAGTCAAAAGTTTGAGATAAAATTTTTAACTTTTAAAATTTTTAATATACTTAAAATTATATTTAAATATTTTTTAAATACTTATTATTTATTTGAATACTTGTTAGGCTATCTTACATTAGAATTGGAAGAACTGAGCAGCCCAGGAGTACATGCACACTCTAGGCCATGAGTCTATGGCCAGTCATATGCATAGAGAGGTAATGAATTTTGAATCTTACTAAATAAATTAAATTAATATTTTTTTTATATTTTTAATAAATTGATTCATTGTTATAACTGATAAGAGATGGAGTGATGCCCAACTATAGAGAGATCTTTCGATCCAACCATACGGATAAGAAGGATAGGCCAATGAATGCTACGATCGGAAGGATTTTTATAAGTAATAAATATATTAGTATATATGATGAATATTATAGCATTTCTTATAAAATTTTATTTGAATTTATAATTATAGGAGCAGTTAGATGCACTTGCAAGTAAGGGCTCGGACACCTTTGACCCCCATGACCATTTATCTCAGGTCTTAAGGCTTGAGCACTCTGGAAGGATTCGATGCAGGCCCAGACATATGCCGATAAGCTACTGGTCTGAGGCGAGCGTCTCTTCACATGCTTCTATTGTCGTCAATTAGAAGCAGCTTGAGAAGGCATCGGCATAGATAGCTCAGACTATGGCATGGGCAGATCAGGCTACAGCACGAGCTGCTCATGCTGAGGAGTGAACATCTCATCTTAAGGGCATTCGGAGTGCCATGGTGACGAGGCTCAACACGTGTTTTGGTGTAGACTTCACGAGTCTTGGGGATATGTTGGCCGACGTTCCAGCTCTAGCTCCTATAGCTCCAACCCCTCCAACTTCGGCTCCAGTTCCTCTAGCTCATGCTTCATCTCTCGATGATGACGTCGATGCAGATTTAGAAGACTTCTGATATATTTTTTTAAAAAATATTATAATAAATTTTATTCGATAGTAAAATTTAAGTATTTTAAAAATATTTTTATATTTATAATATTTTTTATATTTTTTATTATGTTATATATCTCTACATTTATCAGATAAAATAAATAAAAATTAAAAATTTTATATTTTTTTATTATTCAAAAGCTATGGCAGCGGTTTAGAAACTACTGTCATAGCTCAATCTATGATAGCAATTTAGAAACCACTGCCATAGATTATCTAAATCGCTGCCATAGATTATATATGGTAGTAATTCTCATAATCGCTGCCATAGACCTACGGTGATGATCGCAATGTTAGCAATTTTTTAGGCTATGACAGTGGTTTGAAAATAGCTGCCATAACTCAACCTATGGCAGTAGTTTAGAAATTATTGCCATAGCCTATATATGGCAGTGGTTCTCGTAACCGCTGCCATAGACCTATGGCAATGGTTACAGTGGCAGTAATTTTTTAGGCTACGATAGTGGTTACAAACCGCTGCCATTGTCTTGTTCTGTAGTAGCTGATCTGGGTTAAATCAATATAGATCACAAATCGACCTATAAAGAAGTTCCAAGAACCGATTGGGTACATTCCGACTTAGAACCCTCCGATGCCTAAGTTAGATGAGGCTTAAGAACAGATAGTGGAAATGAAAAACTAGAAGGCAAGAAAAAAGATTTTGAGTGGAGAAAGTTAGAATTCGATCTTTCTTGAGTGAGGAAGTCGAGAGCAAATTTTAGTAGAGTATGGACTTTGTGAATCTTATGCTTACCTCCAGAAGGGTACCGTACCTCTTTATTTATAGGAAGAATTTGCTTAGATTGTTTAAGCCATTTAGAGGTTATTAGACCGTTAATTTGTTATAATGGGCTTGCTAGGTTGGTGGCAGCTATGGGCCATTAGTCCATATAGAGATTGGCTGTAGCATAGTTGGAAGATAGCTATAGTCTAGCTGGATGACATCTGTACCATAGTTAGAGAGTCATAGGTTTCTCTTAGTGTTGAGTCAAATATTATATTGGTAGGATGGTTTTTAGCCGATCTCGCCTTGAAGTGATGCTGACAATATGAATATTGATCATAATCGATCTCAGCTTAGGGCACTGATGGCCAGGATGGTAGAAACCTAATCTCATCTTCGGCTATGCTAGGATTCAGCTGATCCATTTACTGGTGAGGCCGTTGATAATATGGCCTCGACATAAGGGTGCTCTCAGGCATGCCAGTTAAAATCAAGTCTTCAAATGGAATGAAGATAGCCAGGATGGCATTTTATTAATATCAGCCTAAGCTATTGACCCACGGGATAGCAGAAAATCAGTCTTGTCTTGTGATGGGACTTAAGCCATTAGGTCTACTGATTTTGTTGTGAGGATGGTAAATAGCTGACATGACCCATTAGTAAAGTGAAACTATAGGTGTAAATCGGCACATTGCTAATGCAAATTGGTCAATCCTAGATCGGTGTTCAACTGATCTAGATACAAAATGGACTGTCACTATATTATCAATGTACCATCAAATCAATGATCTCCCTAATATTGCCACATGACTAAGGGTGATTAGTTGTACTAATAGATGAAATAGCACATATGATATTGTGTCAGCATGTTTTCTAAAGATGCTGCATCTTGCAATCCTCATTGCTAGCATATAATAACGATAGCAATACAATGGCTATTGGATTAAACAATGGATTTGCAATTATTATTATTATTATTATTATTATTGTTGTTGTTGTTGTTGTTGTTATTGGGGATAAATCCTGCTCCTATCGAAGTCCGACCTGGTGCCTAGCCTAATGCAATTGATGATCACAGAAGAGCTTCAACCAAAAATTCTCTCTCCAGCAGTCGAACTCATTCGATGGCCGAACTCTTCCAACGGTGGAACCCAATCGAACTTCTATAGCGGCTGACCCACAGCCGAACTCCTTCAATCGGTTGAATTTTTTAGTGACCAAGCTCTAGCCAAACTCTTTCGACCAGCCAAACTTCTCAACGGTCGAGCCCCAACCGAACTTCTTTCAGATCGCTCCTGCAGTCGGACTCCTCCAGGAGTCAACCTCCTTCTGGATTGCTCCTGCAGTTGGATTCCTCTAGGTGCCAGACTCCTTCTAGATCGCTCCTATAGTCGGACTCCTCCAAGAGCTGACCTTCTTCTAGATTGCTCTTGCAGTCAGACTCCTTCAAGAGCTGATCTCCTTCCAGATTGCTCATGCAGTCAGGTTCCTCCAAGAGCCAGACTCCTCTAGGAGCCGAACTTCTTTCGGATCGCTCCTGCACTCGGACTCCTCTAGAAGTCGACCTCATTTTGGATTGCTCCTATAGCTGGATTCCTCCAGGAGTCGGACTCCTTCCGGATCACTCCTATAGCTAGATTCCTTCAGAAGTCGAACTCCTTCTGGATAGCTGCTGTGGTCGGACTCTTCCAGGAGTCGACCTCTTTTCGGATTGCTTCTGTAGCTGGATTCCTCTAAGAGCCGAACTCCTCCAGGAGTCAAACTCCTTTCGGATCACTCTTGCAGTCGGACTCCTCCAAGAGCCGACATCCTTTCGATTGCTCCTATAGTCAAGTTTCTCTAGGAGCCGACCTTCTTCTGGATTTCTCCTACAGTCGAGTTCCTCCAGGAGCTAGACTCCTTCCGGATCGCTCCTATAGTCAAATTCTTTCAGGAGCCAAACTTCTTTCGGATAGCTCATGCAGTTAGATTTTTCTAAGAGCCAAACTCTTTCTGGATCGCTCCTATAGTCAGACTCCTCTAGGAGCCGACCTCCTTCCAGATAGCTCCTACAGTCAGGTTCCTCCAGGAGCCGGACTCCTTCTAGAATTCTTCCTCAGTCAGATTTTTATAGAAGTCAAACTTCTTCCAAACTCCTTCAGCTTAGTCGGACCCCGAATGCATGCTTCCACCAGACAGCATGACTGCCATTATCGATATGACAACACCGCTCTCTCCATAACAAACTTCATACGGTCCATGATCGGACGACATGACCGTCACTACCAGTCTGGTGACACCTCTTTCTTCATAGCGAATCCCATGCGATCCACGATCGGATGATATGGCCACCACTATCAGTATGACGATATCTCTCTCCATAGTAAATCTCACATAGTCCACTACTGGATGATATAACTGTCACCATCAATCTGCTACAGACTCCATCTATAAAAAGAAATCCTCTAGATATGATTTTCTTAAGCTCTCCTCTCTCCCTCTAAACTCTGCCGAACTCTCTCCTAAGTACTCTATTTCTGTTGGCTAGAAGAGCTAACTTGATCGTCAGAGAGTCCTATCGAAGCCACCACCATCAACTCTGGATAGAACTTTATTTTGCAGATCATCGATGGCGACATCGTCCTCCTCTACTCTAGCTTGATCCGACGTCAACCAAATTCTGCACCAATAGAATTGGCACTAGAAGAAGGGCCCTCTGTTCTTAAGATTTTCTTATTCTTAAAGGAGTATTCAGTGACGATCTCTCTCCTTCCTCCCTAAAGATCTCTCTTCTTCCTCTCTAGAGTTCTTTTCTGAGAAAAAATGCCTTCCAAGAGAGCTTCGACCCGACGATCGACGATCTCCACGATCAGATCCCATCCAGATCCATCTATTTCTGCTTTAGCCCTGGTAACTCAAGCTCTACCTATAGCCATGGTAGATGTGGAGCAGTTCAACCTACTGGTCTAGTAGGTTCGTGGCCTCATGGAGGCAATGCAGGCCATATATCAGTAGGTCCCAACACCAGTTTGATCGGCACAAGATTCTTTAGAGCCCCATGGTCTGGTCTAAAAATGGTCGACTTGGGCTACCCGACCTCTGATCCTTAGAAAGGAGAAGCAGAGGATGGAGGGCCCTTGCTCGGACCATGACTCGACCCAGCGGGAAGCTTTGCATCCGTTCCATCATAAAATCCTAGAGATCAATGATCGTGAAGATCTCTTGGATCAAAGGCTTTTAAAAATGAGCCAACGAATTGAAGAGCTCCATCACACTCTCTCCTCACATGGTAATGATATTTGTACTGATCCTTCTTTTTCGTAGAAAATTATGCAAAAATTCATCCCGTCGAACTTCAAGCTCCCGTAGTTTGAGAGTTACGATGGGACCACCAATCCAATTGACCACCTGGAGGCTTTCCAAACAATGATGTTGCTCCACGATACGCCAAATGCTATTTTATGTCAGGCTTTTCCATCCATCCTCAAGGGAGCCATCAGGAACTGGTACTCGGTGCTTAAGCCGAGTACCATCTTATCGTTTGATCAAATGAGCCATCAGTTTGTAGCCCACTTCCTCAGTAGTTGACGTCCACATCGAGGTTTGAATTTTTTGATGATCGTCAAGCAGAAGGAGGAGGAATCCATTCGAACTTATGTCATCCAATTTAATGCTGTCGCGTTAGAGGTCCAAAATCTGGACCAATCAGTTGCCATGGTCGCTCTCAAGGGTGGCCTCCAGAAGAATGATTTACTGTTCTTTCTGAAAAAAAAGTACCCCAGAAACTTTGCTAACATACTAGCTCAGGCTGAAGGTTATACCCAAACTTAAGAAGCCTTCAAGATCAAGGACGATGAAGCCTTTGATGAGCGATGAATCGACGGACTGAGCAGGCCCGTCGAGGAAGAAAAGTTGAGTGAAGCTCAGCTGCATTTTCGAACTACTTCTAAGCGCAAGCGAGCCTGAACTCCCCTCGGGCTTAGAGGTAGAGAAGCCCTGATGGAAGGCTGTGTTAAGGTTCTCCCCAATGAAGATTTTACAACTACGCCTCCCTTAATGCTCTAAAAATCTAAGTGCTGATGGAAATCAGGAAGCAACTATCGAGGTCGGAGAAGATGCGTTCTCATCCCAGTAAGTGTAATCCCAATAAATTCTGCCTTTATCATCATGACCACGATCATGACACTGAGGAGTGTATCCAACTCCAAGATGAGATCGAGGAGCTCATCAGACGAGGCAGACTTGGTTGATTCCTATGGAGATGATCTGAAGGGTGGAAAGATCGGTCGAGGGCGTTATCACAGTCTGAATCACCAAGGGGAGAGGATTAATAAGAAGATCGATCGTCTCTCAACATCATCAATACTATCTCGGAGGGACTTCAGCAAGGAGAGACTAGCGGATCTGAGGGATCAGTGAAAAGATGGAGGATTGAGGAACCTATGATCTTTACCAAGGCAGATGCTCAGGAGGTTCAATTTTTGCATAATGATGTGATTGTAATCTCTTTAAACATTACTGACTATGATGTACGTCGTATTTTGGTGGATAATGAAAGCTCGATCGATGTATTATTTTACGATGCTTTCTTGAAAATGTTCTTACCCGATGATCGCTTGGGGCCTGTGAACTCTACGTTGATAGGCTTCACTGGCAATGCCGTATCAATTGAGGGCATAATAACTTTGGGTGTGACTGCAGGGCAACACCCAAAATTGGCTAAGAAACAGATTAATTTTTTAGTCGTTAGGACTCCATCCACCTATAATGTTATTCTCGGTCGATCTGATCTAAATACACTTCGGGCGGTGGTATCAATCTATTATTTGAAGATGAAGTTTTCGACAAGTCATGGGATCAAAGAGGTCAGGGGAGATCAGGCTCTGATGAGGCACTGCTACTCAATCATCCTGCATAAGGAAGAATAGTTTGATCCTTATCCTGTTGATGGGCTAGATATCTGCGACGACCTCACTGAGGAGTGGGGTGAGCTTATGGAGGACCTCATCTTTATATCCTTAAATGATGAAAATGCGGAGCATGTGGTGCAGATCAGCCCCAACTTGGGAGATGAGGTTCGAGAGCAACTCGTTACCTTCCTTAGGAGAAATGCAGACATCTTCAACTGGACCCCAATGGATATGCTGGAAATTGACGCCGAGGTCATGGAACATCGGCTGGCTGGTGATCCAAAGCATCAACCGATAAAGGAGAAGATGCGCCACCATGCCCCGGAGAGGTGGAAAGCAATCACTGAAGAAGTAGACAAGCTTCTCAAAGCTGGATTCATTCGAAAGGTTAATTATTCGACCTAGGTCTCAAATGTGGTCCTCGTCAAAAAGATAAATAATAAGTGGAGGATGTGCATAAATTTTAAAAAGCTGAATAAGGCCTGCCCAAAAGATAGCTATCCTTTATCCAAGATTGATCAACTGGTGGACACAACCTCGGACCACGAGCTCCTCACCTTCATGTATTCCTTCTCTGGTTATAATCAGATATGGATGGCGCCTGAGGATGAGGAGAAAATCGTTTTCATTTTTGATTATGGTCTTTATTGTTATAGGGTCATGCCCTTTGGATTAAAAAATATAGGGGCAATATACCAACATCTGATCAACAAGATCTTCAAGGAGCAGATCGACTATAACATGGAGTGTACGTGGATGACATGCTCATCAAAAATTGAGCTTCCACAGACCATCTTGCCGACCTTGAAGAGACCTTCGTTGCACTCAGAAAGCATAAGATAAAATTCAACCCGACCAAGTGCGCCTTTGGTGTGACCTCTGGGAAGTTTCTAGGGTTCATGGTGTCGAGGTGCGGGATTGAAGCAAACCTTAAGAAAATTCGGGCCATTTAGAAGATGACTGCTCTGAAAATGATCAAAGAAGTTCAGCGCTTGACTGAAAAAGTGACATCCCTAAATCACTTCATCTTGAGATCGGCTGAACGATGCATGCCTTTCTTTCGAGTTCTCAGACAACCAAAGAACTTCTACTGGATGATGGAGTGCCAACGAACATTCAAGAAGCTTAAAAACTACCTCGGCTCATCCCAACTACTAACAAAATCTGAATCCAACGAAGAATTATTCCTATACCTAGCAGTCTTCCCAGTGGCCCTGGCGGCAGTCCTGATCAAGGAAGAAGCAAAGATGCAGCAATCGATCTACTATGAAAGTCGGATCCTGAGGGATGAGGAGATTAGGTACTTTAGATTAGAAAAATTAACTTACTCTCTTCTGATTACTGTTAGAAGACTTCAACCTTACTTTCAAGGGCACACCATAACGATCCTCATGGACCAACCAATAAAAGTGGTCCTTCATCGAACGGATGCTTTCAAAAGAATTACAAAATGGACGATCGAGCTCATAAAATTTTACATCAACTATCAACCCCGACCATCGATCAAAGCCTAGATATTGGTAGATTTTATGGTAGAATATACTATTCTAGTCAAAGTCGAGCTTGAACAGAATGAGATCGGTGCCTTGCTGTCACGGTCGAATCTCTCCGAGAAGAGTGCCGACCTTTTCGAAGGCTTTTGGACTCTATACATGGATGGTTCGTCCAACTTTGCTGGAGCAGGTGTGGGGTTAGTCTTAGTCAGCCCCAAGAGAGTCGTCATTGAGTATGCACTATGCTTCGAATTCTCCATGATTAACAATGGGACCGAATATGAAGCGCTGATCGTCGGATTAAAAATAGCAAAGGAATTGAAAATAGATTGGCTTCAGACCTACAACGATTTTCAATTAGTGGTCGACCAAGTTAGTGGCAGCTATGAAGCACGAGAGGAAAGCATGATGAAATACCTTGGGAAAGTGAAGGATTTGACTTTGGCCTTCGATAGTTTTGGCATTCGACAGATTTCGAGGGCAGAAAATGTAAGAGCCGATGTTCTCTCTAAGTTGGCCACTTCAGTCCCAGTCGAACTGCCCAAAGAAGTATTTTTGGAGACTCTGAAGTACCCAAGCCCAAAGAAATCCCAGGTTATTTTGCAGACGAAGCTCGAGCCGAGCTGGATTGACCTGTTGGTCGCCTACCTCAAGGAGGGAGTCCTTCCTCATGATCTGAAAGAAGCTCGAAAGCTCAGGAATCAAGTCACTCGATACGTTTTGTATGAGGACAGGTTATATAAGAGATCGTACTCGCTACTGCTGTTAAGATATCTCCAATATTCAGAGGCTGATTTTGTGTTGTGGGAAGTGCACGAAAAAATTTATGAAAGTCACATAGGAGCCAGGTCCCTGTCATAAAAACTACTTTGGCAAGGGTACTATTGGCCGACCTTGTTTCATGATTCCGTGGAGTATGTTAAGAAATGTGACTACTGTCAGAAGAATGCAAACGTATAAAGACAACTGACCTCCGAGCTTACTCTGCTAAGTGCATCTTGACCATTTGCACAATGGGGAATGGACATACTTGACCCTTTCCTGATGGCATCTACGTAGTGGAAGTTTCTTCTGATCGCGATCAACTATTTCACCAAATGGGTCGAGGCTAAACTACTGACAAAAATTACCGAGGCCAAGGTACAGGACTTCATCTGAAAGTTGATAGTCTGTCGGCTCGGTCTATCCTAAACTCTCATAACTGATAATGGACGATAGTTCACTGAAATGAGATTCGCCGAGTTCAGCAAAAATCTAAATATCTCCCATCACTTCACATCAATGGCTCACCCACAGACAAATGAAGAAGCCGAGGTGACCAACCAAACTTTGCTACAAGGCATCAAGACGAGGCTCAATAGAGCAAAGAAGGTCTGGGTGGACGAACTCTACCACATCCTCTGGGCGTACCAAACTACATAAAGATTGTCGACTGAAAAAACACCTTTCACCTTGGCCTTCAGAATGGAGGCAGTCATACTGATCGAGCTTAGACTTTCATTAGCATGGATCGCGGTCTTCAATGAGCAACACAATCCGTAGGACCTCAGAGCCAATCTCGATCTACTGAAAGAAAAAAGGGAGAAAGCCTAGATCCGGATGGCGGCCTACAGGCAAAGGATGGTCCGATATTATAACTCTAGAGTCAGAAGTAAAATATTCAAAGTAGAGGACTTAGTGCTTCGGCGAGCCGCTATCTCCTAGCCTCAAAGCCAGAGAAAGCTTGTTGCAAATTAGGAAGGCCCGTATGAAGTGGTAGAGGTCATCTGATCCAAAACTTATCATCTGAAGGAGCTCAGAGGAATAATGCTCGCACGACCTTGGAACTCAAAAAACCTAAGGATGTACTATCAGTAATTTTTTTTCAATAAAACACCTCAGTTTCAACATTATTATTTCTTGGTGCAAAAATTATGTGATGACAGAAAAGAAGCAACTAGAAGCAACCATGTTAGGAACATGAGGAGAATCTCGTCCTAACATGAGCAAAGTCAAAGGCCTCGTTCATTTTAGACGAGATGAGGGAAGAGACCCAGACAACGGCTCTTATGTGCCCCCATAATCCATTAGAAATAGGAGGAGAATCTCATCCTAATGTGGGCAAAGTCGAAGCCTCGTTCATTTTAGACGAGATGGAGGGAGAGGTCCTAACAATGGCCCTTATGTGCCCCCACAGTCCGTTAGGAACAGGAGGAGAACCTCATCTTAACATGAGCAAAGTCGAAGGCTTCATTCATTTTAGATGAGATCAGGGGAGAGGCCCTGACAGTGGCTCTTATGTGTCTCCACAACCTATTAGGAACAGGAGGAGAACCTCATCCTAACATGAGCAAGGTCGAAGGTCTCGTTCATTCTAGACAGAACGAGAGAAAAGGCCCCGATAATGGCCCCATTATGCCCGACAATAATGGGACATGAGATCTCCCCCAAGCCTCTATGTCAATAGGAGATAAAATCTTTTTCAACCTCGACTGCTGGAGATGAGATCTCTTCTAAGCTTCTACATCGACAGGAGATAAGATCTTCTTCAACCTCGGCTACTGGAGATAAGATCTCTCCCAAGCTCCACCTTCAACCTTAGCTACTGAAGATAAGATCTCTTCCAAGCCTCTACGTCAATAGGAGATAAAATCTTCTTCGATCTCGATTGCTGGAGATAAGATCTCTCCTGAGCTTCAGAGTTTACGTCGGTGGGAGATAATATCTCCTTCAACCTTGATCATTGGATATAAGATCTCTTATGAGCTCCACCTTCAACATCGACTGCTGGAGATAAGATCTCCTCCGAGCCTCTACGTCAATAGGAGATAAAATCTCCTTCGACCTTGGCTACTGAAAATAAGATCTCTTCCGAGCTTTAGAGTCTACGTCGGCAGGAGATAAGATCACCTTCAATCTCAATCACTGGAGATAAGATCTCTTCCGAGCTCTATCTTCAATCTCGACTATTGAAGATAAGATCTCCTCCGAGCTCCAGAGTCTACATCGGTAGGAGATAAGATCTCCTTCAACCTCGATCGCTAGAGATAAGATCTCCCCCGAGCTCCACCTTCAACCTCGATTGCTGAAGATGAGATCTCCTCCGAGCTTCTACATCGGTAGGAGATAAGATCTCCTTCAACCTCGACTATTGGAGATAAGATCTCTCTCGAGCTCCACCTTTGACCTCGATTGTTGGAGATTAGATCTTCTCCGAGCCTCTACGTCAATAGGAGATAAAATCTCCTTCAACCTCGACTGTTGGAGATGAGATCTCTTTACCCAATTCGAGCTGGAGATAAAATCCTACTTCTTGGCAGGAGATAAGATCTCCTTCAATCTCGACAGCTGGAGATAAGATCTTCTCCGAGCTCCATCTTCACCTCGACTGTTGAAAATAAGATCTCTCCTAAGCCTTCTATGTCAATAGGAGATAAAATCTCCTTCGACCTCGACTTGCTGGAGATAAAATCTCGAACTTCCCGGTAGGAGATAAGATCACCTTCAACCTCGACTGAGATCTCCTCTACCTTCAATTGTTAGGAGATGATCTCCTCTAAGATCTTCTAGGAGATCAAAACCTTCAATCGCTGAGATAAGATCTCCTCGAGCTCCACGTCTACGAAAAAAAATCTCGATCTCGACTGCTAGAGATAAGATCTCCCTCGAGCTCCAGAGTCTACGTCAATGGAAGATAAGATCTCCTTCAACCTCAGTTGTTGGAGATAAGATCTTTCCCAAGCTCTACCTTCAACCTCGACTGCTGGAGATAAGATCTCCTCCGAGCTCCACCTTCAACCTCGACTGCTGGAGATAAGATCTTCCTCGAGCCTCTACGTCAGTAGGAGATAAAATCTCTTTCAATCTTGATTGTTAGAGATAAGATCTCCTCCGAGCTTCTAGAGTCTATGTCGGCAGGAGATAAGATCTCCTTCAACCTCGATCACTGAAGATAAGATCTCCTTCGAGCTTCACCTTCAACCTCGGCTGCTGGAGATAAGATCTTCCCCAAGCTCCAGAGTCTACGTCGGTAGAAGATAAGATCTTCTTCAATCTCGATCGCTAGAGATAAGATCTCCTCCGAGCTCAAATCTTCAACCTCTTCTGCTGGAGATGAGATCTTCTTCGAGCTTCTACATCAGTAGGAGATAAGATCTCCTTCAACCTTGGCTGCTGGAGATAAGATCTCCCCCGAGTTTCATCTTCGATCTCGACCACTGGAGATAAGATCTCTTTCCTGAGCCTCTACGTTTACAAGAGATAAAATCTCCTTCAACCTCGACTGCTGGAGATGAGATCTTTCTCGAGCTCCTACGTCGACAGGAGATAAGATCTTCTTCAACCTCAGCTACTGAAGATAAGATCTCCTCCGAGCTCCACCTTCTACCTCGACTGCTGGAGATAAGATCTCCTCCGAGCCTCTACATCAATAGGAGATAAAATCTTCTTCGATCTTGGTTGCTGGAGATAAGATCTCCTCCGAACTCTAGAGTCTACATTGGTAGGAGATGAGATCTTCTTCAACCTCAGTCGCTGGAGATAAAATCTCTCCCGAGCTCTACCTTCGACCTTGACCGCTGGAGATAAGATCTCTCTCGAGCTTTAGAGTCTACATCGGTAGGAGATAAGATCTTCTTCAACCTCGATCGTTGAAGATAAGATCTCTTCCGAGCTTCACTTTCAACCTCGATTGTTGGAGATAAGATCTTCCCCGAGCTTCAACTTTAATCTCGATTGCTGGAGATAAGATCTTTTTCGAGTCTCTATGTCAATAGGAGATAAAATCTTCTTCGACCATGGTTGCTGGAGATAAGATCTCCTCTGAGCTCTAGAGTCTACGTTGGTAGGAGATAAGATCTCCTTCAACCTTGATCACTGAAGATAAGATTTTCTTCGATCTCCATCTTTGACCTTGACTGTTGGAGATAAGATCTCCTTCGAGCTCTAGAGTCTACGTCGGTAGGAGATAAGATCTCCTTCAACCTCGATCACTGGAGATAAAATCTCCTCCAAGCTCCACCTTCAATCTCGACTGATGGAGATAAGATCTCTCCCAAGCTCCACCTTCGATCTCGACTACTGAAGATAAGATCTCGTTCAAACTCCAGAGTCTACGTCGGTAGGAGATAAGCTCTCCTTCAACATTAATCGCTGGAGATAAGATCTCCTCCGAGCTCCACCTTCAACCTCGACTGCTGGAGATAAGATCTCCCTCGAGCCTCTACGATAATAGAAGATAAAATCTCTTTTAATCTCGACTGTTGGAGATAAGATCTCTCCCGAGCTTCTATGTTGGCAGGAGATAAGATCTCCTTCAATCTTGATCGCTGGAGATAAGATCTTCCTTGAGCTCCATCTTCAACCTCGGCTGCTGGAGATAAGATCTCCTTCGAGCTTCTATGACAATAGGAGATAAAATCTCCTTCAAGCTTGACTGCTGGAGATAAGATCTTCTTCGAGCTCCACCTTCAACCTCGGCTGCTAAAGATAAGTTCTCCCCCGAGCTTCTATATCGATAGAAAAAAAAATCTTCTTCAACCTCGATTGGAGATAAGATCTTCCTCGAGTTTTAATTTTGACGTCAACTTTGGTTGAAGATAAGATCTCCTCCAAGATTCAACTTGAGTTGGTGTAGAGCCCTGAAGAAAACTTAGGCAGTCATCCTTTTTTTATACTCTCTTCTTTCAAATTTCGAACTTAGGAGTGGGGGGACTATTATTGGGGATAAACCTCGCTCCCATCGAAGTCTGGACTAGTGCCTAGCCTAATGCAACTGATGATCATGAAAGTGCTTCAACCAAAAATTCTTTTTCTAGCAGTCGAACTCCTCCAACAATCGAACCCAATCGAACTCCTCTAGTAGCCGACCCCCAGCCAAACTCCTTCGATCGATCGAACTTCTCAACGATCGAGCTCCAATCAAACTCCTTCAATCGATCAAACTTCAACAGTCGAGCCCCAGTTGAACTCTTTCTAGGTTGCTCCTGCAGTCAGACTCCTTCAGGAGCCGACCTCCTTTCGAATTGCTCCTACAGACGGATTCCTCTAGGAGCCGAACTTCTTTTGGATTGCTCCTGTAGTCAGACTCCTCCAAGAGCTGATCTTCTTTTGGATTGCTCCTATAGTCAAGTTTCTTCAGAAATCGGACTCCTTTCAGATCGCTCTTGCAGTCGGACTCCTTCAGGAGCCAACCTCCTTTCGGATTGCTTCTACAGTCGGATTCCTTCAGGAGTCAAATTTCTTTCAGATCTCTCCTACAATTAGACTCCTCCAGAAGTCAACCTCCTTTTAGATTACTCCTACAGTCAAATTTCTTTAGGAGCCAACCTCCTTTCGAATTGCTCCTACAGTCGGATTCCTTCAGGAGTCAAACTTCTTTCGGATCGCTCCTATAGCCAGATTTCTTCAGAAGCCAAACTTCTTCCAGATATCTCCTACGGTCGGACTCCTTCAGGAGCCGACCTTCTTCTGGATTACTCCTACAGTCGGATTCCTCCAGAAGTCGGATTCCTTCAGGAGCCGAACTCCTTCCAGATCGCTCCTACAGTCAAACTTCTTTAGGAGTCGACCTTCTTTTGGATTGCTCCTATAGTCGAGTTCTTCTAAAAGCCAACCTCCTTTCAGATTGCTCCTGCAGTCGGATTCCTTCAGAAGCCAGACTCCTTCTGGATCGCTCCTATAGCTAGATTCCTCCAGGGGCCAAACTTCTTTTGGATAGCTTCTGCAGTCAGATTCCTTTAAAAGTCGAACTCCTTCTGGATCGCTCCTACAGTCAGACTCCTCCAGGAGTCGACATCCTTTCGGATAGCTCCTACAGTTGGGTTTCTCCAAGCTGGACATCTTCTAGAATTCTTTCTCAGTCGAATTTTCATAGGAGCCAAACTTCTTTCAAACTCCTCCAGCTCAGTCGGACCCCGAATGCATGCTTTCACCAAATAGCATGGCTATCATTATCGATCTAGCAACACTGCTCTCTCCATAATAAATCCTATGCGGTCTAAGATTGGACGATATGGCCACCACTACCAGTCTGATGATATTTCTCTCTCCGTAGCGAACCCCATGCAGCTCACGATCGGATGACATGACCATCACTATCAGTCAGATGATACCTCTCTCTCCATAGCAAATCCCATGCGATCCACTATCGAACGATATGGCTATTACCATCAATCTACTATAGGCTCCATCTATAAAAAGGGATCCTCTAGATATGATTTCTCTAAGCTCTCCTCTCCTCCTCTAAACTCTGCTGAACTCTCTTCTGAGTACTCCATTTTTGTTGATCAGAAGAGCTGACTTGATCGTCGAAGGATCCTGTCGAGCCACCACCACTGACTTTGGATAAAATTTTATTTTGCAGGTCACCGATGGCGACCTCATCCTCCTCCACTCTAGCTCGATCCGATGTCAATCAAATTTAGCACCAACAGTTATTATTATTATTATTTAAGGTAAAATGAAGGAAGTAAGATGCTCTATTCATTAGTATGTTAGAAAAATATGTACAAGAAAGCGATAGGAATGGAGTTTTATAATAGCAAATATAGTGAGGAGGGCAAGGGATCCACATCCCATAGTTCCTTGTCAAAAAGGCTCAAGTCTATTAAAGATAAAAGTCATTCCTAAGAGGGCCTATGTGAGGTCTTAATTAAAAATAGATTCACGTGGCTATCCCATCAGCAACAGCGGGAAGTTGATGACTCTATCCTTCTTTCAACCCTTCAGAAACTTTCTCTCAAACACGGAATCACTTCCAACTTACGAGAAGATAGTGGGGGACACTTCTCAAACTAGATGTCAAAGATGATCAAAAGTTTGAGCAAGACTTAAAATATTATGCATTGTCGCTTTTTATTGCCTAGTCTTTAAATAGAAATACCACTGCCTTTCCACTTCTAAGAAGGATCGAGCCTCAAATCTAGACATTTTTATTCTGTACAATCTAGATACACCAACAACAGATGACTACTAAGCCATCCCATGCTTCGCTCTTGTTCTTGTCGGAGTCTTCTAACCTCCAGCAACCCCACAGACCTTGGTAGCTAGGAGGATGTTGACCTTTTTTGGACCCATTTGACAACATATTGCAGAGTTTGATGGAGAAGTTGCACTATGTGAATAGGTGGTCCGTTATTCATTATGGTTGCTACATAAGGGGCTAGAGCCTAGTTCCTTAACTCCTTTCTAGTGAGAAAATGTCTCAAATTCGATCTACAATAAGTCTAAAATGAGGTCTAAAATAATGAATGGAGTCCAACGAGTCTAAGAACAGTCCAAACAAAGTCTAGATGGAGAAAATATGCGAGTAAGAAAAATGAAGTCTGGTGGGGCCTATAGCATGTGGGCTAGCCTGTAGTAGGCATGGCCCAGGGCAGCACATGCTCAGGTGTGTGGTCTAGGGCAAGCATGCACCATGCACGGCCCAGTGCTGGCAAGCCCAACGAGCATGTGGTGCATTTTTTGGGCTAGGATTGGTGCGATCCACCATGGTCTGCTTGAGGTGGCACAGTCCATGTAGCAACCATGGACTGGCCCAGTTTATTCTCAAAATTACATGGCTCATGCGCATTTTTAAGTGAGCGAGATGCATGGAGAGTGGCTATTGGCATTGGTACATGCCAGAGAAGGTTCACGCGCGGTCTACAAATATGCAAATTTGCATGATCAAACAGATTAAGGTATTTGCGATCATTATCAGATGGGCCAGGAGCTATTTGAGATGTAATCAGAGTTTGTTCTTCGATCTGGACTCAGACTAGGCCTTCAAAAGGCTTGCAATAGATCGAGAATCATTTGGTGGTTTGGTAGGTCCTTAAGATAGTAGCAGCAGTAGTCGAGAGTTAAGTTCGATGGGCAGTAGTCGTTAGACCCTGAAGGGCGCTAGTAGACAGCGGGAGCAGTGGACTCCAGGTAGATAGCTAGAGAGGTCATTTCAAGAGGTCTCCAAGAGAGAGCTTTGTAAGGATAGCTTCTAGTTGAGAGAATTATATATGAATGTTGAGAGTAGATAATCTTTTCTTGTATTTATTTTTTTCTCATAGTGAAGCTTTGTATGCCCTATGGAGGTAAACCATGGTCTAATCCCCATACTTGATTGTAATCTTTTTATTTTTCTTTCTTTCTGTCATAATATTTTGGTACGAGATCTCCAATAATTGGTATCAGAGTTAGACGGTACCGAAGTGCAGATTCTGATAGTGGTAATCAAAATTAAAGAATATGAAGAAGAGAAACTCAATCAAAATGGAGATCAATCGATATGATGGAAAGAGTAATTTCTTCTTATGGTAAATGAGGGTGGAAGACGTGTTCATCCAACACAAGTTGATCGATGCTCTTTTGTATGAGAAGATGCCTGCTACCATGGAGGTGAAGGATTGTAAGTGGCTCTAGATGCAGGTGATAAGCACGATCCATTCGTACCTAATGGATGATATGGTGATCCATGTACTTGATAAGATTTTTTCAATAACGATGTGGTCAAAGCTCAAAGTATTGTACGTGGCAAAGTCGCTCACCAACATATTATTTCTTTGAAGGTAGTTTCATCTGCTGTGGATGAATGAAAGTCAGAGCGTGTAGGAGCATCTATCCAACTTTCAGAAAATTCTCACTGATCTCCTCAGTATTGGCAAAAAAATTGAGGAGAAGACTAGAGCGTTGGTCATGCTAGCATTATTTTTTCCTTCGTATGAGTCCTTGGTGACTATTTTTCTAGTAAAAAAAGCACCATCAAGATAGACGAGATCACTGCATGCGATGATTGTTTAGAATGAAGTTCTTAGGAGAAAGAATTTAGCTTCGAGCTCAAATAACGGTAGCTTAACTTTGATGATTTTTGGAGGAGCAGGTGACAGTAGACGACGTGACAGGAGATCATGAGGTGAGCGGTCCAAATCCAAGATGAGGGACCAGAGCTAGATCAGGTGCTATTGGTGTGATGAGTTGGGACATCGTATCAGAAATTGTCTACAACTTAAAGATCGGATATAGGCTACTATGGCGATGGCTAGTAGTGATACAAAAAGTAGTGATGATGTTCTTCTGATAATTGATGAGGTATCTATTTTTTTCTCCTAGTGGATTATAGATTTTGCTTGTTCCCATCATATATGTTGCAGAGAGAAGCGGTTTGACTTCCTAAAGA
This sequence comes from Cocos nucifera, assembly GCA_006176705.1. Taxonomy (NCBI): domain Eukaryota; kingdom Viridiplantae; phylum Streptophyta; class Magnoliopsida; order Arecales; family Arecaceae; genus Cocos; species Cocos nucifera. Next base: position 1,007,987 of record QRFJ01000152.1, read on the forward strand.
TCAATGAGGGCATTGTATTCTTATCGAATGGATTAAGCTGTGAGATCAAGAGTAGCAGGACGGTCAGCATGAAGCTTCATAATGAAACAATGAAGAAATTAGATAAGATCCAATACATACCTAGCGTTAAGAAGAATCTAATTTTATTGAGTAGACTGAATTCGATCGACTTCAGATGGAAAGCTAATAAAAGAATCTTGAAGGTCATGAATCAGTAGGATAGTGATTAGAGAAAAAAAGTATAGAGAATACTATCTCATGGCGAGGAGCCCAATATGAGGTGGAGCTTCAGATGGAGATGGATCGGACATGAGACGGAAGACTTGAGAGCGTGAGAGGCGATGCCACAAAGTAAAGTTCCTGCAGGAGACTTTTTTGAGTAGGTCACAGTTTAGGAGGATCACAGCCATTGATGGGGTGGGATCGAGCAGTTTAGCTTGACTTTTATGTTTGCCCATTCATGATCAGCAGACAATTATCTCAGGACATGAGAGCACGAGATGAGCTCTCAGATAGGTGGAGACCAAATATCGAGTCGAAGTAGAGATTGTTGAGGAAAACATCTCAAATTCAATTCATAATAAGCCCAGAATGAGGTCTAGGACGATGAGTGGAGTTCAACAAGACTAAGAACAATCCAAACAAAGTCCAGACGAAGGATATATGCGAGTATGGAAAATAGAGTTTGGTGGGGCCTGTAATGCATGGCCTATCGGGCCTGCACAGCGCGGGCCAGCCCATAGCAAGCACAAGTTAGGCCAACACATGCTCAAGAATGCGCCACGCGCAGCCCAGCATGTGCTCCTAGCCCAGCGTTGGTGAGCCCAGCACGCGCGAGCGTGTGCGTGGGCTGGCTGCAAGCGGGCCCAGTGGCTCATGGCACATTTTTTGGGCTAGGATTGGTGTGGTCCACTATGGACTGCTTGAGGTGGTGTGGTCCATGTGACAGTCATGGACTGGCCTGGTTTATTCTCAAAATTATGCATCTCACATGCATGTTTAAGTGAGCGGGATGGATGGCAAGTGGCTGTTGGTGCTGGTACATACAGGAGAGGTTCACACACAACCTATAGGTGCAAAATGCATAGATTTGCATGATCAGATGGATTGAGGCATTTGTAATCATTATCAGATGGGATAAGAGCTATTTAAGATGTAATCGAAGACTATTCTCTAATCTGAACTCGAACTAAGGTCTTTAAAAGGCTTGTAGCAGACCAAAAGCCATCTAGTGGTTCGGCAGGTCCTTAAGACAGTAGCAGCAGTAGCCGAGAGTCAAGTTTGATGGGTAGCAGTTGTTAGACCCTAAAGGACACCAGCGAATAACTAGAGCAGGGAGCTCTAGGTAGATAGTTAGACAGCGAACAACAATCATTTCAAGGGGTCTTCAAGAGAGAACTTTGTAAAGATAGCTTCTAGTTGAAAAAATTATATACGAGTATTGAAAGTGGGTAATCTTCTCTTGTATTTGTTTCTTTCTTATAGTGAAGTTTTGCATACCCCATGAAGGTAGATTCTAGTCTAATCCATATATTTGATTATGTTCTTTTTATTTCTTCTTTTTTTCTGCCGCAATATTCTGGTACGAGATTTCCAACACTTTCTTCTTAAGATTCTTGGTGGTCAAAATTTTATTATAATAGCACAACCAAGTGAAGATTTTCACATTTTCTGGTTATGGCAGCTTCAACATAATGAGACCAATTTGAGATATTACCTCCCCATCCATGAAAAGGAGATAGCAGCGTCAAATGTGAAATTTTTGAGAGCTTCTATCATAGCCTCTTGCAAGGTTTATATTGTTGAGAATGAGCTAAGAGCTTGCAGTTTTGCAAGGGCCATAGAGTTCAGAGGTGTCCTAAAGTTTACAAAGTTTTCCTTCGAGAGAAAATAGACAAAGCTTATGTCCCAACGAATTTCAAGGGTGAACAATGTTGGGAAAACTTCACTAGGAGCCCGCCCATCTACCAAACAATCGAGCCAGAATGGTTTTTGTCTTCCATCCACTATGCTGGAAATGGTACATTACAAAAATATTTTGAAGACTTTTAAAACCTCCTTCCAAATAGGAGAGGTAGTGCAAAGGAGGTATGGTGACGATTTAGCGGGGAGTCTTTTTGAATAGTAGATCGAACGTTCCAACTTCCTCCATTGATGGTCTTGTTCAACATAGTATTTCCACCACCACTTTATCAATAGAGCTTTGTTCATGGCTTTGAGATCAATTATCCCAAGGTCTCCAAGTTTTTTAGGATGACAGATGCTTGACCAGCCGGCTAGATACTTAATATTGCTAATTGGATCTTGGTCACTGCAATTATCTCCTCATATGAAATCTTTGTATATTTTGTTGATCTTCTAAATAATGAGTTTAAAAATTTTTAGAACTGACATCCAATACACCGGTATTACCCTTAGACCAAGTTAGTCAATGTGATTTGACCTGCCATAGTTAGAGTAGTCCTCCACTGAGTTTTTTCGAAACTTTTTCTAGAAGGAAGTTCCATTGGCTCGAGAGGAGGGAAGAGTGGTGGAGAGGTTTAATTCTCAGGTATTTAATAGGCAGTTGAGTGACTTGGCACCCTAGAATCATTGCCAATCTATAAGATTCCTCTTCAGATATATATCTATATATTCAAACCAACAAGAAAATATATTTTTAAGTTTATTTTTAGTTCAGTTAACATCTTGAAGGAGAAGAGGATAAACTTAGGCATGTTGGCATGTCTTACGGATGCACTATAGAAGAGTAAGCTATCATCGACGAATTGCAGACATTGATTTTTTTTCAGTTGTTTCTTGAGAGCCAATGCCTTCAAGGAGTTTTTCCTCTTGTGTGAGATTCATGGTCCTATTCAATGCAGATATACTATCAAGATAAAAAGCATTAGTGAGAAGGGGTTACCTTGTCTGAGACCTCTTTGTTATGAAACCATCTTCCAGGCGATTTGTTGAGCAGAAAGAGGAGTTAATGGTCAGGATGGAGGAGATCCAAAACCTCCATTTAGCACTGAAGCCTCACTTTTCTAGAAGTTTTTGTAGAAAGCTCCATGATATACAATCGAAGGCTTGAAGTCAATTTTATAGAATAGTCCTTTTGCTTTCCTTTTTTTGCAATTATACATAATCTCATAGGCCGAGACAATGCTCTTGTAGAACAACCTTCCTTTAATGAAAGCTAATTGAGATGAAGTGACCAAGGATCCAATTTTTTGTTTGAGTTTGTTTGAAAGTATCATAGAAATAATTTTGATGATGCCATTTTCTAAAATGAGATAGATTGGGCTTCGATCAAAGTCCAGCCTATATTCGATTGGATCTTCGATCATTCGATCAGCGTATATTTTCAAGCACGCGCCTAAAAAGGCACGTCGGCTAAAAAAAAAAAAATATGGGTGCACGCCTAAAAAAACAGATGGAAGAAAGATTTAGAAAAAAAATTGAATATGAAAAAACTAAAAAAAATTCAAAAAAGAATCTGAGCCTAAAAAAACTAAAAAAAAATTTAGAAAAAAGTCTAAAAAAAATTCCAAAAAAAATCTGAAAAAAAGAGAGAAAGAAGGTGTCTTTTTTGGGAAAGAAGGTGCCTTCTTTCCTTTTTTTTAATTTTTAATTAAAAAAAGAAGGCTTATCTTCTTTTTTTTTTTAAGTTTGTTTTTGAATTTTTTTAATTTTTTATGCTTGTCTGAAAAAATTTTTTTTAGCCCTTTAATTTTTTTTTCTATCATGGAAGCCACCTTCAGGGTGCATGAAGGCACCTTCATGCATCCTGAAGGCACCTTCATGCATGAAGGCGCCTTTTGGGCTAAATTTTTTTTAAAAAAATATTAAAAAAATTAATAATAAAATTAAAAAAAAAGTTTTAGATTTTTTTTTGAATTATTTTCAGTTTTTTTCAGGTTCGATTTTTTTTCAGTTTTTTTAGATTTAGATTTTTTTTCTAATTTTTTTTCACTTTTTTTTTTAGATGTGCGCCCATATTTTTTTCAATCGGTGCGTCTTTTTAGGCGCACATTCGAAGATGCACGCTGATCGAATGATCGAGAATCCTACCGGATCTAAGTTGGCTCTGATCTAGTACCTCTTCTAAAATAATAGGTTTGTAGTCCAAGACCATTGAACACTCTATCTATTTTGGGATAAGTGAAATGAAAGTATAGTTCAGCATAGAAATGTTGGTGGATTGATAGTAGAAATGTTCAATGACTTGCTTGATATTTGGCTTTAGAACACCCTAGTATTTTAGATAGAAGGAAGCCTGGAACCTATCTAGTCTTGGGGATTTATTGGAGGCTAAGTCAAACACTGCTTGCTTGATCTCTTCTTTGGAGAGAGGGCCATCAAGATAGTTTAGATCTGGTGATTCATCATGGTACAAGCGCTCCCAGTGTGGATCTATTGCAATATGTTGTTCAAAACCAAGAAGTTTATGGTAAAATGATAGAAAAGCTTTCTGTATATCGGCCTAATTAGATAGAAGATTTCCTTCATGCCGGATCTCAGATATACGGTTCTTTCTTCTTCGGTTGCTGGGAGCGATACAGAAGTATCACGTATTGTGATCACCTTCTTGAGTCCATTGGTTCCTAGAGCACTGTTTCCACATCAACTCCTCTTGAGACAGTATTGACTCGAGTTGTTCCTTTAGCTTGATTCTCTCCACACGTTCTTCCGAAGAGAGTCCCCTAGTTTCTTTCTCTTCATCTAGAATTCCTATTCGGAGATCAATCTCTTTCTTTGTTTTCAAAATATTTCCGACATTTTCTTGGCTCCATTCCCTAATTTTAGATTGTAAGAACCTCAGATTTCCAACCATATTTGTTGCTGCATTAGTGGGTTCGGGTGCAGCTTCCCACCAAGTCTTTATAAGATCATCGAAGCCAGCATAGGAGTACCAGAGGTTTTCAAAATGGAATGGTTTGTTGACAATTTTGGATTGTTTCTACAGAGGGGTGAAGGCTAACGGGAGTAAGACGCGATCGGAAGTAATCCCGATCAGAGGGGATAAAGCTGCCAAGAGAAACAAGTTACGAAATTCAGTTGAGTGAAACACCTATAAGTTTTACGAGGCTAGGATTCTCACGGAGGTTAGACCAAGTGAACTTCCTGTTGGGGCGGTTAATCTCTATCAATTCAAAATAATTGATGAAGTCCTTGAAATGTCGAGAAGCCAAAGAAGTATCAGTAGTTCCTACTATTTCCGATGAAAATCTGGTAATATTGAAGTCTCCGACTATCTCCCGTGGCCCTGGGATATAGGTTCTGATGTCTTTAAGCTCCTCAAAGAAAGAGAGATGGCTCTTGTGGTCGTGTGGCCCGTAGTTGTTAGTTATGTTCCAGTTGAGATTTCCATTTTTCGATTGAAATTGAGTGCTGATAGAATACTTCCCCCTGGTGGAGAGGCTGGCCGTCTATAGATTCCTTATTCCAACAAGTTAAAAGATCCCTAGATGATCCATTAGCATCTTTTTGTTTGTTAGTTGTCAAAACCGGCTCCACATGCAGTTCTGAGAAGGCATGCATTTAGCTGATGGAGCTTAGTTTCTTGTAAGCACACAATTGAACGGTTGGAACCTTGGACCATTCATTTGATCAACCTCCGTTTAGGCATCCTGCCCATTTCTCCTACATCCAAAATACTACCTGCATAGATCAAAAACAAGAAGTAGAGTGGCCTTGAAATTTCCATTTTTCGAATGGAGGATGCTTCTGCCAGTGTGAGTCGTGGCCTCTTTTAATATAGGCGACAGTGTTTGTTTCCCGATGGAAAGAGTTTTGAAGCGCCAATTCGCCATCATAAACCTCAAACTAGATGAAGTAATACAGGGCGGTAACGTCCCACTTAGAGAGTTCCATTAAGATATGGCTCTGAGGCGGGAAGAGAAACGATAGGGAGATATATAGGGTTTATTAAAAATGCACAACTCATCATCTTTCCCACCAGACAAAGTAACGTCTACTTTTTGATGGTCTAGTTTGATGTCACTGAGGCTACGACACCGTGTCGGATTAATTCTAGGCATTTGATGCTATTGACGACTTCATCGTTGGCCTCAAGGAGGAGAAACCCATGGTTTTTAGCATGGGCTCTAATGTCTTTTGGAGTCGACGAGTTGATAAAGAGAATATACTCTGAGTTTAGGTTCCACTCCGGAAGACCTAGCAGCTTCATCCTTCTTCTTGCCAACGGTTATGTTCGACGCTGCTGGAAGAGACAATAGAATGTTTTCATAGATTTTGCTGGTAGAGATAACGAGAGGAACCAGAGAATTCAAGAAAGGCCCGCTGTGATCAAGGATAATTAGCCGCACAGCCAGCATTTGTGGAGGAGTCTTGTTAGTGGTCTTTGTCGAAGGAAGGCCCGCGGTGATGCAGGTTGAATTTGAATTCAAGAGTGCAGATTTGGTAGGCTTTGCACCAGTAAGGTAGGCTTCAATCGGGTGAGAATCTGGGGTTTCATGATCATTAGCTACAAGTCCTTTGGCAGGTTGAACTCTAACTGGAGCGAGTCTTAGAGTCTAAAATTGGGCAGGTTGAGCAAGGTTGTCTTGAGCTTTGTCTAACACGGTTCTAGGGGCCACATGTTCAACCCTATCCAGGTTTGAGGGAGACTACAAGGAGCTGTCTTCTTCCATATTTTGTTGATGGTGTCCGGAGTCAGTCGAAGAAGAGCGACCACCATTGCTATTCCAAAAATCCCAATCATCATTGCCGTCGTCATTTTGGTCGTCTTGGGATCCCATTATCGGGTCTTCGAAACTTGGTTCTTGCTCTGAAACATAACTAACTACAGAAATAGTATAAATGTACCGACCAACATTTATCTTAATTGATTCTGGTATGTGCTCGAACTCTTCACAGAAAACCACCATGTTGAAGCCCAAAAAGATCTTCCCAACAAAAACTTGTTTTGCTGGCGAGATATGGGACTCCAAACACTCAGATAATCATTGCAACAGATGCTGCCATCCAAAGTTGAAGAGGGACATGTAGTTGTTCCTTGTCGGTTGGTATAACCACGACCCTTCACTGTCCATGCATACAACAGTTGAGAGTTATTAGTCATTTCTAAAATATGCTTTAGTACTTAAGATCCTTAAAACTGGGATTAACATCTTTATTCATTAAACTCTTGCCTATGTATTCTGATTTCTTGACCAGGGCCTGTACATATATGGTAGTCTTTTTGTTGATAGAATCAACCGTTATCCAAGCAAATTACCTTTGTGGATTATCATCCTTTTCTTATCCTGTGTTTTATAGCATGATTTTGGTAACTATATAAAGTATAATTTCATGAAAAAAAAAATCATGTGTGGACATGTTAATATATCAACCACAAGTTTATCCCTCAACGCATGGATGAAATAAAAACTGAATAAAAAAACATTCAATATTAGATTTCATATTTGTATGCAGCTGTTTGGCTGTTCCCTTATCATTACTCTCATTTGTACTTTCTGATTTTTGTTGGAAAAAATGTTTTCAAAATGTGAGAAATTTAGTCCCATATTAGAAAACTTAAAAACCAAACACATGCTTATATGAATGGATATTGGATGAACAATAAATTTGATTAAATAGTATTATCCAAGTAGGCCAATTATAAATTAAATAATATATATATTTAATTTACTCTTGGTACTTGGACACTTTGCTGCCAATAGTTATGTCCAAAGGTTATTTTGATCTATAAATAACCTATTCTGAACAATTTCGGAAGTCAACAACAATACATCCTATGTGTTGTCTTGCTACAGATTTTCAGTGCATAGGATTGTTAATTCTATCTTTTCCTTTGTTTGCTCACTGGTTTGATATTGTTAGCACCAAATAATATTGAATAGAAGTGGACTTTATTGTATCCTAGAGGCTATTTGTTGTAACCTTTTGCATATCAATCTTCTCTTGATAGGGGCAAATAAAGCCTTAAGAAAAGTGGCATTGCTACACGCCTTGAAGCCATTTCCTATTTTCAGTGTTTTGATCCTTATTTCTTCAACAATCTTAAGGATTTATTTACTGCATAATAGCAACACTGAAAGGGATGGCTGCTAGCATTGTGAAATTGGAACGTTTTGAATGAGAAAATTCTGTAAGATGGCAGAAGAAGATGCACTTTCTTCTTACGACATTGAAGGTTATCTATGTACTGAACACAGCAAGACCATTAGAACAAGAGGAGGAAACTATGGCACAAACTCGTGACAGATAGAAGTGGGATAATGATGACTACATATATCGTGGACATATTCTAAATGGGATGTCTGGTGCACTATTCGATGTCTACCAACATGTGTCTACTGCAAAAGAACTGTGGGATGCTTTGGAGGCAAGGTACATGACTGAAGATGCTACAAGTAAGAAATTTCTTGTTAGTAGATTCAATAATTTTAAGATGATTGATGATAAATCTGTTTTGAAATAATTGTACGATATTGAATGCATTCTAAATAACTTCAAGCAACACAATCTGAATATGGACGAAGCAATTATTATTTCCTCTATCATTAACAAACTGCCTCCATCTTGGAAAGACTTTAAGAAAAGTCTAAAACATAAAAAAGAAGATATCTCTCTTCAAGAGTTGGGCAACCATCTTCGAATTGAAGAAGAGTATCGCATGCAAGATGACAACACAGAGCAGAATGCTCATATGTCAAAGATCAATGTTGTGGAGGAAGGACAGTCTTGCAAACTTGAAGGGAACAAACTGAAAGTATCCGCTAATGGTCAGAAGTTTAAATAAAAGAAAAAAGGCAAATATTTTTACTGCAAGAAGCTTGGTCATTATAAGAAAGATCGCAGATTTCTTAAACAAAAGAATACAGCAAATACCAATGAAAAAATTGTGTCAATGATTTCATAAATCAATATGGTTCAAGATGAAGTAGATTGGTGGATAGATTCTGGCACTACCAGGCATGTGTGCAAAGATAAAAGTTTCTTCAAATCTATTGAACCAGTGGAAGAAGGAATAGTTTTATACATGGAAAATTCTTCCACTGTAGAAGTTAAGGGCATAGGAAATGTGGAAATTGAATTCACTTTTGGAAAGACCCTTGTTCTAAATGATGTGTACTATGTACTAGAAGTTAGGAAGAATCTTGTGTTTGGAAGTTTGCTAAATAAGTATGGCTTCAAATTAGTATTTGAGGTTGATAAGTTTATTCTATCTAAGGATGGTATGTTTGTCAAAAAAGGCTATATGTATGAGGGCATGTTCAAACTTAATATTAATAATAAGAATAATGTTATTGTTGCTTACTTTGCTGAGTCTTCTATTTCATATTTATGGCATAATCGTTTAGGACATGTAAATTTTAGAAGAATGCGTGATATGGTCAAAATGGAATTAATATCTGTTGGGGATAAATTTCGCTTCCGTCGAAGTCCAATCTGATACTTATCTTAATACAATCGGTAATCATGGAAGAGCTTCAATCGAAAATTATTTTCAATGGCCAAGCCTTAGCCAAACTTCTTCAGCCGACCGAACTCCTCAGCGACCGAGCCCCAGCCGAACTCTCCTAGCGGTCGAACTCCTTCCCAATCTCTTCTTCAATCGGACTTTTACGAGAGCCGAACTCCTCCTTCAGTTAGATTTCTATAGGAGCCGAACTTCTTTCGGATTTCTCCTTCGGTCGGACTTCTTTAGGAGCTGGACTCCTCTCAGACTTCTCCTTCGATCGGACTTCTCCAGGAGCCGAACTTCTTTTTCAGTCGGACTCCTACGGAAAACAAACTCCTTCCAAATCTTCTCTTCAGTTGGATTTCTATATGAGCCAAACTTCTTCTAGAATTCTCCTTTAGTTCTTCTTCAGTCAAATTTCTATAGGAGCCAAACTTCTTCCAGAATTCTTCTTTAGTCGGATTCCTCCAGGATCCAAACTTCTTTCAGAATCTTCTTCAGTCGGATTCCTCCAGAAGTTGAACTCCGTTCGAACTCTCCTTTAGTCGGACATCTATAGGAGCCAAACTCCATCCAGACATCTCCTTCGATCGAACTCCTCCAGAAGTCGAATTCTTCCAAATCTCTCCTTCAGCTAGCATTCCTCTCAGATGATCTCCTCTGGCGTATTTCTTTTGGAAGTTCGAACTCCTCTGAAATTGATATATGTTGGAGTTCTTCATCAATTAACGTCTGCATCCTCCGAACTATGGTTATTAAATCTTGATGAATGGTCGCCATCAGTCTGCTACAGATGATGCTATAGACGGTGCCCACTCCGTGACAGACTCCATCAAGCCTCAAGCGGCCTGCTACTGGATGGTATGATTGTCACTATCAACCTGATGACACCTTCCTCTTCATACCAAACTCCACCAGACCTCGAGTGGCCCGCTACGAGATGGCTGCAGCTGTCACCATCAATCAAGCTCCATCTATAAAAAGAAACCCTCCAGATACGTTTTTTCCAAGCTCTAAGCTCTCTTCTTCTTTCCAAAAATTTTGCCAAACTCTTGTCTGAGCACTCCATTTTTGTTGGCCAGAAGAGCTGACTTAATCGTTGGAGGGTCCTACCGGAGCCACCACCACCAATTCCAGATGAAACTTTATTTTGCAGGTCATCAACGGTGACCTCATCCTCCTTCACTCCAGCTCGTCCCGACGTCAATCAAATTCTGCACCAACAGAATTGGTACTGAAGAAAGAAACTCTATCTTTGAGGCACCTTTGTTCTTAAAGGAGTGCTTAGTCGATCCTGCCAACCTTCTTCTCTAAGGTTTATCTCCACCCTCCTCCTCAATCCCAAGAAATACCTTCAAAGAAGGTGGCTATCCGGAGATCTACTGCTTTCACCATTAGGTCAGAGTCAGATCCATCTATTTCTACTCCATCATCGGTGCTTCAACCACCCCCTCTACCAGCGATCGTGGTAGATCCGGAGCAGTTTAACCTGCTGATGCAGTGGGTTTAGGGTCTCACCGAATGGTGCAGGCCATGTGGCAACCTTCGATGATGATTTCATCAGAAAATCCGCCATCAAGATGCTAGAAATCGGCCTTAAGAAAGAGCATTTGGCCTAGCATACCTATCGCCCTTAGGAAGGAGAAACAGAGAGCAGAGGATCCACGTTTAGATCATGATTCTTCTTCGAAAGAAAAATAGAGAGCAAAAATTCTCCCCCCAAGAGGTTTCATAGGAGGACGAAATGAAGTTCGACCGTACTCACGGACTCCCTCCGAGCACAAGTGAGATCGAACTTCATCTCGAGCTCATCATCAAAGAAGCTCCGATAAAAGGATACGAAGTTCTCCCTCAGAAAGTTTTATAGGAGGATAAAATGAAGTTCGACCATGCTCATGGACTCCCCTCGAGTGCAAGTAAGGTCGAACTCTCTCTCGAGCTCGTCATCAAAGAAGCTCCGACAAAAAGGCATGAAGTTCTCCCCTAGAAAGTTTTACAGAAAGATGGAATGAAGGTCGGTGGTGCTCACAGACTCTCTCTGAGCGCAAGCGAGGTCGAACTCTCCCTCGAGCTCGTCATCAAAGAAGCTCCGATAAAAGTGCACGAAGTTCTCCCCCAGGAGGTTTCATAGGAGGGCGGAATGAAACTCAGCCATGCTCATGGATTCTTCCTCCGAGCGCATGCGAGGCCGAACTCCTCCTCGAGCTCATCATCAAAGAAGCTCTGATAAAAGGGTATGAAGTTCTTCCCTAGAAGATTTTACAGGAGGATGGAATGAAGCTCGGCTATGCTCACGGATCTTCCCCCCGAGCGCAAGCAAGTCCGAACTCCTCATCGAGCTCGTCGTCAAGGAAGCTCCGACAAAAGGACATAAAGTTCTCCTTCAGAAGATTTTACAGAAGGGTCGAATGAAGCTCGGCCATGCTCACGGACCCTCCCTCCGAGTGCAAGTGAGTTCAAACTCCTCGAGCTTGTCGTTAAGGAAGCTCCGATAGAAGGGCACGAAGAAGTTTCCTCCAGAAGATCTCATAACTACATCCCGCTCAATGCTCTACAAACACTGGCTTGAAGCAAGCCAATGGCGCTACCATAGTTAGAACCACCAATGAGACAGGAATAATAAAGAGATCGACCGCCTCCTGACATCATCAATGCTATCTCTGGGGAGCCAAGTACTTCGGTGAGTTACCATCTCTCAACCTCAGAGCTAGGAGAAGCTTGCCCCAAATTGGAAAGGCCCATATAAAATAGAGAAGGTCGTCCGATCCGGGACTTACCATCTGAAGAAGCTCGGAGGAACAACGCTCCCACGATCTTGAGACTCAGAGAATCTGAGAATGTATTATCGATAATTTTTTTTCAATAAAACTTCTTCATTTCAATATTATTATTTCTCGGTACAAAAACTATCTGATGATAGGAAAGAAGTAATCAATAGTGGCCATGTTAGGAATAGGAAGAGAACCTCATCCTAACATGAGCAAGTCGAAGGTCTCGTTCATTTTAGATGAGATGGAAGGAGAGGCCCTGACAACTATCCTAAAGTGCCCCCACAATCTATTAGGAATAGAATGAGAGAATCTCGTCCTAACGCGAGCAAAGTCGAAGGCCTCGTTCATTTTAGACGAGATGGGGGAGAGGCCCTGACAATGATCCTTTTGTGCCCCCACAATCCGTTAGGAACAAAGGAGAACCTCATTCCTAACGCGAGCAAAGTCGAAGGCCTCATTCATTTTAAACGAGATGGAAGGAGAGGTCCTGACAATAACCCTTATGTGCCCCCTACAGTCCTATTAGAATAAGAGGAGAATCTCATTCCTAACGTACGAGCAAAGTCGAAGGCCTCATTCATTTTAGACGAAGATGGGGGAGAGGCCCTGACAATGGTGCTCTTATGTGCCTTCACAGTCCATTAGAAACAAGAGGAGATTTCCTTGTTCAATATCTATGTAAGCAAAGCTGAAGATCTTCCCTCAAGTTCATTTTAGACGAGATGAGAGAAAAGGCTCTGATAATGGCCCCATTGTGCTCTACATCAATAGGAGAAAGATCTCCTTCAACCTCGGCTGGAGATAAGATCTTCTTCGAGCATCTACATCAACAGAAGATAAGATCTCCTTCAATCTCAGCTGGAGATAAGATCTTTTCAGAGCTTCAACTTCAATCTTCTGAAAATAAACTTCCCGCTTTAACTCAACGTCAACCTCGATTGGAGACAAGATCTCTCCCGAGCCTCAACTTAAACTTCAACCTTAATAGGAGATAAGATCTCCTCTGAGCGTCTACTTAAACTGGAGATAAGATCTCTTTTAACCTTGGCTGAAGATAAGATCTCCTTCGAGCTTCAACTTCGAATTCAACCTCAGCTAGAGACAAGATCTCCTCCGAGCCTCAACTTCAACTTCAACCTCAATAGGAGATAAGATCTCCCCTGAGCATCTACGTCAACAAGAGATAAGATCTTCTTCAATATCAGCTAGAGACAAGATCTCTCCCGAGCTTCAACTTCGACTTCAATCTTGGCTGGTGATAAGATCTCTTTCGAGCCTCAACTTCGACTTTAACATCGACTAGAGATAAGATCTCTCTCGAGCGTCTACTTCAATGGAAGACAAGATCTTCTTGGACCTCGGCTGGAGGCAAGATCTTTTTCAGACTTTTACTTCAACATCAACCTCGATTGGAGATAAGATCTCTCCCATACTTCAACCTCAATGGGTGCAGAGTCTAAAAAAGGACTTCGACGGTCACCTTTTTGGTACTCTCTTCCTTCGAACTTCGAACTCGAAAGTGGGGTACTATTATTGGGGATAAATTTTACTTCCATCGAAGTTCAGTCTGATGCTTATCTTAATGTAATCGATAATCACGAAAGAGATTCAATCAAAATTTTTTTTCAGCGGTCAAGCCTTAGCCAAACTCCTTCAACCGACCGAACTCCTCAGCGGTCGAGCCCCAATCGAACTCCCCTAGTGGCCAAACTCCTTCCTGATCTCTTCTTCAGTCAGACTTTTATGGTAGCCAAACTTCTTTCGAACTCCTCTTTCAGTTGGATTTTTATAGGAGCCAAACTCCTTCCAGACTTCTCCTTCGATCAAATTTTCTCAGGATCCGAACTTCTCCCAGACTTGTCCTTCGGTCGGACTCCTCCCAGACTTTTTCTTCGGTCGGACTTCTTCAGAAGTCAAACTTCTTCTTTAGTCGGACTCCTACAGGAGCCAAACTTTCTCCGTACTTTTCTATCAGTCGAACTCCTACGAGAGTCGAACTCCTTCCGAACTTCTTTTGAATCTCTCATTTAGTCAGATTTCTATAGGAGCCAAACTCCTTTCAAAATTCTTCTTTAGTTCTTCTTCAATCAAATTTCTACAGAAATCAAACTTTTTTTAGAATTATCCTTCAGTTAGATTCCTCCAAGAGTCAAACTCCTTTCGGACTCTCTTTCAGTTGGACTTCTATAGGAGCCAAACTCTTTTCAGACTTCTTCTTTAGTTAAACTCCTTCAGGAGCCAAACTCTTTTTAGATCTTTTCTTCAGCTAGCATTCCTTTCGGATGATCCTCTCTGACCATATTTTTTTTGGAAGTTCAAACTCCTCTAAAATTGATATATGTCAGAGTTTTTCACCAACCAACATTTGCATCCACCGAACTATGGCTATTAAATTTTGATGAATGATCACCATCTATCTACTACAGGCGATGCTACAGGTGCCGCCGCCCTCTATGATAGATTTCATCAGGTCTCGAGCGATCCGCTATTGGATGGTATGGCTGTCACTATCAGTCTAACAACATCTTTCTCTCCATACCAAACTCCATCAGACCTCGAGCGATCTACTGCTAGATGACTATAGCTGTTACCATCAATCACTATCAATCAAGCTCCATCTATAAAAAGGGATCCTACAGATACGTTTTCTCTAAGCTCTAAGCTCTCTTCTCCTTTCCTAAGACTTTGTCGAACTCTTGCTTGAACACTCCATTTCTATTGGCCAAAAGAGTTGACTTGATCGTCAGATGGTCCTGCTAGAGCCACCACCACCGACTCTAGATGGGACTTTATTTTATAGATCATCGATGATGACCTCGTCCTCCTTCACTCTAGCTCATCCCAGCATTAACCAAATTCTGCACCAACAGACTTGACACTGAAGAAAGAGATTTTGTCTCTTTGAGGCACCCTTGTTCTTAAAGAAGTGCTCAGTCGATCCTACCGAGCTTCTTCTCCAAGGTTCATCTCCACCCTCCTCCTCAATCTTAAGAAATATCTTCAAAGAAGGCGGCTATTTGGAGATCTACCGCTTTCACTATCAGGTCTGAGTCGAATCCATCTGTTTCTGCTCCATCGTTGGTGCTTCAACCACCCCCTCCA
The DNA here is from genome assembly GCA_006176705.1 of Cocos nucifera. Taxonomy (NCBI): domain Eukaryota; kingdom Viridiplantae; phylum Streptophyta; class Magnoliopsida; order Arecales; family Arecaceae; genus Cocos; species Cocos nucifera. Next base: position 1,023,272 of record QRFJ01000152.1, read on the forward strand.
CCGACGATTATGGTAGATTTGAAGCAGTTTAATCTGCTGATGCTGCGGATTCAGGGTCTCACTAAAATGGTGTAGATAATGTGGCAACCTCCGATGGTGATTCCATCAGAAAACCCACCATCAAGATGTCAGAAATCGATCTTAAGGAAGAGCATTTGGCCTAGCATATCCATCACCCTTAGGAAGGAGAAATAGAGAGTAGAGGACCCACGTTCAAATCATGATTCTCTTTTGAAAGAGAAATAGAGAGCAGAAGTTTTTTCCGTAGAAGATTTCATAGGAGGGCAAAATGAAGTTCGACCATACTCACGAACTCCTCTCAAGCGCAAGCGAGATCGAACTCCCCCTCGAGCTCGTCATCAAAGAAGCTCCAATAAAAGAATATGAAGTTCACCCCTAGGAGGTTTTACAAGAGGATAGAATAAAGTTCGATCATGCTCACGGACTCTCCTCGAGTGCAAGCAAGGTCAAACTCCTCCTCAAGCTCGTCATCAAAGAAACTCCAATAAAAGGACATGAAGTTCTCCCCAGAGGTTTCACAGGAGGATAAAATGAAATTTGATCATGCTTACGGACTCCCTCCGAGTGCAAATAGGTCGAACTCCCCCTCGAGCTCGTCATCAAAGAAGTTTCGATAAAAGGGCACTAAATTCTCTCGTAGGAGGTTTCATAGGAGAACGGAATGAAGCTTAGCCATGCTCATGGACCCTCCCTTCGAGTGCATTGAGGTCAAACACTTTTCTCAAGCTTGTCATCAAAGAAGCTCCGATAAAAAGTGCACGAAGTTCTCCCCTAGGAGGTTTCATAGGAGGACAGAATGAAACTCAACCATGCTCATGGATCCTTCGAGCGCAAGCGAGCCCAAACTCCTCCTCGAGCTCGTCATCAAGGAAGTTCCGACAAAAGGGCATGAAGTTCTCCCTCAGGAGATTTCATAGGTGGGTCGAATGATGCTCGACCATGCTCATGGACCCTCCTTCCGAGCGTAAGCGAGTCCGAACTCCTTCTCGAGCTCGTTGTCAAGGAAGCCCTAATGAAAGGGCATAAAGAAGTTTTTCCTCAGAAGGTGTCACAACTATGTCCCTCTCAATGCTTCATAGATGTTGGTCTAAAGTAAGCCAATGGTTCTACCATAACCAAAACCACCAATTAGAGAGGAACAACAAGAAGATTGGCCACCTCCCGACATCATCAATGCTATCTCTGGGGAGCCTAGTACTTCGGTGAGCTGCCATATCTCAGCCTCAAAGCTAGGAGAAGCTTGCTCCGAATTGAGAAGGCCCATATGAAATAGAGAAGGTCGTCTGGTCCGAAACTTACCACCTAAAGAAGCTCGGAGGAACAACGCTCCTACGATCTTGAGACTCAGAGAATCTGAGAATGTACTACCGATAATTTTTTTTCAATAAAACTTTTTTATTTCAATATTATTATTTCTCGATGTAAAAACTATCTGATGCTAGGAAAGAAGTAATCAATAGTGGTCATGTTAGGAACAGGAGGAGAACCTGATCCTAACATGAGCAAGTTGAAGACCTCGTTCATTTTAGATGAGATAAAGAGAGAGGCTCTGACAATGATCCTTATGTGCCCCCACAGTCCGTTAGGAATAGGAGGAGAATCATTATCCTAATGCGAGCAAAGTCGAAGGCCTCATTCATTTTAGATAAGATGGAGGGAGAGGCCCTGACAACGACCCTTATGTGCCCCCATAGCCTGTTAGAAATAGAAGAAGAATCTTGTTCTAATGCGAGCAACGTCGAAGACCTCGTTCATTTTAGATGAGATGGAGGAGAGGCCTAACAATAGCCCTTATGTGCCCTACAGTCCATTAGGAACAGGAGGAGAACCTCGTCACTATGAGCAAAATCGAAGCCTCGTTCATTTTAGACGAGATGGAAGGAGAGGCCCTGACAATGGTCTTTATGTGTCCCCATAGCCCATTAGGAATAGAAGAAGAATCTCGTTCTAATGCGAGCAAAGTCGAAGGCCTCGTTCATTTTAGACGAAATGAGTGGAAAGGCCCCGACAATGACCCCATTATGCTCTACATCAATAGGAGATAAGATCTTCTTCAATCTCGATTGGAGATAAGATCTCCTCCGAGCGTCTATGTCAATAGAAGATAAGAACTCTTTCGGTTAGATATATATGTCCTAGAAGCCAGAATTGGCTGACACTTGTAATACACTTCTAGGGGCAAAATTATAATTTTGACTATAATCAATAAAATTAGTTATTTTCTATCACATATGTATATTTAGTGTTTGTGATACATCCTTTGAGTTAATGGTAATGATAATTCATATTTTCAAGAGTTGAAAATTTAAGACATGAATAATCATTGTTAACTCATAAAATGCTTTCGACCATAGGATCATCACGAGGATGGTGATTGATTCAGAAGGTTGGTGTACAATCGCTTCTCTTTAGTAGATAAGTCTTGAGTCTATGGTGTGGAGACACCGGAGTGAGAGTATAGGTACTCGTTAGAGAATGAGGATACTGAGCGTGACCATCTCGAGTAGTCATTAGAGAGTCTACCTTCTCGTCAATGACTGACTCGATGCTACAGTAGTGTATCTGGTTCTTTGATCTGAGGTGCATCGACAGTTCACCTTGAGGATGTTATAGTTTGACTATACCATTACTCGGTCTCCTAGCCATATGGAACCCTGAGGTGTATGTTGGCTATAGCATGTTCATTGTAGGAACTGGATGGCATCAAGATGGAATCTATCTACCTCGGTGGTAGAGGAGCAGCCCTATGATAATCATGAGAATCAAGTCCAGAAGTCCAGGCCATGGCAGAGTGAATAATAGAAAGAGTTTCTATTTAGATTTTCACACGGACTTGATCGAATTATTACATTCATATGATAGAAACTAGGGTTTGACGAGTTTACCTTATCCTTAATATAATCGGAGCTCAAGATAGAAGGACTTAATCACACAGATAGCTGCACCAAGAGGTTCGCATTCAGCTCTGATGGGTTGCCACCATATACTGCTAGATGTCATTGATGGATTTTGGGAGCAATTAGAATGATTTAGATGATCGATCATTCTAGCTATTCAAATCAGAAGAGTTCTGATCCATCAAAAGAAGTTTCGATGATGTCGATGATAGAGATCATGACATATCCCATTACCATATAGAACTGAATCTAACTGGGTCATACAAATAAGGGTTTGAATTTGGTGATCATCAATTGAACTGATCTAGTTCAATTGATCTGAATGAGATTCAATTAGGTTCAAGAAAATCATGCTAGCACTCGATTGAACCTAACGTTCTTCTTTTACTATCATAAATAAGTTGTCCTGTCTGAGTCAAAGGAGTTTGTACTCAATTAGAGGCCTTCATATGGTCTGACTGGAGGTTGTCCAAGTCAGAAAAGGTTGTCTTATTTTGTAAGACATTACCTGCCATTTTTGGTCACCTACCATTTCTTTTTCTTTGACTTTGGTCAAAAGTCTACCTTTGACTGATCAAATGTTGACCACTGATACTTTGACTTTTGACCACATGTCATGCACCTATTGAAGAGCTGGTGGGGGCCTATCCCCCTGCCAGAACCTAGCAAGGAAGAGGGCGCATGCCACCCTTGGCGTGTGCCCAAGCTGGAGGCGCCTAGGAGTCCGTGTTGGACAGAAACTCCATCTTCCTTTTGGATTCCAATTAGAGTTCTCTTAAGAACCAACTTTGACTGATCTTAGGCACCCTCTAAGGAGAAATCTTAGGGGACTCTATTCTCACCAATCAGACCTATCCCCCTACCAGAACCTAGCAAGGAAGAGGACGCACGCCACCCTTGGCATGTGCCCAAGCTGGAGGCGCCTAGGAGTCCCTGTTGGACAGGGACTCCATCTCCTTTTTGGATTCCAATTAGAGTTCTCCTAAGAACCAACTTTGACTGATCTTAAGCATCCTCTAAGGAAAAATTCAGGGGACTCTATCCTCACCAATCAAATTTAGATCTGATTTTACAAAGAGTTGTGATTGGTTGGGAAGAAGAGGAGTTGGATCACAGTTAGTCTATAAATAAGACCCTGCGCCCAACTCAAGAAGGAATAGGAAGTGATTGATAGAATCATAATTTTCCACGCTCCAAGGCTGTCTCTTTTCTCTTCCTCCATGCCAAACCCACCTTCTCCCTCTCCTCTCCACATCCAAAAGAGTTTTGGAGCTTGGTTGGTGCAATCCAGATTAAAGAAAGGCGAGTGAAAGCTAGAAGGCTGCACTGCTGCAAAGGACGACTGCTGATCTTCAAAAAGAGTTTTGAAGATCCTCCAGATCCGATCCAGATCTGATCTCTGGAGATGTGATAGAGAAGAAGAAGATCTTCAGATCCAACTCGAGTGGATATCGGTAGAGGCCAGGCACTTGCATGGCTAGATCCAGAACCTTCCACTGCATACAGGATCATCAATGGATAATAGGATTACCCATATCAAGATAAATTAAATTTGATTTAATTTATCTAGATTTTATTTTATTTCTAAAATAATAATAATTAGATCTAAAATATCTCAGATCTGATTAGAATTAAAAATTTTTTTTTTTGAAATATATCTCTTGATCTGATCAAATCTGAACGAACCTGATCCAAAAAATCAGGATTTTCCTTTAACTGGTATCAGAGCCAAGGTTCTAAAAGTATTTAGATCTAATTTTAAATTTATTTTAATCAAAAAATAAGTGATTTCAGATATCACATGAGATGTGATCAAATCTAAAATTAGAAAAAATTAAAATTAAATAATTTGGATCTAAGATTAGAAAATATGCATGACTAGTTCTAAAATAGAATAGTTCTATAGAGTAGTCTTGCATATTTTTGATTTAATCTGATTAAATCATATTTTAGATCTATTTATTTACTATTTTTGATATTATAATGATTATAATAATATCTAAAAAATAGTAAATAAAAATTATTTTAATTTTAAATTCATATGAGATATGATTGATGCATATCTAGACTAGTTGTAGAATAGTTTTACATAATTATCTCGATTAGAATTTATTTTGATTAAATTAATTTAAATATAATTTTTTAGATTATTATGAGATAATTTAGATCTGAAAATATGCATGATACGATATATGAGATGTATGCAAAATATGCCATGATTAGATCTAATTTGTATATGAGATATATGATATAGATCTAAAACTATTTTGTAGTATTGCATGTTTCTGATTAAGGCGTTTCTCTTGGCCGTCCGGTCATAAGAACGAAGAAGGGTTTAAAGGCCCTCTCTTTTCATTCGATGGAGTGTTCTTATGATGTGTAGGGGTGCTACGCGTTCGTCCTTAATCAGAAATCCAAAACTTACTTTCTGCAAAACCCTAGATCCTGAAATCCTAGAATTTATTATGCATATTTTATTTATGAACCCTACTTAATTAAAAATTAAGATTATGGAATATCAATTAGATCTAAAATTGAGAATTTTAGATCTAAGACATATTCATAATACTGAGTTCGAGCTTGGGTAGCTCAATTAGGTCTAAGCGGTTGATCAAACCAAATCAAGAGTTGGTTAGATGGGATCAACAATGCTTAAATTGACCAGCCTAATAGGATTAAGTCTGGATCAAGATCGAGTCACGATCAAGCAAGATCTAATTAGGCTCAGAGGTTAGAGTCTGGATTGTAGGCTAACCCAATTGGTTCTGACTCAACAATTTGATGTCTAAGGTAAGTTTGGTACATACGATCAACTAATTTTTAATTGGAAGCTATTCGATCTGAATGCATTCTTGTATGAGTTAATGGCATATTCCTTCCACCGGTCTTACTTACCTGACCAGATCTGTTGACATAATTCTGATCTGAGGTGGTCAATAATTCGAGCTAACCCATGCCACTAGGTTAGTCATAATTGTTATGACTATGACAAGTCTAGTTTAATGAGACCTGAATCAATTCTCCCTAAAAAAAGATTAAGTCTGAGGTCTTCCACCATTGTAGATGTGCAGGCCCTTTTCGGGGTTGATTGTTCTCGGCTGGATACAATGACTCAGTTGCACCAAAAAGATGCAACCATGTCTATTAGGCATTGGATGCTATGGGCTGGAGGATGAGTTAGGCTCAATATTTCGAATACGATGAGAGACTCAATTAGGAATCTAGTCTATGCAAATGATGGGTTTGACTTAACTAAGAAGTGGATCAATATTTCAGATATGGTGAGATTAATGAATTAGAGATCAAGTTTGGGTGCACCATGATTAGAGAATCATTGAACAAGAGTTGTTCACTCATTGGCTAACCCATCACCAATAACTATTAGGTGAGGTGATGAGTCAGTTGGTGAGACCGCACCATCCACTAGAAATCATTAATCGTGGAGATTTTTGCATCTTTACGGAGGAAGTGTAGGGATCCGAGAAAATAGTGAGAGCTAATTTGTTTAAAAATAAAATCTCTAAATAAATTAGTCAAGTCATAATTACAGTATCGAACTAGAATCTTTGACTCTCTGCAGGAAAATGTCCGCGTCCAACCCTTTAGCACATATCCTGGACACACACAGACTGACTGGACTCAATTATAAAGATTGGCTCAGAAACTACAAAATAATTTTGGGTTCCGAGAAGTTAACCCATGTACTGGATCAGGACCCTTCCACCTTACCAGTCCGTCCATCTATTGAACAGAGAGCGTCTCTGAAAAAATGGATAGACGAAGATAATAAGGCCAGATATTACATATTGGGCTTGATGTCTGATGAGCTCCAGCGCCAACATGAAGATATCAGGATTGCTCGCCAAATGTTGGCTCACCTGCAGAAGATGTTTGGTGAACAGAGTGCGCAGCCAAATATCAAGTCACGAAATAACTTTTTAAGGCTAAGATGCGTGATGAGCAGTCAGTCCAATATCACTGTCTGACAATGATCAAGGACATGGAGGAGCTTGAGAAGCTCGATGTGAAGTTAGACTTAGATCTACAGAATGATATTATTCTGCAATGCTTGACTGATGCATATGGGCAATTCATCATGAATTACCATATGCATAAACTTCAAAATTTCTTGGCCGAATTAATGAATATGCTGGTCACCGCTGAGCTTTCTATGAAAGGTTCTAAAGACTCAGTTCTTGCTATAGAACGGACTTCTTCCAAAAGAAAGTCTTATAAAAAAAAAAGAAGTTTGCGAAAAAGTAGAAGATGGAAGGAACAAAGAAGAAGAAGGCAGAGCCGAAGAAAAAGACCGATGTCAAAGGAAAGTATTTCCATTACAACAGCGATGGCCATTGGAAGCGAAACTGCCCTACTTACCAGGCCATCCTGAAGAACAAGAAGGAAGGTCCTTCTGGAGGTATGCTCATTATTGAGTCTAAGCTTACGATTTCTTCTGCATCTAGTTGGATGCTTGACTCTGGTTCAAGTGCTCATCTGTGCACTTTCATGCAGAGTCTTGAGGATAGCAGGAGGTTGAGGGATAGAGACATGATCCTACGTATCGTTAATGGAGCAAAAGTTGCTGCAGTAGCCGTGGAAACACACCCTCTTTTGTACCATCTGGTTTAGACTTAGGTTTTGGAAGACTATTATTATGTGCCTGCAGCTAGCAGGAATTTGATTTCTGTTTCATGCTTAGCACAAGAAGGCTATGTGATTACCTTCTTTAAGGATCATTGTAACATTCTTTGTGAAAGAAATAAAATTACAAATAATTTCCTTATTAATGATCTTTATCAGGTACATATTGATGTACCTATTCTAACTATCGAGCAAAACGTGAATGCCAAACGACCTAGGGATAGTCCAAATGATAGATATCTATGACACCTGAGATTAGGTCATATAGCAGAAGATGGATTAAACAATGGAGAAAATGGGCTATTGAGTCTATTGACTTCCGAGTCATATCCTACTCGTGAATCCTGCCTTCAAGGCAAAATGACCAAACTCCCTTTTGTTGGACATGGGGAGAGGGCCGCAGATCTTCTTGCCCTAGTACATACTGATGTGTGCTGCCCATTTGATATGCCGACTAGAGGCAATTTTGTTTACTTCATTATCTTTACCAATGATCTATCTAGTATGGGTATGTGTATCTTATGAGACTTTTGAAGTTGCAAAGAATTCAGACGTAAAGTAGAAAAACAAACTAGAAAACCCATTAAGGTTCTTCGATCAGATCGAGAAGGTGAATACCTTAACTGAAAATTCCTAGACTATCTAAAAAAAAATGGCATAGTCTCTCAATGGACTCCACCAGGAACATCTCAACTCAACGGGAATTCAGAACGAAAAAATCGGATCCTATTGGATATGGTTCGATCCATGATGAGCTTCATAGACCTCCCTGATTTTCTTTGGGGACACTCATTGTTGACTTTAATTTATCTACTGAATAGGGTTTCCTCTAAAACCGTTCCTACCACACTGTATGAGATATGGCACGGTAAGAAATCAAGTCTGAGTCATCTCAGGATTTGTTGGGTGCTCATATATAGTTAGAGTTTAGATCCTTCAGAGCTCGATTCATAGGATATCTAAAGAGTCATTAGGATACTATTTCTACATTTCAGAAGACCACAATGTGATTGTGAGTCGACATGCCATCTTTCTTGAAAAATAGTTTATTCAAGATAGCGGCATTGGAAGGCAAATCAAGCTTGATGAGAAAGTCTCACAAGTACAACGAGCTAAGGATCAATTGGAACCAAATCAGGTTGAGCCAATAAGAACACTACCTCCTCCACCTCGTAGATCGGAAAGAGTTTTCCGTCCTCTTGAGAGATACTTAGGTATTATTTCAGAAAAAGTAGAGAAAACATTCCTCGTAGGCAATGGTGCTCATGGTGATGATCCTAAAAACTACAACGAGTAATATCAATATCGACTTCATTAGAGGCAATGCAGTCAGAAATTGACTCGATGCACTCAAACCAAGTCTGGACCTTGGTAGATCCACCAGAAGGTATAGTACCTATTGGGTGTAAATGGATCTTCAAGAGAAAGATTGGTGCAGATGGGAATGTGGAGACATTCAAGGCCAGACTAGTGGCAAAAGGTTATAGTCAATGCGAAGGCATTGACTATCAGGATACCTTTTCTCTAGTGGCTATGCTAAAATCCATCCGCACATTGCTTGTCGTTGCAACCTATTTCAATTATGAAATATGGCAAATGGATGTGAAAATGGCGTTCTTAAATGGATATCTTGAGAAAAATATCTATATGGAATAGCCGCTAGGTTTCACATCTAGTGATACTGATCACAAGATTTGTAAGCTGCAAAGGTCCATATATGGACTTAAGCAAGCATCTCGGAGCTGGAACACTCATTTCAATGATGTGATCAAAATGTTTGATTTCATCAAAAATGAAGAGAAATCGTGTGTTTTCAAAAAGGTCAGTGGGAGCACTGTTGTCTTCCTCGTATTGTACGTGGATGACATCTTCCTTATTGGGAATGATGTTTTCATGATGACAACAATCAAATTATGGGTGTCCAAGAAATTCTTCATGAAAGACCTAAGCGAAGCATCCTTTATTCTAGGAATTAAGATCTATAGGGTAGACGATGGATCTAGGATTTCGACATATAGAGTAACTATAAGCACTAGCAGAGAACGTACTAATCTATCTAAGTAAAGTCTAGATTTATGGAAAACTACAGGATAATACACTTATTGCATCTTTTCAAGAAGATGTGCCCCAGCACCCTGAGGAAAATGAATGCATGAGTAAGATCCCTTATGCTTCTGCAATAGGGAGTCTCATGTATGCCATGCTATGTGCACGACCTGATATAGCCCATGTTGTGAGTGTCACAAGCAGATATCAGTCAAACCCAAGTGAAGAACACTGAATTTCTGTGAAATATATCCTTAAGTACTTGAGAAGAACTAAGGACATGGTGTTGGTCTTTGGTAATGGAGAACTCCAAGTCTAGGAATACACAGACTCGGATTTCATATCCAATATAGATGATCGAAAGTTGACATCTGAGAGTCTGTTTGTGTGCAATGGTGGAGCTATCAGCTGGAAGAGTTTCAAACAAACGGTGATAGCAGATTCCACCATGGAAGCAGAATATATCGCTGCATCAAAAGCTGTGAAGGAAGCATTCTGGTACAAGAAGTTTGCTACAGAAATTAGAGTAATGCCAGCAGATGCCATTCCTCTATACTGCGACAATAATGGCGCCATAGCCCTTGCTAAGGAGCCGAGGTCTCACAAAAAATTCAAGCACATTGAGTGGCGATACTATCTCATCCGTGATTACCTTGAGAAGGATTATGTCGAGGTCAAGAGAGTCAACTCCATAGATAATGTGGCAGACCCACTTACAAAGCCATTGGGCCAGCAGAGGATCAAAGCCCACCTTGAGAAGATGGGACTTAGACTTATAGCCAATTGGCTTTAGGATAAGCGAAAGATTGTTAGATATATGTGCCCTAGAAGCCAGAATTGGCTGACACTTGTAATACACTTCTAGGGGCAAAATTATAATTTTGACTATAATGAATAAAATGGATTATTTTCTATCACATATGTGTATTTAGTGTCTGTGATACATCTTTTGAGTTAATGATAATAATAATTCATATTTTTAAGAGTTAAAAATTTAAGACATGAATAATCATTGTTAACTCATAAAATGCTTCCGATCATAGGATCATCATGAGGATGGTGATTGATCCGGAAGGTTGGTGTACAATCGTTTCTCTTTAGTAGATGAGTCTTGAGTCTATGGTGTGGAGAAATTGGAGCGAGAGTACAGATACTCATTAGAGAACGAGAGCACTGAGCATGATCATCTCGAGTAGTTATTAGGGAGTCTACCTTCTCATCAATAACTGACTCGATGCTGCAGTAGTGTGTCTGGTTCTTTGACCTGAGGTGCATCGATAGTTCACCTTGAGGGTGTTATAGTTTGACTACACCATTACTCGGTCTCCTAGCCATATGGAATCCTGAGGTGTATGTTGGCTATAGCATGTTCATTATAGGAACTGGATGGCATCAAGATGAAATCTATTTACCTCAGTGGTAGAGGAGCAGCCCTATGATAATCATGAGAATCAAGTCCAGAAGTCCATAGCTATGGCAGAGTGAAATAATAAAAAGAGTTTCTATTTAGATTTTCACATCGGACTCGAATCGAATGATTACATCATATGACAGAAACTTGGGTTTGACGAGTTTACCTTAACCCTAATCTGATCGGAGCTCAAGATAGAAGGACTTAATCACATAGATAGCTGCACCAAGAGGTTCGCATTCAGCTCTGATGGGTTGCTACCATATACTGCTAGGTGTCATTGGTGGATTTTGGGAGCAATTAGAATGATTTAGATGATCGATCATTCTAGCTGTTCGAATCAGAAGAGTTCTGATCCATCGAAAGGAGTTTCGATGATGTCGATGATAGAGATCATGACATATCCCATTACCATATAGAACTGAATCTAACTGGGTCACACAAATAAGGGTTTGAATCTGGTGATCATCAATTGAACTGATCTAGTTCAATTGATCTGAATGAGATTCAATTAGATTCAAGAAAATCATGCTAGCACTCGATTGAGCCTAACATTCTTCTTTTACTATCATAAATAAGTTGTCCTGTCTGAGCCAAAGAAGTTTGTGCTCAATCAGAGGCCTTCATATGGTCTGACTGGAGGTTGTCCAAGTTAGAAAAGATTGTCTTATTTTGTATGATATTACCTGCCATTTTTGGTCATCTGTCATTTCTTGTTCTTTGACTTTGGTCAAAAGTCTATCTTTGACTGGTCAAATGTTGACCACTGACACTTTGACTTTTGACCACATATCACGCACCTATTGGAGAGCTGGTGGGGGCCTGTCTCTCTTCCAGAACCTGGCAAGGAAGAGGGCACATGCCACCCTTGGCGTGTGCCCAAGCTGGAGGCGCCTAGGAGTCCCTGTTGGATAGGGACTCCATCTTCTTTTTGGATTTCAATTAGAGTTCTCCTAAGAACCAACTTTGACTGGTCTTAGGCACCCTCTAAGGGGGAATCCAGGGGACTCTATTCTCACCAATCAGATTTAGATCTGATTTCACAAAAAGTTATGATTGGTTGGAAAGAAGAGGAGTTGGATCACAGTTAGTCTATAAATAAGATCCTGTGCCCAACTCAAGAAGGAATAGGAAGTGATTGATAGAATCACAATTCTCCATGCCCCAAGACTACCTCTTCCCTCTTCCTCCATGCCAAACCCACCTTCTCCCTCTCCTCTCCACGTCCAAAAGAGTTTTGGAGCTTGGTTGGTGCGATCCAGATCAAAGAAAGGCGAGTGAAAGCTAGAAGGCTGCACTGCTGTAAAGGACGACTGCTGATCTTCAAAAATAGTTTTGAAGATTCTTCAGATCAGATCCAAATCTGATCTCTGAAGATATGATAGAGAAGAAGAAGATCTCCAGATCCATCTCGAGTGGATACCGGTAGAGGCCAGGCACTTGCGTGGCTAGATTTAGAACCTTTTGCTGCATACAGGATCATCAACGAGTAATAGAATTACCCATATCAAGGTAAATTAAATTTGATTTAATTTATCTAAATTTTATTTTATTTCTAAAATAATAATAATCAGATCTAAAATATCTCAGATCTGATTAGGATCAAAGAGAAAAATTTTTGAAATATATCCCTTGATCTGATCAAATTTGAACGAACCTATTTCGGAAAATCAGGATTTTCCTTCACTTTCAACCTCAGCTAGAGATAAGATCTTCCTCGAGCTTCAACTTTGACTTCAACTTCGACTGAAGACAAGATCTCTTCCGAGCTTCAACTTCAACTTCAACCTCGACTGGAGACAAGATCTCTTCCGAGCCTCAACTTCAACTTTAATCTCAATAGGAGATAAGATCTCCCCCGAGCGTCTACGTCAATAGGAGATAAGATCTTCTTCAACCTCGGTTGGAGACAAGATCTCCTCCAAGCTTCAACTTCGACTTCAACCTCGGCTGGAGATAAGATCTCTCCCGAGCTTCAACTTCAACTTCAACCTCAATAAGAGATAAGATCTTCCCCAAGCGTCTATGTCAACAGGAGATAAGATCTTCTTCAACCTCAGTTGGAGACAAGATCTTTTCCGAGCTTCAACTTCGACTTCAATCTCGACTGGAGATAAGATCTTTTCCGAGCTTCAACTTCGACTTTAATCTCGACTGGAGATAAAATCTTTTTTGAGCCTCAACTTCAACTTCAACCTTGGCTGAAGATAAAATCTCCACCGAGCATTTACTTCAATGGAAGATGAGATCTCCTTGGACCTCGACTGGAGGCAAGATCTCTCCCGGGCTTTCAATTCAATATCAACCTCGACTGAAGATAAGATCTCCCCCATGCTTCAAACTCAATGGGTGCAAAGTCCAAAAAAAGACTTCGACGGTCATCTTTTTGGTATTCGAACTTCAAACTCGAAAGTGGGGAGACTATTGTTGAAAATAAATCCCACTCCCATCAAAGTCCGATCTGATGCTTATCTTAATACAACTGATAATCATAAAAGAGCTTCGATCAAAAATTTTTTTTAGCGGCCAAGCCTTAGCCGAACTCCTTCAGCCGACCGAATTTCTCAATGGTCGAAATTCAGTCGAACTCCCCCAGCGGTTGAACTCCTTTTCGATCTCTTCTTCAGTCAGACTTTTATGGGAGCTGAACTTCTTTCGAACTCCTCCTTCAGTCGAATTTCTATAGGAGCCAAACTCCTTCCGAACTTCTCCTTCAATCAAACTTTTTCAGGATCCGGACTTCTCCTAGACTTCTCCTTTAGTCGGACTTCTTCAGAAGCCGAACTCCTCCCAGACTTCTTCTTCGATCGAACTTCTCCAGGAGCTGAACTTCTTCCGAACTTCTCCTTCAGTCAGACTCTTATAGAAGCCAAACTTCCTCCGCACTTCTTCTTCAGTCAGATTCCTATGGGAGCCGAACTCCTTTCGAACTTCTTTCGGATCTCTTCTTCAGTCAAATTTCTATAGGAGCCAAACTTCTTCCAAAATTCTCCTTTAATTTTTTTTTAGTTGGATTTCTACAGGAGCCAAACTTCTTCCAAAATTCTACTTCAGTCGAATTTCTCTAAGAGCCAAATTTCTTCCGAACTCTCCTTCAGTCGAACTTCTATAGAAGTCGAACTCCTTCCAGACTTCTCCTTCGATCGAACTCCTCCAGAAGTCAAACTACTTTCAGATCTCTCATTCAGTTAGCATTCCTTCTGGATGATCTCCTCTGACCGTATTTTCTTTAGAAGTTTGAACTCCTCTGAAATTGATATATGTCGGAGTTCTTCACCAATCAATGCCTGCATCTTTCAAACTACGGCTATTAAATCTCAACGAACGATCACTATCAGTCTACTACAGGCGATGCTACAGACGGCATCCCCCTCTATGATAAACTCCACTAGGTCTCGAGCGGCTCGCTACTGGATGGTATGGCTATCACTATCAGTCTGACGATATTTTTCTCTCCGTACCGAACTCCACTAGGTTTCGAGTGGCCCGTTGCCAGATGGCTGCAGCTGTCACCATCAATCAAGCTCCGTCTATAAAAAGAGATCCTCTAGATACATTTTCTCTAAGCTCTAAGCTCTCTTCTCCTTCCCAAGGACTTTGCCAAATTCTTGCTTGAGCACTCCATTTCTATTGGTTAGAAGAGCTGACTTGATTGTCGGAGAATCTTACCAGAGTGACCACCACCGACTCTAGATGAAATTTTATTTTGCAGATCACCGACGGCGATCTCATCCTCGTCTACTCCAGCTCATCCCGGCATCAACCAAATTCTGCACCAATAATACCAAATTTTGGTAATAATTCTAAAAAATGCAAAACTTGCATGTTAACAAAAATAATAAGAAATCCATTTTCAATAGTTGATAGATGTTCCAAATTACTTGATTTAATTCATAGTGATGTATGTGACTTGCATAGTACATCTTCAATGGGTGGAAAGAAATATTTTGTAACTTTCATAGATGATTATTCTAGGTTTTGTTTTGTATATTTATTGCATTCTAAGGATGAAGTTTTAAAACAATTTAGAATTTATAAATTAGAAGTTGAATTACACTATGAGACATTTATAAAATTCTTAAGAACTGATAGAGGAGGAGAGTATTATGATCCTAACTTTTTTGAGTCCACTGGTATTGTTCATGAGACAATCGCACCTTATACACCATAGCAAAATGGCATACCAGAAAGAAAAAATGGAGTGCTAACAGAAATGGATAATGCAATGCTTTCTAATTCTGATTTAGGAAAAGGTTTTTGGGGTGAAGCTGTATTAACAGCTTATCATGTCTTAAGTAGGGTTCCAAATAAAAGGAATAGAATAACTCCATATGAATTATGGAATAAGAGAAAGCCCGGTCTCAGTTATTTGAGAGTTTGGGGCTGCAGAGCTTTTGTAAGGATTCCAAAACCTAAAAAGAGGAAGTTGGGTGAAAGAGGAATTGAGTGCATTTTCATAGGATATGCAAAACATAGCAAGGCATATAGGTTCATGGTTATAAAACCTAATGACACAATAGCAGTAAATATTGTTATTGAGTCAAGAGATGCTATCTTTAATGAAACAAGTTTTTATATGATTCCTAGATCCAAAGAAGTCACGTCAGAAAATAATCTAGATCAAGTTTTAGAAAATGAAACATCAAAAACCAAAACTTCTAAACTTAAAAGGAGCAAAAGAATTAGAAAAACCAAAACCTTTGGTTCAGATTTCTTTATGTTTCTAGTAGAAGGAACAAGAGAGAATCAATACACATATCCCATTTTGTTTTAGTGTAGAAAGTGATCCTACAACCTATGAAGAGGCAATGAAATCTCATGATATTGCATTTTGGAAAGAAGCAATCCAAGATGAAATGGACTCAATAATGGAGAATAAAACATGGAAATTGGTAGACCTCCCACATGGTTCCAAATCAATAGGCTGCAAATGAATTTTTAAAAAGAAAATGAAAGTAGATGGAACCATTGATAAGTTCAAAGTAAGATTAGTGGCAAAAAGATTTACACAAAAATATGGTTTCAATTATTTCGATACATATGCACCAGTTGCAAGAATTACTACTATAAGGGTGCTAATTGTAATAGCTTCAATTTATAAGTTGGTAATTCATCAAATGGATGTAAAAACAATATTCTTAAATGATGAATTAGATGAAAAAATATATATGAAATAACCTAAAGGGTTTATAGTTCTAGGACAAGAGCATAAAGTATGTAAACTGATTAAATCTTTGTATGGTCTGAAACAAGCTCCAAAATAATGGTATCAAAAATTTGATCAAGTTGTGCTTGCTAATAGGTTTAAGATCAATGAATCCGATAAGTGTGTTTATAGTAAATTTAATTTTGAAAAAGCTATCATCATTTGTTTATATGTAGATGACATGTTGATATGTGGTACTAACTTGGAACAAGTTGAAAATACCAAAATGTTCTTGTTCGAAAATTTTGACATGAAGAAATGGGTGTAGTAGATGTGATTCTTGGATTTAGAATTATTAGAGATAATAATTCTATTATATTATCACAATCACATTATATAGAGGAAGTACTTAAAAAATTTGGTAAATTTGATTGTACTCCTATTTCTACACCTTTTGATCCAAATTTGAAATTAATTCCAAATAAAAATAAGCCCGTAGCACAACAAGAATATGCTAGGATAATTGGATGCTTAATTTTTGCAATGATGAGCACAAGACTAGACATTGTTTTTGCTATTGAAAAAGTTAAGTAGATATACAAGTTATCTAAATAAGGTTCATTGGAATATAGTTTATAGAATTTTGAAATATCTGAAGAAAATCATGAACTATAGTATAAGTTATTTTGGATTTCTTTTTGTTTTAGAAGGATTTACAGTTGCAAGTTAGATTACAAATAGGGAAGATCATTCTTCCATAAGTGGATGGATTTTTACTCTTAGTGGGGGATCAATTTCTTGGGGTTCCAAGAAACAAATATGTATAACAGATTCTACCATGGTAGTAGAATTTGTTGCACTAGCATCTTCAAATAAAGAAGCAGAATGGTTACGAAACTTATTATATGAAGTGCTTTTATGGCCTAAACAAGTATCTCCTATATTTATACATTGTGACAGTGAAGCAACATTATCAAAAGTATACAGCCAAATTTATAATGACAAGTCTAGACATATTGAATTGAGACAGTTATGTTAGACAGTTGATCAGTGATGGAGTGATAACTATAAATTTTGTGAGGTCAAGTTAAAACTTGGCAGGTCCATTAACAAAAGAACTTGCAAGAGATTTGGTATTTAAAACATCAATGGGGATAGGACTCAAGCCCATTATCTAAAATCATCAATGATGGAACCTCAACTCAACGCTCAATGCTACATTAAGTCTTGAGTTCAATGAGACAAAGTACATTATAAAGATGATTGCAAGCACAAAATTTGTTCATCCCAAGTAAATTCAGTGCTTGGTACTTGTAATGTATAAGAGTAGGTTGGGCTAGGTGCTCTTAATAGACCTATAACAGTAACCTGTTGAAGTGTAAATGTTATGAGGCACTTCTGATAGAGTCTACCTATATGAGTATGAGGTAAGGTTGCTTCTAGAAGCAAAGGGCTTGGCTTTAACAGTACTTATAAAAAGGATACAGACAGACACATGGCCATAAATGTGCCAACATATTTTGAGAAATGCTCTCCCTCATGTCATTATCATTCTCTTTATAGGTCTCCTTCTCCTCTATTTCTTAAAAACCATTTTCAATAGACTAATTCACCAATGCTCCCTGACATCATTATCACCCTCTCTTTATGCCTACAGATGCTTGGACGCAAAACTATTCTGCATCGCACAGCGTGCACACGTGTAGGATGAGTTAGTTGATTGGTTACATAATGTTATGAATTTTCCATCCAAACTATAAAATCTTTCACAGAGATTACACATGAGCTGCTTTATTCCCCGCGCTCCTCTTGAGAAATCTCCTTTCACAATTATGGGATGAATACACAAATCTATTGCAAATTAACAATCATGTGATTCTCCTTGCTGCTAGAGCCAATAACATCAACTGAATTCACAAAGGAATTTGTTTTGAAAGGCTGTCATTAGATCTCCGCGGCGATCCTTAATTACGTATCCAATTCCTGATTCGTCGATTGGGAACAACATTCTATCAGAATTCCTTTTATATACAGGTTCATGAGGAGCATCCCAAACATTTATCAAAGGATTTAGATACTCCACTCGCATCTTGTGCCCTTTAAAAATCCTCCAACATAGAACAAGGTCTTTTTCTCCATGGAAACCAGATCCTCAATACTTGCTTACAAGTAACTTCACAAAAAGCCAAAGTTTATCGTACCGGACGGTACACATATCATATCGGATGTCGATATTATAATAGAATGGTATTGGTACAAGATTTGATATAAAGATGGCAAATCTTACAAAAAGCAATCATCACCGATCAACCATTCCAACACATTGACCTGCGAGCAGAAGCCATATATTGGAAAAAGCATCAAATAAACCTCCATCCAAGACATGCGAGGAAACATCTGAAGATCTAGCTTTCAAAGTTGACTTTGAAGCATAAAGCAGAATTCATTCAACAGGTGCGGGCAACATAACAACACCAATGCTAATTAATTAACCTTAGAATTCACAGGTCAGAGTTGAACCCCTCAACTTATCCAATACACTGGAAAGATAAGATCCCTTGGCTCAAATATAAAATTTTTCTCATCGAAAGACAATCAGGCACTGATGAATATATTCTAAAGAACATCCACTCCCATCATTCATTCTTTACCTTGTGCCAAGTCTCATGATGACTCAGAAAAAAAGACCTTGTACCTAAGTTTCATGAACAACAACAGCATTGTTGGTGGCACATCACTCATACGGTTGGGCATCTAGGGGGACCACCTCTCGTCTGTCTGGTATTGTAGGACTTGCAACCAGGGCACTTGTGAGCCACAACGTGGAAGCGGACGTTGGACCTCATTCCACAATCATTGCAAAGGATCCACACCTGAAAAAATACAAATTAACAGAAAAATTTAGAACCCATTGGCACTACCTCTTTATCCAATTTACGTTCATTTTATGAAAACTAATTATTTTGATCTTTCTTACCATTTTGTTCTCGTAAATTTCAGGCATTGGCATCGAAGCAATCTGTAATTTGTTGGAAGCAAATTTGAGTACTTGTTCAGCAAGAATGGCTAATAATTAGTGAGAAAATCAGAGAACAAATAACTTAGAATACCTCCTGATCAAGTTTTTTCCACACCCTGGACATGTCACAAACTGATCTCGAGCAAACAGGGCATGAGAATCTGCGACATAATAAATCATGAATATCCTAAGTTCCTAATCATTACAAGTCATGAGAATTTATCAAAATGAATATAATAATTTGCTCATTTTTTTCCAGATAAGAAGCTATCAGCTCAATACATTCTTCCTTTTTACTTACTGGAAATGCAGCCTCATCTCCTTCAGGCATTCTAGATGTATCGTGTGACCACATGGCAATACACTGATGTCCTTAGTTGACTCAAAGAGATACTGATTGCACAGAGAGATAACATCAAATTTGTGGAATATCATTAATAGATGACTGACATAATAATTAATTGATCAAGCAAGACCACCTCAAAGCAAACAGGGCAGTTATGATGCATTGCTCCTTCCACACAATTGTGTGAATCCTTCAGCGTCATACCATAACAACATCCTGAAATAGATCTCACAAGCCATAAAATGTAAATTTACTCATACCAGAGATGGAAGAAAACCAATTACAAAGAATAAATGCAGGAAAGAAAATATACCACATCGATGGCAGTGGAAGAAGTTCTTCTCGCCCCCGGTTCTGTTAAAACAAATAAACATAAAGAAGAGTGTGAGGACCAATCAAATCATATAATAAGTAAACAAGAATAAGGATTCAGAATAATGATATGCAATGTTGGTTGAGAAAATCCGAACCTGCAGATCCCACATCCATCACAATGGTACTGGTTCTTAGAAACCTTGAAAAAGAAACCAAGCTTGTCAATTACAAGTTGATCAACACAAAAATTGTTCATCTACTGTAAGACAGAACAAAAGGGATGTCAAGAATTTGTATCCTGACATTGTCATCGAAGAACTTGCACTTGGCACAAAAGTATTTTCCCATGCAAACCCCACAGTTTGAGCAATACTGTTGAACCTGATCATCAGAAACACAAAAAAACAGATAAGTTTCAATCCAGCATCATTTCACAACTCAGAATTGTGAGCAAAGAGGGAGATGATAAAGTGGTCCAGAGTTTGATCTTAAAACCTACATCTTGCTCTGTGTCACAGAGGGAGCAGATAACCTGAGACAACACAAAGCAAAATAATCAATGCAAGTAATGATTCGTTATCCTGAAAGATTATGATTCCATCATTACTAAAGAACTAAGAAAACTAAATGAGGAGATAAACAATTTAGAGCATAAGGAAGATGTGGGGTCTCTCCAAAAGGGTAGAGTCTTACCCAAAACAAGCACCTTTTCAACAAAATCACAATTTCCAAAATAAATAAATAAATAAATAAATAAATAAATAAAAATAAAAATAAAAAGACCAGGTTCTCTCAACACCATATAATTTTCAAAAAAGAAAAGGTGCAAACGGAAGGAAAAGAAAGAGAACCCCCAGGAAAAGGTCAGAGAATTGAGTATGGACAAAAGTAGTGTATAATAACAAAGATGTGTAGCAATAAAAAGTTAAAAGCGCACCCATCCGCAAACTAGCATCTTTTCTTAAAAGAAATGAAAAGATCTCTAAAATTTCACAACATGTTCCTGACAATGAAACAGATCTCTTTTTCAAAACTATCAATGAGAAGTCCTTACGTAGCACTAATAAGAAGGAAAGAAATGGAAAATTGGGACTGGGCAAAACAGTGTACAACTACAAGCACATCTATCAAAGCATTAAAAGACCAACCTTTGTCACTTCGTGTCGAGGAATCTCGTGCCGTTCCTGTAGGTCAATTTCCAGGGAATTCTGATCAAATTCATTAGATACGAATGAGATTAATTTCATTTTCACGCAAAAAAAATTGTAAATTTCTCCGAACAAAATCTCGTATTAAAACCAGAGAAAAGGAAAGCAATCAAGAATGTCACCTTCACTTCATTGTGGCAATGCCTGCAGTCAAAGATCTCGCCACAGCAGGGCGCCCTTATCTTGCATCTCATCCTATAATGCGAGCACCTAATGCAATCAAACGACACCATCGCAATCAAAATCGAAGCCCAAATTTCCAATATAAGATTTAATAAAAACCAACTTGGAAGGGGTTTGTTTTTTGGTGACAACTTTGAAGGGGTTTGATACAGTAATTTGTAAATAGTACCATACCCATGCTGCCCAGACCCCAAGTCCACCTCGTTCAATGCCATTTCCAAGCAATCTCTGGAATCCAGATCGCAGCAGAAGACCCACTTCCGCCAAAAAGATCTTCTTTTATCTCCTCTTAAGATCTGAACACTCCCTAATTCATCTAATTACCTGAAACAACCCAGAAATTAGACCCTAAATATCACAAAAAAAAAAAAGGATTTTTTATCGAAAACTCATCTACGAATCGATCGAAGGAGAAAAGGAAAAACATTTTTTCCCCTTTCACCTCTCAATCCATCTCTATCCTCCTGCCACGAATTCTCACCTCTCGTCGCCCAACGACGACGAGATACCCTTCTTCCCGATCGTTAGGGAGAGCCATTGAGGCCGGAGAGAGAGACGGGAGGGCTGGCAGAGACTTAATTTATGGCTTCCTCTCCGCCCTTCCCTGGAACCGCACGTGATCACCTAGACACACGAACCTCAAAGCATGCTTCCGGAGGGAAAGGAGGGCATAGCGGTACGGTAACGTTACCGGTGTTCGAGACCCCGCGGAGAGGTACAGGGCGGGCGGCCATGGGTATCAGGGAAAGTGGCGTGCGGACGGAGATCTACAGGAAGGGCTGGGGAGGGTGGGGGGTGTCGTGGGGAGCGAAGTCACGTGACGCCACCTCAGAGTTGTGTCGGTCAAAAACTGGGGCTGCCCGTCCGTTAAGTCCGCCCATGGGTGCCGCAGCTGGTTTCGCGAGGGGATGCGATGGGCAGACGGAGGGATCAACGTTGGGTCACCGACACGTTGGATACACGTAGGAGGGAGGGAGGGAGGTCGGCAGGTCGGCTACGACTTCGTGGCCGCCCGAGGTTGGATGGCGACAGGCCACCAAGCGTACTCTTTGGAGGGTTTTTGCCGATGAAGGTCCTTATGGGCAATAATTGGGATAACATCAGGGAGCATGCTCTGTGCTCGATGCGCGAAGCTGTTGTCTTTCAAAATCCGGTGTGCAACTAAGTGAAACTGAGGTTGTTTTGGCGGGAGCGCAGGTACGGGTTTCGGTCCCACTTCTCCTACGCTACCGTCGTCGAATGCCGTCATATTTATCATAAAATTAATAATGATGCTGATTGCATGGTACTTACATGATTGATTATATAAAATTAATATTATAAATATTTATAACTATTTTTTATTTTTTAATATTTTATTTGATTATTATGAATTTATTTATTTATATTTAGTTTAATTAATACATTCATTTTATTAAAAAATAAAAAAAGGTTCTATCAATTCTTCGATAAAATTATATTTTATTAAAATATAATTTGAAAAAATTAATGTCTTGATGTATCTAAAAAGTAATTTTTATATATTTTTTTTGATCATAAAAAATAAAATTATATTTAGTTGAATATTTATTTTTTTAAAAAAATATATAAAATACTTATCATGTTCTTAATGAAAGAAAGATTTTATTCCATTCTATCTAAATATTTTTTTTAAAAAATATTTTAATTTTTAATATAATTTTTTCTATATTTCATATTAATTTTAATTTACTATGAGAATCTTATTCACATGAAAAGCAATATTTTCATCATTTTCTTATAAAAATTCTCAACAAACATTAGATATTTTTCTATTGTTTTCATTTAATATATTTTTATTCCTTCTCTTCCTGCAAACCAAATGAATCTTAACATCCCTTCAAATGAGGTGAACATAACTTAAATTCCCCATCTCGAACAAAAAGAAATCATCATGCCGTTGATGATGTTGCCAAACCGACCTTGTAGTACCGATCATTCTAGTGCACGGTTGAGGCCTCCTTGTTGCAACTTGTTTCCATCTCTCAAGAGTCAAGCCGCAAGGAGAATGCCATGTGACACCAAGATTAAAGGCTTTTTTGGATCCACATGACTCAACCCATGCCCTGTCCATTTTATTAACTTTTTGCTAATGGCGTCTCACGTCATGAGGCGCAATCAAGCCTTCTTTTTCTCTCTGTTGGCATTGATGCTTATCGAGTCATCCATCATCTGTTAATGTGGATTCTATATATAAACATCCAGCTCTGTTTGAGTTTAGGGTCGAAAATAACTTCCACCAAAAAAAGAAATGGATAGCATTGTAATTCAAGAGCCTGATTAGGATATACCAAGCGAGAGAGGATCTAAAACTCAAATTATTTAATAATTCAAATACATTATGTAGCTCAAACCAGAGGAGTTTTTTCATTCCCATCCTTTGATTCAGAATGGTCAGAAAACAGCTTCTACTTTATACTCCTTTGAGCCGACTCATGTTTATACGGAAATAAACGATACTGCTGATTGGATATGGCTAGTTATATAATTAATTATATAGACATTATTTTATAAACTACTATATTAGATATTTCTTTTGATTTTTTAATATTTTATTTTTAATTCATATGGAGGTTTGTTTTTATTAGATTAGTTTAATAAATTTGATTTTAACATAAAAAAAGGAAGGAGTTTTTTTGCTATTGTGTCCAGGCTCCGATGGTCATTGATGTGGCTGAAAATGAATGCCAATCTAGGAATCGATGTGCCGAAAATTGCCTACAGAAGAAGTTCACATATGCCAGGATTCTCCAATGCTTAATTTAGCTAGAGCTCGATCACAGTAGAAGAAAGAGAGAACATAGCATCACATTATCACCGAAAGAAAATTAAGTATTAGCGATGGTATTAGTGCTGATAAAAATTTTTGATGCTAATAAAACTTTTTACCACCGCAATATCGATAAAAAAAATAATCGCTAATATTTTTTATCACCACAATACAGACAAAAAAAAAGGTATTGCTAATACTATTAGTGATAGCAATTATAATATTAGCGATAATAATGATCGTCTCTAAAAGTCTAAAAATTATTTTAAAATATTTGAATAAAATAATATTAGTAATGGCAAATTTAGATTATTAGCAATAAAAATAGTGCCGTTGCTAATAATTAATTATTAATGATGGTTTCATTATTATTAGCAATGGTGTAGGTCACTGCTAAAATTATTTAAAATTTTTAAATTTTTTATAATATTTAAATATAAAATACATATTAGCGATGGTATATTTTGGCTATTAGCGACGAAAACTTATCATTACTAATAATTTTTTAGATTAAAAAATATTTAAAAATATTATTATTGACGAAATTAGTGGTGGCATGTTTGTCATCACTAATAATCCATAACTGGTTTGACTCTAATTTAAATTCGATTCAAATCCAATTTAAAATTCTACCAAAGCTAATTTAATTAGGCTTTCAATCTAAGTCCTATTTAGATTATAAAATCTAATTAATCTTAAATTAAATTAAGATTAATTAAATTAAATTTGATTTAAATTAATTAGAAAAAAATTAATTTTAATTTGGGTTCAATTCGAATTCCTGTCAATCCTAATTCAATTAGAATTTTAATTCAAGTCCTACTTGGATAGTAAAATTTCATTACCATCAAATTAAGTCAAGCCTAATTAAATTTAAGATAATTTAAATAATTAAAAAAATAATTTTTAATTTGGAATTGATTCGAATCTAATTCGAACCTGATTCAAATCCAATTCAAAATCCTGTCAAACCTAATTCAATTAGGCTTCAAATCCAAATCTTACATGGATTATAAAATCCAATTGATCTCAAATTAAGTCAAGATTAATTAAATTAAAGTTAATTTAAATTAATTAAAAAAAATAATTTTTAATTTAAGTTCAATTTGAATCCAATTCGAAGTTGATTCAAATCCAATTCGAAAACCTGTCAATTCTAATTCAATTAGATTTTAAAATCCAAGTCCTACATGGATAGTAAAACTCAATTATCTTCATATTAAATCAAGTCTAATTAAATTTAATCTATTTAAAATTAATTAAAAAAATAATTTTTAATTTAGATTTGATCCGAATGCAATTGGAACTCGGTTCGAATCTAATTCAAAATCCTGTCTAACCTAATTTAATTAAACTTTGAATCCAAGTTTTAATTAGATTATAAAATATAATTACATTCAAATTAAATCAAGTCTAGTTAAATTTAATATAATTTAAATTAATTATAAAAAAATAATTTTTTAATTTGGGTTCGATTCGAATCCAATTCGAATTCAATTCAAAATCATATCAAACCTAATTCAATTAGACTTTGAATCCAAGTTTTACTTGAAATATTAAACTCAATTAGCCTCAAATTAAGTCAAGCCTAATTAAATTAAATCTAATTTAAATTAATTAAAACTTAATCTATAAATTAATTAAGTTTAAAAATTTAATAAAATTAAATATTAATTTTTAACCATCTAAAAAATAATTTAGAAGAAAAAAATTAATATTAAAGAATTTGTATTAGCAATGACTTTAGCGACAGTAAAATACCATCACTAATAATTTAAAAAATATTATTTTAAAAGTATAATTATTAATAATGAAAAAATTATTATCAATGGTATTTGTTATCGCTAATAATATTTTTCATATTAGTAATAGGAGAAGATTATTAGCGATAAAAGTTATCATCGTTAATAATCTTTCTATTCTTATTTTTCTCGATCTCACCGTACACCCTCATTTTCCTCCATGCCACCATCCATTGGTCCTTCATTTTTTCCTACCTTACTGTCCACAGCGTTCTCATTTTCCCACCACCCCTATCCTTCAACATTTTTATCTTCCATCGCCACCGCCCTCTCCCCCATCCTTCGATCTTTCTGCCACCCTCTCTTTTCCTTGGCTGGCAGCCTTCTTCCGATTGCACCCATCCTATCTTTCCGAGCCTTCGACCATCTCCTGCCTCCTCAAGCTCCCGGCTGCACTCGGCCCACCTCTCCAAATCTCTGGCCGCCTCTTGTCACGCCCCGAACCCAGCATCTTGGTCGGGCATGCGATGGCCCCATAAAGCCTAGACCAATATCCTAAAGAATATGCAAGGCCTATAAAATTACTTACAATTCCAACATCCCATAAATACTATTGATCTAAATTTATAATAGATAATTTTAGATAAATAAATTTCATCCTTATATAATTTACAAAACTCGATCATTCATCTATCACTGATGGTGCTTTATCTAATCGATCCTTTCAATTATTATTTCAACCATCGCCAAATCTATGTATCCTATAACTTTGAAAAAAGAGAAGAGAGGGATGGTGAGCTTTTCAGTCCAGTAAGAATCACTATACACTTGCATCAATAACAATAATTTAATTCTAAAAGTATAGTAAAGCATGAATTTACATAAATATACATAATAAATTAAGTAAGTGTATATCAAATATATCATATATCAAATATATGAAACCTTTCATTTAATATTTAATTAATAACTTGTTATATTTTTTCCTATCATACTTTTATGTTTCTTAATCTTTTTTTTTTGATTTTGGACTAATCTAAATCATGTCAAATCTCAATCAAGGTCTCACCCATAATCCCACGCATAAGCCCGTGAGTGCTGTCCCAGGTATGAGCTCCCGACAGGCTATCTCAATTATGGTCTCACCTATAATCCCATGTATAAGCCCACAAGGGCTGTCCCAGGTATAAGCTTCTAGCCGACTATCCACATGATGAGGCTAGTCTAAATGGTATTCTTTTTATCCAATTATTATGTATTGATTTTATCATATCAATTTTAATTTATATTATGATCAAAATAATTATATCATATCCATATATTCATAACATCAATCATTGATATACATTTGTGGTAAATACATAACATACTGATGTTAAAAAGTTATACCAGAAATAATAGTATCTCATCATGATAATCCATCAATATAAATTCAACAATGTAAAACCAACAATACAAATTCAACGATAAAAATAGCATATATAATGATGATTATGTGTAGAAACTCGTATCTTTATTTATGATAAACGAAACTCTTAAGGCTACGATCTAACTGTCAAAACTCTACTCAATGTCCTTCCATCCAGTAATTTATTCTCTTATAAATTTAATTTAATTTTTTAAAATAAATTAATTAGATCAATTTAAAATCCTAAAATTCTCTATCGGGGTTCATCAAGGTCCACACTCTATTCCTAAGATTTTTAGAGAGAGAAAATTCATGAAGAAAAAAAATTTTAGAAAGAGAAAATAGAGAGAGAAAATTTTAGAGAGAGAAAGTGGGATTCAATCTTAGAGTAGGAAGAGAGAAAACTCTCTCTTCTTTTTTCTTTTTCTTCTTTCTTTTCTTTTTTCATAATCCATCTTTAGAATAATTAATTAATTAATTAATTAAACTAAATAATTAGAAAGGAGAGAGGAACCCTTCCCTCTCTTCTTTCTCCTCTTTTCTTCTCTTTTTTATAATATTTTTCATAATTTATATAATTAAACTAACTAATTAATAATTAATTTAATTAATACTTGAGAGAGAGACCTCTTTCTCTCTTCTCTTCTCCATTCCCTAAATAGGAGATGCAAACCCTCCCCTTGTTCTTTCCGTTTGCCTGCTCATGGTTGCAGGTGACTAGTCGGCCACCCACGGCAGTTTGTGGCCTCGGTGATCCATGGCCCCTGGCAACAGTCTAAATGATGGCTGTGGCCAACTGCATGCGGGCAAAAATCATAAAAAAAATAGGGCCTTCCCATTTTAAAGCCAAATACAGTGGCTTGTTGTCTTCAATCAGTGCCGATGACTTAGAAGAAGAAAGGAAGAAAAGAAAAGGAAGGAGCTTACCTACTCTGATGACCCCAGTGACCCATTTTTTTCAACGGCAGCCCATGAAAGAACTCCCAAAAATTCCAGCAAACTCTTGACAAATTTCTATGGAAACCTAGGGGAAGGGAAGGAGGCTTCTTATAGGTAGGTCTCCTAAGCTAAATCGGACTCCCCCAACCTTGATTTCATTGGAAAAGAGAGGGAGGGAGACTCCAATTAGGAGTCTTCTTCCTCCTCTCTGTTGCGTGCATGATGGTGACTTAGGCCCCTTTTGTTTAGGCCGGGTCTACTGGCCCAAAGGCTGGGCTAGGTCATTATATTTTCTCCTTTTTAAATAATTTTGTCCTCGAAATTAGCGTACATTAAGATTCAAAAAGCTATGGATACTTATCTCTTATTTCTGCTTCAAGTTTCCATGTAGCATTTCTTTCACTATGATTGCTCTATTGGATCTTCACAAGTTCTTAACATAAGTAATTATGTGATATTTGAAATTTAGATTCTTTTTTATCCACAAGATAATAAATTTTCTTGATCTCTTTAGTTTTAGCTTATAATACCCTATTTCATTGCCCATGAAATTATTTTTTCTTGATAAATTTTGCATGAACATCATAATTGATCTGATTACTAAAATTAGAAGAATTTAGAGCATTAGATGCTCACCATGATCTATAAACTTCTTTATCCTTTTAACTTTCAGTATGATGTAATAATTAAACTCTTACTATAGAAAACCTTAAATCTATTCAAACAAATGAAGTAATAATATCATAGCTAAGATTAGAATATTTATATCTCAAATATTCTACTTTCGAGTTCAACCAAAGATTATTAATCCATTATTCCTAAAATTAAGATACTCAGATTTCTTCTAAATATCACTAATAATGATGAACCAATTATTGAAGATTATAGTGCAACATCAAGATGAGCTTAAAGAATCAACAACCTTATTCTTTCTTTTATTAATGACGGTTTTTGAAATCAACTCAAGACTTCAATCACTACACTTTTTGAGTTGGATTTAGTATTCTTAACTAGTTTTAGTAAAAATCATCCACCATGCTTCTATTATGCACTCTGATCTAAATGTATGAATTTTCTAGATTTTTTTTTCTTTAAATTCTAACAAGAATACTGCTTTACTTCAGAATATAAAAAGATCCAATTTTTTAAAATTTTGGATAGATCTAGAGCTAATGTTTAAGTTTCTTTGTCCTCAAGCATATTATATCCAGATTAACTTTAATCTACTTCCATGTTGAAAGCCTTTGCATAAGTTCTACTACTTATCTAGAATCCAATATATCTATATTTTACCTAACAATCAAGAGGATGATTTTAAGTCAACATTTCTTTGTAAAAGAATTAGCTTAAATCTCTAGCAAATTAGAAGATCCTAAAGCAATACCCCAATGAGTAGAATCAATCCAATTATTATATATAGAACTTTCTTTATCACAACTCTTAGTATAAATAAATTGATAGATGAAATATTATCCCTTATATGTTAAGACTCATATAAGTCTTTCAAAAATTTCTTAATTCAATTTAATAACAATAGCATGATATGTCCAATTTGCTCAGAAACCTAAACTTGATTTAAAATCCAATATTGCTCAATAATCCCCATAAATATAAAAAAATTAAGTAGGCTGATCCAAAGGTGATAATTTAAATTATCAAAGATTTAATCATAATATATATTGATGTCATCTTAATAAAAATTAAACTAATCAATATAACCCATTGTTAATATAATTGGTGCAATTATCAAAGATTATTTCACATGTGAAATAATTTGTTACTAAACCCAATATTTGCAACCAAACGATCAACAACAAAACTATGGAGGACTATGATGGTTTGCACCCATATTAAATTTAAAATATTAAAATTATTTAATAATAATTAAATAAGTATATCAATGCACTACAATATACAAATATCATAAATTATATTCTTGAGTTAATATTTTTATCCACTTATTAAAATCTAAGGTAATTCATCAATTCTATTACATATATCATATATGCTACATATACATAAATCTCATCATAATACCTAATGATCCAAAATTCAAACTTTAAATTTTTTACTGTGACTTCTATAATATCCCTAGTGATCATAACCTTAAGTTTAAGCATTACTTAGATCACAATCTCAAGTGATCATAACCTAAATCTTAATATTCTTTATATTGTGCTCTCACAATGAAATTCAATTTACCTATAAAAATATATTTTTCATCTTCACTCATACAATAAAATCTTCCTATAATCCATATTCTAAATAACTTCTAAAATTATAATAATGATTAAATAATTAACATCAAGAATTAGAAAAGCCATCATGATCTTTACCCATATCAAGTTTAGAATTTCAAATCATCTAAATAACAATTGAACAAGTATACGCCATATAATATATCAATATATTACATTTTATTCCATGATCAAAATATCTTATACTTGGGTCAAATCTTATTTGTTAAAATCTAGGACATAACTCATCAGTTTTGTTATTATTTACCTCATATGCATAAATTTCATCACAATACCTATTGATTTAAAATCCAAACTTTGAATCATATTGCTACATCTATCATGTCCCTACTGATCATAATCTTAAGTTCGAATCTCATTCTGTCGATTCTTAGTGATCATAATCTTATATTCAAATATCCCTTAACTCACCATCCCTAAAGATCATAACCTTAAGTTCAAGTATCATCTAAGTTATAATTTCGAGTAATCATAATCTTAAGCTTTGATATCACTTATACCATAGTCCTTAGTGACCTTAAACCTAAGCTCTAATATCATTCTGCTATGCCCCAAACCCAGCATCTTGGTCGGGCACGTGATGATAGCATTAATCCTAAACCAATGCCCTAAATAAAATGCAAGATTTATAAAATTACTTACAATTCCAACATCCTACAAATACTATCGATCTTAATTTATAATAGATAATTTCACATGAATAAACTTTATCCTTATACAATTTACAAAACTCGATCATCTATTTGTTACTGATGGTGCTTTATCTAATCAATCCTTTCAATTATGATTCCAACCATCGTCAATTCTATATATCCTATAACTTTGAAAAGAAAATAGAAGAAAGAGAGGGATGATGAGCTTTACAATCTAATAAAAATTATTGTACACTTGTACCAATAATAGTAATTTAATTTTAAAAGTGCAGTAAAGCATGAATTTACATAAATATATAGAATAAATCAAGTAAGTGTGTATCAAATATATCATATATTAACCCATAAAATCTTTCATTTAATATTTAATCCATAACTTGTCATATTTTTTTATCATACTTTTATGTTTCTTAATCTTTTCTTTTCAGTTTTAGACTAATCAAGATCATGCCTCAATCTTAATTATGGTCTCACCTATAATTTCATGTGTAAGTTCATAGGGGCTGTCTAAGGGATGAGCTCCTGACGGGCTATCTCAATCATGGTCTCACCCATAATCCTACATGTAAGCCCATGGGGGTTGTCACAAGCATAAGCTCTTGGCAAACTATTCACATGACGAGGCTAGTCCAAACCATATTCCTTTTATCTAATTATTACGTGTTGATTTCATTATATCAATTCTAATTTATATTATGATCAAAATAATTATATCATACCCGTATGTTCATAACATCAATTATTGATACACATATATAGTAAATATATAACATACTCATGTTGAAAAGTTATACCATAAATATATAGCATCTCATCATGATAATCTATCAACATAAATTCAATAATGTAAAACCAATAATACAAATCCAATGGTAAAAATAGCATATATAATGATGATTATGTACAAGAACTATTATCTCTATTTGTGATAAATAAAACTCTCAAGACTATGATCTGGTTGTCACAACTCTAGTCAATGTCCTCCCATCTGGTAATTTATCCTCCTATAAATTTAATTTAATTTTTTAAAATAAATCAATTAGATTGATTTAAAATTCTAAAATTCTTTATCGGGGTTCACCAAGATCTACACTCTATTCTTAAGATTTTTAGAGAAAAAAAATTCATGGAAAGAGAGAAAATTCTAAAGAGAGAAAGTAGAGAGAAAATTTTAGAGAAAAAAGTGAAGAGAGAAAGTCAGACTTCTAGAGAGAGAAAGTGAGATTCAATCTCAGAGTAGGAAGAGAGGGAAGAGAAAAAACTCTCTTCTTTTCCTTTTTTCTTTCTTTTTCTTTTTTCATAATCTATCTTTAAAAAAATAAATAAATAATTAATTAATTAATTAAACTAAATAATTAAAAAGAAGAGAGGAACCCTTCCCTCTCTTCTTTCCCCCATTTTCTTCTCTTTTTTTATAATATTCCTCATAATTTATGTAATTAAACTAACTAATTAATAATTAATTTAATTAATACTCAAGAGAGAGAGACCTCTTTCTCTCTTCTCTTCTCTGTTCCCTAAACAGGGAATACAAATCCTCCCCCTGTTCTTCCTACTTGCCTGCTCGTGGCCATAGGTGATCAGCCGGCCACCCACGATAGTCTATGGCCTCGGTAATCCATGACTCTTGATGATAGCCTGAATGATGATTGTTGCCGACGACGTGCAGGCAAAAACCACAAAAAAAATAGGGCCACCCCATTTTAGAGCCAAAGATAATGGCTTACCATCTTCAATCGATGCTGGTGACTTAGAAGAAGAAAGGAAGAAAAGAAAAGGAAGGAGCTTACATGCTCTGGCGATCCCTTTTCTTCGACGATAGCCCATGGAAGAACTTTCAAAAATTTTGGTGAATTCTCAACAAATTCCTCTGAAAACCTAGGGGAAGGGAAGGGGGCTTCTTATAGGAAGGTCTCCTAAGCTAAATCAGACTCCCCCAGCCCTAATTTCATCAAAAAAGAGCAGGAGGAAGACTTCGATTAGGAGTTTAGTTTCTTCCTCCTCTCTATTGCGTACATGATGGTGACTTGGCCCCCTTTTGTTCGGGTTGGGTCCAATGGCCCAACGATAGGGCTAGGTCATTACACCTCTCACCTCCTCGAAACTCTAGCATGCCACCTCCCTCTCCCCCATCCTTCAATCCCCCCTCCACCCCCTGTCTCCCCCCAACTGCATCCACCTGACTGCACCTAGCCCGTCTCTCTGAACCTCCGATCGCCTCCCACCTCCTCGAGCCCTTGGCTGCAAGCTTTCGATCTCTTGCCTCTCCGAAATCCTGGCCTACCATCCTCATCTCTCCCATCATTTGGTTCCTTCGCCACCCCCTCTCTCCCCCCGCTGCCTCCCCCTAGCTACATTCGGCCCGACTCCTCGAACCCCTAGCAGCCTTCTGCCTCCTCGATCTTTTAGTTTTCCCACCATCCTCTCTCTTTCCTGATCGATAGCTTTCCCCCCACCGTCTCCCCCGACTGCACCTGACCTGCCTTCCTGAGCCCTCAACCTCCCCCCGCCTCCTCAAAATCCCAGCCCACCACCCCCTCTCCCTTGTTATTTAGTTTCCTTGCAACCCCCTCTCTTCCTTAGCTGGTGGCTTTTCCGTGGCTGCATTTGGCCCACCTCCCTGAGCCCCTGCTCACAAGCTCCCAGCCTCCTTCTGTCTCCCTAAAATCTTGGCCTACCACCTCTTCTCCCTCATCCTTTGGTCCCCCCACCACCCACTCTCTCCCCAACCGATGGCTTCCTCCGATTGCATCTGGCCCACCTCCTTGAGCCTCTGACCGTCTCTCGCCTCCCATCTCTTTGAGCTCTCATCCATGACCGCATCCCCAAGCCTCAGTCCTTACTCGCTTATGCCTCCTTGTGCCTTAATTCTTGCATGCTAGCTCATGCCTCAGTCCTATATGGTAGCCTTCTTCTATTATGAATATTAGCAACTACTAATATTATCATTAAATTTTTTTTTTTATTTTAATTATATTAATTAAGAAAAATTAGATATTAAAAATTATTTAATTAAGTATTAATTTTGTATGAAATTTGGGTCCTGACATGTAGAGCGCTCGAATCGTGAAAAGGATCGGGCAGCATTGTAAACACGGGACCGAGACGTGTCCTGCATGTTTCGATTTTGGCATGTAGAGTGCTCGATCCAAGGAAAGGTTTGAGCTGTAAATCATGGTCGAGATATGCTCTATGCGCTTCAGTCTCAATATGTAAAGCTCTCGAATCGAAAAAAGATTTGGATAGTATTACAAACATAGGACTAATACATGCTCTACGTATTTCGATCTCGACATGCAAAGTGCTCAAACTGATAGAAGGTTCGGGTTGCAAACATGAGGTTGAGACATGCCTTGCGTGCTTCGGTCTCAACATATAAAGTGAAGAAAATAGTACAGGATTTGCCATGCTACTTTTAAAAAATATTTTAAAAAATAGTAATGATATAGTAAAAAATAATTAATCTAATTAATTATCTACTGATCATATTAGATTATTTAATGCTATACATTAGGATCTAAATATAATATGTATGCATACATTAATAGATCTGAAAATAAAACTATGTAATAAACTATTTACTACATCTACGTATTCAAAATATAATATCTTTTTATAGGTAGTCGATCACTGTAATCTGAGTCCACTGGATAATACTTTGATATCATGTCATAGCCGCACACATATCTGACCTCTACGATTGATCCACACAGAGCTTCTGATCTCGATCAGCCCCACTGGAGTGCTAGCTTCTCGTCGGAGTCTTTGATGGCTGATCATGATCGATCCGATCAATCATATACTTTTTGATTTTTTAGATATTCTAAAAAAATAGAACATAAATATTGGAGGATGATGAAGATGTGTTTCAAATTTGGTGGCGATCCAACGCTCACAGCACTCGATCTCTCCACCCAAACCCAGATTTCCAAATCTAAGATTTTACTCAGCCCAAAAATCCTAGCACACTAAAAATCCTATCACACCCTCTCTATATGGAGTTTTTCTATAAAATAATTTTTTATGAAAAGATAACTTTTAGATCTATAATTCCTATTTAGATCATATCTAAAAATAGGATATCCTTAATGATAAAAATCATAAGAGAAGAGAGGTAAAAAGGAAAAAAAAAGTGCTAAGCCCTTCTTCTACATTCACAAAAATTTTCATAATTTATTAATATAAATACCATGAGAAAATTACATAAAAAATGATAAGGATTGAGTGGTTAAGAGGTTTTAACCACTCACTTGAATTTAAAAATCAAATGAGCCTCTTATCCTTATCCAACGCCCCCTTCCTTATGTTTAACACGCAGAAGGACTCTCCTTCTATGCGTATATTTTTATTTCTTAAAAAATATTTGACAAACAAAAGAGAGGGCATGGGAAGCAGAGTGAAAAAGTCAAAAATGATGGGCGCATGGAAGAATTTGAATTCAAACTTCATTTGACTTAGTCCTAACTGGTTTCAACCAAACTAATTAATTTAGACCCAATTAAACTAGGTTAAACCCAACCAAATTAGGCTTAGCCTAATCTAATAAAATTTTAATCAAATTAAAAATTAATTAGATCTACATCCTGATCAAATCAGGATCAAAACTCCTGTAGCGATTAGGTCATCTCATGATTTGATCGGATCAAATTCAATCGAATCAAATTCAATCAGACTTGATCGAATTCTCATCGCTCAATTAAATTGAGCTAATCAACAATTAAATTACTAATTAATTTTTTAAAAAATATCTGAGTCCAAATCAAATGGATCACTGAGCAATAAAGTCCTATTAACATGAAACTCTTAAAGAGTCCTAAATCAGTGGGACTTTTGAACCCAGTATCCTAAATAAATCGAACTCATAATCATAAAATTTTAGACTAGTGAAACTCTTGATCAGAGAATTTTAGACGAGTAGGACTCAGAGTTTCAATCCAGTAGGACTCTTGGTCATAGAGTCCCAGTCCAATGAAACTCTTGACCACAGTATCCTAGATTATCAGAACTCATGATCAGAGAATTTCAGACAAGTAGGACTCAAAATTTTAGTTTAGTAGGACTCTTGATCACAGAGTCTCAGTCCAGTGGGACTCTTGACCATAAAGTTTCAGATCAATGGAACTCTTGATCAGCCATCAGATTAGGTAGAAATTTCTAATGTGTATGACCCCATAGGTTCAAACCTAAGTCGATAGCATAGAAACTAATTTTTATACTAATTAAAGTGACCATCTAGCAATGATATCCGACATCTGGATAGGTCGAATAATCACAATCATAATATTTAGAATCTATGGAAATATGATTATCGTATAATTCATTCCTATAATCTCTATGTAATAGATGACTCAGGATTAGACTATCAATCCTAGAAAATACATCCATGTCATATCTCAAAGTAATTAGTCCCAAAACTCCTCACTAAGACTATTCTAACCAAGATTTTGCTAAATTAAAATATAATTGAACATAGTTTCTAAAATCAGGAGTGGTCAATCCTATCTTGATACATGCACCGATTCTATAAGTACTTGATTGTGCCTAGAAATCTTCCATTGTTGAATTAAAAATTTAGATAGTTCGACATCAAAATATAGTGAGTTGCTTGAAAGTCACCGTGGTGATCTTAGATCAAAAAAATATTTATACCCATATTCCATCAAACCTAATCTTGATAGGAGAAAAGCTCCGAAGTTGATCACGTTTAGTACAGATGTACCCATACATCTTACTTGCATGTCATATCAGTGTCTCAACACTCCTTGGTTATGAGAATAACCAACCTATATGGCACACAACGATCTATACTTGATAAACGTTGTTATCCTAAGTAACAACGTATCATTTGATCGTGAACTATTTAAGGACTAAATGATAAATTCTTCTTTGTCAAATCTAGATAGTCCTAAGGACTTCATCACAACATAGAAGTTCATTAGAAGACAACAGAATTTATGATAAAAAATATCAAAATAATTTTTATTAATTTATAATTTATATATAATTATAAATATATGATCTAACCGTCAATAGACTGATAATTGACTTTGGGACATATTCCTAACATAGAGTACTCGAACCGAGGAAAGATTCGAACAGTATTGCAAACACGGAGCCGAGACATGTCCTACGCATTCCAATCTCGATATGTAGAGTGCTCAAACTAAGGAAAGGTTTGGATTACAAACACAAGGTCGAGACATGCCCCACGTGCTTTGGTCTCGACGTGTAGAGCTATCAAACCAAGGAAAGATTTATACAGCATTGCAAACATGGGCTCGAGACGTGCCTTACATGCTCCAATCTCCACATGCAGAGCACTCAAATTGAGGAAAGATTCGAGCAGCATTGCAAACATAGTGTCGAGACATGCCCTACGTGTTTAGGTCTCGACATGTAGAGTGCTCGAACTGAGAAAAGATTCAAATTGTAAACATGAGCTAAGACATACTTTGTGCGCTTTGATCTCGATATGTAGAGCATTCAAACCGAAGAAAAGTTTGGACAGTATTGCAAACATGGGACTGAGACATGCCCTATGTGTTCTGATCTCGACATGTAGAGTGCTCGAATTGAGAGAAGGTTCGAGCTGCAAATATAAAGTCGAGACGTGTCCTACATGCTTCGATCTCGACATGCAGAGTGCTCAAACCAAGGGAAGGTTTAGGCAGCATTATAAACATGGGGCTGAGACATATCCTATGCATTCCGATCTTAGCTTGCAGAGTGCTCAAATCGAGGAAAGATTTGGACTATAAATATGAGATCGAGATGTGTTCTATATACTTCAGTCTCGACATGCAGAGTGCTCGAATCGAGAAAAGATTCAGACAATATTGCAAAAATGGGGCCAAGATATGCCCTATGTATTTTGATCTTGGCATGAAGAGTGCTCGAACCGAGGAAAGATTCAGACTGCAAATATGAGGTCGAGACATGTCCTGCGTACTTCGATCTCAACGTATAGAGTACTCAAACTGAGGAAAGATTCGGACAGCATTGCAAACACGAGGTCGAGACGTGTCCTGCACATTCTGGTCTTAGCATGCAGAGGGCTCGAACCAAGAAAAGATTTGAACTACAAACATGAGGGAAGGTTTGGGCTGCAAACATGAGGCTGAGACATGTCTTGCCCACTTCAGTCTCAACATGTAGAGTGCTCGAACCCAGAAAAAGTATGGATAGCATTGCAAACACGAGGATGAGACGTGTCTTATGCATTTTGATCTCGGCATGCAGAGTGCTCCAACTAAGAAAAGATTTAGACTGCAAACATGAAGTTGAGACATGCCCTGCATGCTTCAATCTTGACATGCAAAGCACTCGAACTGAGGAAAGATTTGGATAGCACTACAAACACGGGTCTGAGACGTGCCCTGCATGATTCGGTCTCAACATGTACAGCACTTGAATCAAGGAAAGGTTTGGACAGCATTGCAAACATGGGGCTGAGATATACCCTACGCATTTTGATCTTGGTATGCAGAGTGCTCGAACCAAAGAAAGATTCAGGTTGCAAACACGAGGTCAAGATGTGCCCTATCTTCGATCTCGACATGCAGAGTACTCGAACCAAGAGAAGGTTTGAGAAGCATTGCAAACACAGGACTGAGATGTGCCCTGCGCATTCCGATCTCGACATGCAAAGTGCTCGAATCGAGGATAGATTTGGATTATAAATACGAGACTGAGACATGCCCTGCATGCTTTAGTCTCGACATGCAGAGCACTTGAATCGAGAAAAAGTTTGGACAGCATTGCAAACACGGGGTTGAGACATGCATTCTTTTCAGTCTCGGCATGTAGAGTGCTCGAACTGAGAAAAAATTTAAGCTACAACCATGAGACTGAGACGTGCCCTATGCGCTTCAGTCTCGACATACAGAGCGCTCGAATCGAAAAAAGGTTCGGATAGCATTACAAATATGGGACCGAGATGTACCCTGCATATTTCGATCTCGACATGCAAAGTGCTTGAACCAAGGGATGGTTCAGGTTGCAAACATGAGGTTGAGACGTGCCTTGCGTGCTTCGATCTCGACATACAAAGCATTCAAATCGGGGGAAGGTTCAGGCAGCATTGCAAACACAAGCCCAAGACGTGCCCTGCATGCTCCAGTCTTGGCATGCAAAGCACTTAAATTAAGAAAAAGTTCAAGCAGTATTGCAAATCATCCCCATTTGCAATGATATTCCTTCTATGATTATGCTTTTGGGAATGCTGCACTCTTAGTTCAAGGATGGGCTTATTGTCCTTGTAAGAAATATGTTAATAGAGAAATATTTTATAGGAATATACTAGTTGTCCATTTATATGGAAGTGGATTTATGCCAAACTATAAGCATTGGTACCTATATGGGGATTGAGATGTGAGAGACAATTGCAAGAGCTTCGGAGGCTTTACTTGTCCAAGATCTTGTTAATGTGCAAGAGCTTAATGGTGACAGCTTTAGTAGATGATTAACACATTTAGTGTTTGATCTGGTTATTGATGGATGTTCATATAATAATTTTTTAAATTACAATCGTTATAGTCATGCTAGACTGGGTTGCTATAGTTATAGTCATACTTACCCTCTATAGAGTTGCTACCTCCTAGAGACTAAGCAAGGCTATAACTATAGTAACCCCTATAATCCATTACAACTATAGTGGTTGTTATCTAAAAGATTATTACATGAGCTTCCACTAATAACCATATTAAATCTACCAAATGTGCTAATCATATGCTCGAGCCTACCACCATTAAGCTCTTGTACATCGATAAATATATTGGACAAGTAGAGCTTTTCGTCTGTGCATATTGTCTCCCACGTCTTCCTATGCAGGTACTAATACTTATAATTTGGCAAAAATCTACTTCTATATAAATAGATAACTATTATATCACTATCAAGTATTTCTCTATTGATACATCTCTTATAAAGACAACAAGCCCATCCATGCCCTAAGAGTGTAGCATTTCCAAAAGCATAACCACAGAAGTAAATGATATCATTGCAAATGAGGATGGTCAAGACACACATCCTGCACATGTGAACTTGGAGCTTTTCAGATGACTAGGCTGTGCGAGTATATGAATTTTATTTTTAAATTATTATTTTATTTTTTAATAAAATTTATACTTTTGGTCTGCACTCGAGAAGGTAGTCGGAAGCTCGGAGATAGAGACTATGATGACTGACTGTGCAAGATGTGCCTAAATAAAAGTGATGCATTATGTTCTTGTTGTTGTATGGTCAAGCTTGGATGGTCTGTTACATCATAGACAATCGCTTGCAACCATCTCAGTGTACTTTGGTGCAGAAGAACTTGTAATGCAGGACAAGCTTGGATGGTCTGTTATATCGCAGACAACTGCTTACAGCCATCTCATGGTTAAAGGTGCAGAGGAACTTGCAATGCCATATTTTTTAATGATA
This sequence comes from Cocos nucifera, assembly GCA_006176705.1. Classification (NCBI taxonomy): domain Eukaryota; kingdom Viridiplantae; phylum Streptophyta; class Magnoliopsida; order Arecales; family Arecaceae; genus Cocos; species Cocos nucifera. Next base: position 1,063,716 of record QRFJ01000152.1, read on the forward strand.
GATTTTAGCCTTTTTCATATTTTTATGTACTAAGATTATCATGGACTGTTGGATGAGAATCAAACAATGCCTAAATCAGGAGACTAGCAGACCAATATATTATCATATATTATTGGACGAGAATAATTTTTCTATTGTTACATTACAGATGCTAAGTAACAATCTTTATTACACGAGTTAAATTTTAATCATCTTATTATATTTTGATAGATATTTTATTTGAACCGATATTTAGGTCATCTGATTATTTTAATTTTAATTTTTATTTTTAGATATTATACATCATGTTTTCTAGAGGTTGAAGCCATTCTAGCCAAGGACAGAGCTCTCGAGAAGAGAGCGATCATGCAGCTAGCTCGTATGGTTTCGCACATCTCATACCGAATGATAATTAAACTCTTTAATACTTTAGATATTATTATTTTATTCTTTGCTAACTAATATAATATTCTTTATATTAAATATTTTATGCTTAGATTCGAATGATAGGGGGTCATCAATGATCCCATAATCATATTCAGTAGTGATCAGCTCATAGATATAGAGTTGTAGTCGAGGACCCATCCGGCTCATGGCACCTCTAACTCGGATGGAGGATAGACAACTCATCCACGTTCAGAGCTACTTATAAGTATAACAACTTTAATTAATATATTTCTAATTTAGCAATTCTAGAGTTAATATTTATTTTTTAAAATTAATTTTGCAGCATATTTAGAAAGTCTGGAGGATCTCATATGGTTATCGGCATCATCTGATGCTTGATGCCAGGACTGGTGAACGAGTTTTTCAGCTGGCCATTTGAAGCATGTGATGCAACTTGGAAGATATTTTTAGTAAGTCAAAACTAGTTTAATTTTTAAATTCTTGATACGTTGGTATTTTAATTATATATAAATATATGCTTGCTTCTATCTTGTCGGAGTACTACCAATTCGAGATTTCTCATAACGAGGAGACTGGCTGTCAGATCTTCAAGAAGGTGGTCACATGGAGGCTCTGGGATAGCTTCTATAGCCTTAGGCAGTCCGTCATTCAGCACTCTGATTTTCAATCACCATCGGACTAAAGATCCTTCATGGATTAGTGAATGTAGGTGGACATATAGCAAGCCCTCTACGATTAGTGGAGTAGTAAGGAGTACTCCGATAGGTAGTAGAGGGTCAGGTAGAATCGGGCCATCCAATAGAATTCGATCAGGCATATAGGCAGTTCGATCAGCATGCATGTTACAACCGACAGATTGGTAAGAAATCAATATCAAAGCTCTTCACTAGAACTATAAAAACTCATATATATATATATATTAATTATTTTAATTTTATTATTTATTTTTTATAGATATGACAGCTACGTCATCCACCAAACTAGCTATAGTTGTGGCGAGCTATAGACCAGTCTAGGAGGGCTAGTAACTATTTAGATTCTACTTCATAACATATCATGATAAGAACTTCAAATTTTATTTAGTAATTAAGTTATTAGAGGATCTATTTTTTTTATTATAACTAATTTCTGAACTATGCAGATGCGTTATACGACGTACGTTGCATGCTAAGAGGTATGGTGATGATTCATTTTCTCAGCCTCCCTCAATCTTGAGGGATGGCTCAGTGCCATCGAGAGGATGAGTAGGAGTCAGGTCATAGGATTCGGTCATAGCTTCAATCCTTCATTGTCTCAATATCCTTCAGAGAGTAATATGTACGTAGAGAAGATCGTGCAAAGGCTTCTGAGCCAGCAATCTTAGAGCGCTCTGGATGCCATCCACGATGCGATCGTGGAGCTTCTCTAAGATCCACAACTGTGTGACCAGCTGAGCTTATCATCCTAACCATCATATTAGATAATTATATTATTAAATTATTTTAATTATTTTAAATTTTTATTTTTAGAAGCTTTATATATTTAGGTTTGAGTCTGAAAAGAAAATCTAAGGGCTAAAAATTTAATTAACCATTCAATCTATGGGTCGGAGGTGTTTATAGCTCCGTATTATCAATTAAAATATGTAGAAATAATCTATTTAAGAATTAAAAGAGTGTATTGAAAGATATGTCTTCGTATCAAAATTTACTGATATTATTTTATTTTTTTATTATAGGATCCTGGGACATCCAGCTCTTATCCTCCAGCTACTGACGAGAAGCAGGAGGAGGAAGAGATAGATGATGAGGAGGATTGGATCTAATTTTTTTATATATTATATTTTTTTAATATTTCTTATAAAAAATTATATAATTTTTATTTTTAATATAATATAATTAGTTAATTTTTGATTGTCATATTATCTTTGGATTTTAATCATAACAAGTATTAGGAACCATAATTCATTATGATTAATTAAAATAGATTTTAAAAAATATCACTATTAATTTTTTTAAAAAATAAAATAAACTATTACCATCAATATTAATGATGGTAGTTGCCATCGCTAATAACCATTAGCAATGGTATTAGATACCAAATTATTATCACTAATATTTTTTAAAATAATTTTTTATTTAATTTAAAAATTAAATAAAATTAAAGATGATATTAGTGATGGAATAGTTGATCGCTAATAATAATTAGCGATGACATTAGCAACGAATCTACCATCACTAATATTTTTTTATTTTTTTTAAAAAATATTCTAAAAAATAATTAGAGACAGAATTTTTCTATCTTTAAAATCATCACTAATTTTCTTATTAGCGATGATGATTTTTACCATCGCTAATGGTGCCAATTAGCGACAAAAATTTTTTAAATTGACTTATGATAATATTTGTGATGGTGTCTCTATTAGTGATGACTAAAGGACTATTAGTGACTGTATTTTATCGTCGCTAATAGTCTGAATTCTTATAGTATATCTAATATGTCTCAAGGGTCCCCTCTTACCTCTTTATATAGAGGGATGCTGTAGTTTATTATGCTTAAATTCGATAAACTATTAAAAATAGAAAATTCAGGTTGTTAGTCATGGATGGTTGTTGTGAGTTGTGTCCACATTCTGAGAGTTTGTAAGAAGATTCTAACTAATTATCCACGTGACTAAATGGACCGATGGATTGAGGCCAGCTCACAGTCAAGGGGTTATCTTGGATGTATCCATATCGACATTAATTATAGAATTTTATTCCTATCATTGATGAGATCCTGACTCAGAGGTCAGCTCTGATCTAGGCCAAGGGTTAGACGAAAGCTGATGAGATTGTTTCATCTTGTCTCTCCATGATAGTTTCAATGATGCTTGTCATTGAGGTTCACTTCAGTGTTTAGACCAATCCAAGCAGGATTTTTGAGGATACGCATTGAGGATGATAATCAAGGTAGTATAATTTTGTAACATCTATAATAGCATAGTTTTGTTTATGATGGACCTTGAGATTTGTTCATAGTGGATGATCACATCAACACAAGCCCTTCGGAGCCTTTACTTTTGCTGCTATGTTTGAAATATGGGGCCAATTGAGCATGGCATATATGCTATTGGTTTGTGTTTTTAGTGTTGCACAATGAAACTAAAACGTGCCCTGGCTTTATAGTTGTTAGTCTGAATGGTTCTCATGTAAGTTTGCTTTCAATACAAGTATAGATGTATCTCCTAGCATGACTGGTAAAATGTTTGTTGTGCATTCATGATGTGGTGCATTAAATATCCAGGCTGGGGGAGGTAGTCGGTTAAGTCTACCATCTAACAATTGCCAAGTCAAATGAACAAGCTAGATATTTTTGCCAAAAGAAAATCTAGACAAAGTTTTTTTTTTTTTATCTCATCTTTAAGACTTAAACATTGCAAAGAAAAGGTGAAAGTTAGGTTGAAAATTGCAAATAAATAACACCATTATCCTACAATAAGTTTGTGTTGATGATGATATGAGAGGCTAAGCCCTCTTCTCTTTGTTCTATTGATTCATTGACCTAGATCAAGATCGAGGAGTCATCAACACCATCAATGAAAAAGAATGGCAAGAAGTAGCCTTATCATAAGATCCAAATATGAAAGTGGATTGCCATGATTGAGCAAAGAAAATCAAGGTCATGAACTATATTTACTATCTATGGATGGTTAGCAGTTGGATGGTTAGCAGTGGAGTAGGAAAGGCCATTGGGTTGTTTGGTTGAGAGAAAGGTCATAGAAACTAAGAATGGGAGAATGGAGTCCATTTAAATTGGCTAAAAATACTACTACAGAATAGGGCTACGACAATAGTTCGTAACCGCTGCCATAGCCTAAAAAATCGCTGTCATAGCCTATAGCAGTGGTTCTCTAACTGCTGTTATTGCCGCCATCGCCGTAGGCCTATGGCAGTGGTTATTGCAGCAGTTACAAGAACCGCTATCATATAGGGCCTATGGTAGCGATTTTCAAACCACTGCCATAGGTCTGAGCTATGACAGTGATTTTCGAATCACTGCCATTACAACTTTGCTTGGCACATCTACGGTAGTGATTTTATAATCATTGCCGTAGCTTTTGAATAATAAAAAAATATAAAATTTTTAATTTTTTATATATTTTATCTGATAAATGCAAAGATATATATAACACAATAAAAAATATAAGTAAATATTATAAATATAAGAATATTTTTGAAATACTCTAATTTTATTATCGAATAAAATTTATTATAATATTTTTTAAAAAGAAATACATCAGAAGTCTTCTAAATCTACATCATCATCGTCGTCATCGGAAGATGGAGCATGAGCTAGAGAAGCTAGAGCTGGAGTAGGAGTTGGAGGGGCTAGAGTTATAGAAGCTGGAGCTGGAACGTCGGCCAATATGTTCTCAAGGCCCACAAAGTCTGCTCCAAAATATGAGCTGAGCATCGTCAGCATGACGCTCAGGATGTCCTCTAGATGAGATGTGCGCTCCTCGGCATGAGCAACCCATGCCGTAGCCTGATCTGCCTATGCCAATGCCTCCTCAAGCTGCTCCTGACTGACGACACTAGAAGTATGTGAAGAGATGCTCACCTCAGACCAGTAGCTCATCGATATATATCCAGACTTGCATTGGATCCTCTTAGAGTGCTCAGGCCCCAAGACCTGAGATAGATAGTCATGGGGGCCAGAGGTATCTGGGCCCTCGCTCACGAGCGCATCTAACTACTCCTATAATTATAAATTTAAATAAAATTTTATAAAAATACTATAATACTGATCATATATATTAATATATTTATTACTTACAAAAATTCTCTCGATCGTAGCATTCATCAATCTATCCTTCTTATCCGTACGGCTGGATCGAAAGATTTTGCTACGACTGAGCATCACCTCCTCTTTCGTTAGCTATAATAATAGATCAATTTATTAAAAATATATAAAAAAATATTAATTTAATTTATAAATAAAAATTTAAAATTTATTATCTCTCTATGCATATGACTGGCCATAGACTCACAGCCTAGAGTGTGCGTGTACTCTTGGGCTACTCGATTCTCTTGGTTCTGTGGAAGGTAGCCTAACAAGTATTCAAATAAATAATAAATATTTAAATAATATTTAAATATAATTTTAAGTATATTAAAAAATTTAAAAGTTAGAAATTTTATCTCGAACTTCTGAATCCTTCAATGTCTAACCATCCCCTCTCATTGACTCGGGGGCCAATCCTGTATCCAAGGAACAAGCTCCTCCAGAGTGTCTCGTTGGTGCTCGCACCATCCTCTATGGAGCTTGACCTTGTAGCTCCGATACAACTTCCCAATCTTCTTCAGTCTGGCATCTCGAATTCACTCATGATCTGAAAAGTCATACCTCCTCTATATAAAAGTTATCAAAAGTTAGTTACCAAATTATTCTAATCAAAGTGTAAATATATCAAATGCATAAATATAATTAAGATATACTTACCCATATCTTGTTCCATACCCAATCTTTGACACCAGTATCCATCAATCATTAGTCTATAGGTAGAATGATGTCGGACCACCTCAGAAGTACTCCAAAAAAGGAATGCATCTCCCGTAGGGTCTTTCCTACTGGTATCCCATCCGCATCATATTGCACCATCACCTGATGCTGGTAGTTTCACACATGCGGCATGCATATGGGATCGTGAAATGTCCTACTAGATGATGCACCCGCAATAAAAATATGTTATGCAAATATATAAGTATACAAATACTATATAAAAAATAAATAAATAATATAATAAAAATATACACTCAGATGCTGGTGTCATAGCATATGTCGAAGATGTAACTGATAGTGAAGGCTCAGATGTCGGTGGAGTGGATGCCAGCAATGAAGTAGATGTCGATGGTCCGTGGACAGCCTATGCGGAGGTGGATGGAGTATGCTCCAACTGCGACTCAGATGTGGAGCTCCATGTTGTCCATCGAAAGGCGGGGGTGAAAGCTAGATGGCATTTCGGTGCCATCATGATTTGCAACATTAATGAACATTAACTAATATAACATATTGAACAATAATATTAGTATAGCATCAATAAATAGACTCTAATATTTATACCAAAATATTAAAGTCATCGTCTAGTGGCATCTACAATATAGACATCTAATATTTATGGATTATTTACATCTTGATGAGGTAGCTACGGTCCATCCATATACTTTTTATAAGAATATTGAATCAATCTATAGTCTCTAAATTTTTCTATAGTAAAATTAAAAAATTTTTGAAGTCCAATCTTATATTCTGACGAGAGCCTACTAAACTTCATCCACTCCTTATCTATTTTAAAAATGATGATACTATAATTAAGTTATATGTGAAAAAAATACATCATAAACAAGAATTGAAATAAATATCATATGTAAAACTCACATTAAATATCATTTTCAGATATGTAATAAATACATCCTATCATCAACTAATAGATAAAGATAGGTCCTATCCCATTCAGAAATTATATTAATTCTATAGGTTCATTATAGTAATCAAATGATATGCAACAGGAATCGAATAAAATTTTAGCAGTATTTTTTTTTAGTTTTCCTATGTAGGAAGAACAAAAGAAAAATACTGTCCAAAATTTCATTCAAAGTTCTTAGCATACCATTTGATTACTATAATTATCTATAATTATTTATAATTTTTAAACTATCCAAATTGGATAATCAATTGATCATTGTACATAATTCTCTCATCCGTATAATTATATATAAATGTATGGATATCGGAGATTATGTACACTAATCAATTGACGGGTCTATCGTTATGCAATGCAATAAACAAAAGCAATAAGATATAAATATTTAGAAAATATACATGAATTACATCCATAAATAATTAATGATGAGCAATAAATAATTTTACTTTTTATTAGCGATTGGAAGTTCTCTTAGTGGCTGGCATGGCCTACGGCCGTGGTCATGGCTCGAAACCCGCCGGTGGAGGTGAGGATTCTCTTAGTGGTTGGCACAACTCACGGCCACCAACACGGTCCAAAATCCATCGACAATGATTTTCTTATTGATCGGCATGACCTATGGCTGAGGGCATGGCCCAGAACCCGCTGGTGGGGGTGAGAATTCTCTTAGCGGTCGGCACAGCTCACGACCGTCGACATGGCACGGCCTAGAACCCACGACATATTGATAATTATAATATTTATAATATTTATTATAAATATTCTAAAAATTATTATAAATATTATAAGTAATTAATAAATAATATTATAAAATTAAAAAAATATTATATCTGCAACTATGGAGAGGGGGTTACACCAAAAGCTCTGAGGATCGCCGACGACGATGCTAAAGGAAGATGACAGTGGTAGCGGTAACTTGCAAAATAGAAGCAAGATAATGAGATAGAGAGAGAAGAAAGAGAAGGAGAAAGAAAAAAGAGAGAGAAAGAGGGGAGAGGTGGCCCGGGGGGTGCCGTGATGGGAGGTCGAGGGAGGGGCGGCCCGGGGTGGGAGTGGCAGGGGTTGGAAAGTTGAGTAGGGAGGGGCGGGGGGCATTGAGAGGCAGGGGCAGTCAGGGATGGGGGGTTGCACAGTGATGAGGAGGGGTGGCTTGGGAGTGGGGTGGTGGGGCCGGGCGAGGGGGGTGCGTGGTCATGGGAATGGGCAACCAGGGAGGTGGGGGTGGTGGGGCTGGGGGAGAGGGTTTGTGAGGTGACAGAAAGGGACGGCCCAGGAGGTGGGGGTGGTGGGGCCGGGGGAGGGGTGCATGGTGATGGGGGAGGGGCAGCCTGAGAGGTGGGGGGCGGGGGCGGGGCGGGGTCAGGGGGGTGGTGCGCGGTGATGGGGAGGGGCGGTCCGGGAATGGGGGGTCGAGCGGGGAGGAAGGGGCACCGAGAGGGGGGGGGGGCGGTCGGGGGGTAAGAAGGGACAACGCCGACTGGGGAAGGAGAGGGGCGAGGTCTCACCGATGGTGGAGAGTAGGGAGGGAGAGAGAGAGAGAGAGAGAGGAGAGAGAGAGAGAGAGAGAGAGAGAAAGATAGAGTGCATGAAAGATTTGAAAAATTTTAACCTAACCTACGGTTGTGGTTACTTAAACCACTCTTATAGATTAGAAATTAATTTTTGCTCTAAATATTATATAATTTAAAAATTTAATATCCATCTTTATCATTCATTATCTAAATAATTATCATTAGAGTGTCGTCATAAAAGATCGTCTCAATCTAATAGCCCTAGCTTCATCAATCAAAAAAATTTGATTTCAATGACCACGAACGACGATGCGATGATTTGATAGATGGAGATCTTTGATTGATCTAAAAATCTACAATGATGCTCTCGATGATATTTGTAGCATACTATTAAAGTTTTACTTCAATCGAATATCGTTATCATGATCATTTTAGTATGGAATGATTTCGGTCGTTAAATTAGAAACAAGCGATCAAAGGGCTAAACAGCATTCGATTATGAGATAATTTTTTAGTTAAACGATTTTTGCTATAATTTTAATAATTTTATACGGTGATGATCATAAAATTTTAATTATTTTTGTATGAATTATATATTAAGTAGATATTACAAAAGCACAAGCATAATTACCAATGGAGTTTAAGAATGGTTATCAAGTGACGTATAATTTTGAGTCATTCATAGATTCACGAGTTAAATTTTATAATCACCACCATAAAAATGATTAAAGTAATAGCCAAGATCATTTATAAAAAAAATTATCTCATAATCGAATGTCATTTAGGCTTTTGATTGCTTGTTTCTTATTTAATGGTCAAAATCATTACATACTCAATTGACCATGATAACGATATTCGATTGAAGTAAAATTTTGATAATATGCTATAAATATCATCGAGATCATCATTGTAAGTTTTTGGATCAATCGAAGATCTTCATTTATCAGATCATCATGTCGTTGTTCGTGATCGTCAAAATTAATTTTTTTTAATCGATGAAGCTAGGACCATCGAATCGAGGAAATCTTTTGTGATGACACTCTAATGATAATTATTTAGATAATGAATGATAAAGATGAATATTAAATTTTAAAATTATATAATATTTAGAGTAAAAATATCAAAAAAATGTATGATAGAGGTTTTATAGAACCGCTGCAATAGGTCCGACCTATGGCCATAGTTCTATAAACCCATTGCTATAGGTCGATCTATGGCAATGGTTCATTATAACCACTATCATAGGTTGGACCTATTATAGCGATTTTATAAAATTGCTGTCATAGAATCTATTACAGCGGTTTCAAAAATTATTGCCATAGTCTGTACTATCGTAGCTTCTTTTTGTAGTAGTAAAGGATCAACTTCATAGCAAATTTAAAGCTAAGTAGTTCAATTTCGAGATAGGAAAGTAGATATTTCTCCATCTTTAGTTCTAATTTAGGGCTTGTTTAGATAATTAGGCCCAAAACCTCATAGGATTCATGGGTTGGGCCAACACAACCAGCTAAATCAGGATAGGCTAGGCCTATCTTTATAAATATCCAAAAGATTATTTTTGATACCCCAAATCTAATAGCACAAATCTTAATTTAACCCCAACCAGCATGGATCTCAAAGTAGCAAACTAAAAAAAAAGAAATTAGAAGACTCCCATAGATAGTCTTCTTCTCCTCCCAATCGACTCCCAATCGAAGTCAAAATTCACGTTCGGGAGGAGTGAAACTCCTTCCCATCAGCTCTATTTAAAGGAAAGAAGCCTTTCCTCTTTCCCCACCCAAAAATTCAAGCCCAAAATGGTAGGGATCGCCAAATCTTCTTCACAAAAGCTTTATTGTGCTCGCCAAAAAATCAAGTTGAAGGGGCCGCTAGAGATCAAGGTAAGTCTGGCCCTTCTTCTCCTCTCTTTTTTCTTCCTTCCTATTATGCTAGAAGCCACCACCGACCGTCGGCTTTGTCGGAGAAATTAGTTTTGAAAATCCCCTATTCCATGCTTCTTTGATTTTTTAATGCCGACAGTTACTGCCGACCATCGGTACGGATTTGCCAGACTGCACCATTGCAACCCCAGCTACCACCAACCATTGGTTGGTAGCCATGGCCCTGTTCAACGAAATGAGAAAGGGGACCTTACGGTCCCCTATTCCTCCAAAGAAAACCATGAAAGAAGAAGGAAAAGAAAAGAAAAGGGAAAAAAAAAGAAAAAAAAAAGAAAAGAAGAGAGAGATTTTCTCTCTCTTCCCCCTCTCCCTTTTCTAAGTCTGAATCCCACTTTCTCTCTTTAGAACATTCATTCTCTCTCTACTTTATCTCTCCTATTTTCTCTCTCTAATATGATTATTGGATTTAAAAAAGAGAAAGTAAGAAAAGAAAAAGAAAAAAAAAGAAGAAGATTTTCAGTCTTCTCTTTCTTTCCCACTCAATTTTCTCTCTCTAAAAATTTTTCTCTCTAAAATTCTCTCTCTAGACTTCTTGTTTCTTTGTAATTTTTTTTCTAAAATTTTTTAGATCTTTAAAAAGACTGATGATAATTTTGAATGATCTTAATGAAGGAGGTCCTGTTCTATGATCGTCCGGATAGCGTACCGACATCCATCTTATTCAAATCCGATACCAGTTGATTTTATTATCTTTGATTTTATTGAATTATCTATGAGATAATTTTATCATGATTTGATTTAAATTATCTTAATCTGATCAATCAAAATTATCGAACCATATCACCTAAGTAGTTTTGATTCATCTTCTTAGTTTTTCTTTCCTCTGACTTTATCTCTCCACTTGATTGTGAACTTAATGAAAGATTCTCGATCCTACCATTTTGAATCTAATTTGATCCAAATAAATAGACTCTGCACTATTTATCTCCTAGTCTAATCTTGATCGATGAGATTAGGATGGTCAGACTGACTCGGATCATTAGATATGACTATCATCAATCTATCTTTTTAGATTAGTCATATTCTTTTTAATTATTGAAATTGATCCTCTATAGGATTGTAGATATCTGATCGCGGGGTACTGTGACATGATCTCAATGAACAAAAGATTTTGGAAAAAAATTACAAGAATGATATGGATTTATTGTAATGCATACTAGGTAAGTAATGTTTTATTTTTCTAGATTTATCGATAATTATGATATATTTTCTTGACTTATTTTATGAAGCGATGCATAAATTTGATTAATGATATTTTGTTATTAAAAGTATCTTATTTTTAAAATTTTATGATGAAGCATAATTGAAAGTATTAATCTTATTATGTATTATACTTGATTGATTTTGATACCACATAATTATGTGCATTCTTATTGTTGGGGATAAACCCGCTTCCACCGAAGTCCAATCAGATGCTCAGTCGATAATGCAATCGGTAGTCATGAGAAAGCTTCAGCGGATGAGACTTAGCCGAGCTCTTTAGCGGCCGATCTTCTATGGAAGTCGAACTTCTTGCGGACTCCTTCAGTGGTGGGACTTCTACGAAAGCCGGACTCCTTGCAGACTCCTCCAGCGATCAGACTTCTACGAAAGTCGGACTCCTTGCGGACTCCTCCAGCGATCGATCTTCTACGAAAGTCGGACTCCTTGCGGACTTCTCCAGTGGTCGGACTTCTGCGGAAGTCAGACTCCTTACGGACTCCTCCAGCGGTCGAACTTCTCAGTGGTCGAACTTCTCAGTGGTCAAACTTCTACAGAAGTCGAACTTCTTACAGACTATCGATGGATTTCTACCAGTGATCCCACTACTAAATGGTTACACGATAATAACAATCGGTATTTATCAAGTCAATAACGATCAGCATTTATCAAGTCAATAATGATCGACATTGATCAGGATAGTTATGACAATCATTAATCAAGGTAGTTACAACAAGCTTTGCCTATAAAAAGGACCCTCCAGATACGCTCAGGCCAGGTTTAAAAAAATTCTTCTCTCCTTCTTGAAACTCTATCGAACTTCCTACTGAGCACTCCATATCTGTTGGTCAGAGCTAACTTGATCGTCGGAGGGTCCTATCAGAGCCACCTCCCATCGGCTCCAAACGAAATTTTATTTTGCAGATCACCGATGGCAACCTCGTCCACCTCTACTCTAGCTCGATCCGACGTCAATTAAATTCTGCACCAACACTTATCAAACTAAAATAAGAAATATGAATTATGAAAAAAATTATAAATTAAGATGCTGTGAACTCTCAGTCTGACTATGTGGAGGATCCCATCAATGGAGGCTAATACATTGGCAAAGATTTAGTCCAGAGGATCTATGCCATTAGCAGACCAGCGATAAATCATTAGCAGACCAGCGGTTCCAAAAAACTTTACTGCTAGATGATTCGTAGCTCACTACAAGATAATACATGGTGTTATGACCCTATCGCAAGGATAATATGGTCATAGCTTATGGCTGATAAGAATGACTGATAAAAATTTAATAAATTAAAAAAAAACTAAATTTTTGAAAGAAATATAAAAAGATTAAATTTGACATGATAAATAATTTAAAAATACTACATAATAAAAATTGATTTCGAATTGATGAATTGTACATGTTTATTTTCTGTAAGTGATGACTTATTTTATTTGCTTGATGAAATCTAATTAAAGTGATCATTGCTTACTAGGTTGTCTAGCTCATCATCCTATTTTATTATTTTTATAGATCTTGAGAAATAAAATGATATAGAAGTATGTATGAAAGAGCTATTAAAGACAGATAGGATGATTAGATGCGGAACATCGATACTCTTATTTTAGATAGAAATTTTATTGAAGTCAATGTAAGATCTTTTGAGCATTCTTAAACTTTATAGAATATTATAATTAGATTTTAATTAGTTAAATATTAGATTTAATTTATTAATTAATTATTTCACTATTGCTTCATGATAGCATGATGAGATAACTTGCATGCTTATAAGAAGAGTTTTCTATGAGTGTGCGGCAGTTGCCATGACCTCTAGCTCATAATTTTGGATCGGGGGCATGACAATTAAAGTAGTATCAGAGCCTAAGTGGATGAAAAATAAGTCATAGAATCAGACATTGACAAGTATAGGTAGGTAGACATTAGGAATATCAAGATATAGATCTATAAGGATGATTACAGTATAAGTTATCTCCATATTTTATGACTAAGCCTTGTGATTAAGAACAAAAAGACCACTTAAGAATAATTGTACAGAGGATTTGATATATGATTGATAATCAATGGATTATGTTATGATTATTTAGATTTTGATATAAAGAAGCCACATGAGGATTGATTATAAATTTTTTATTATGTGTTATGATTAATATTTTGATTTTTAGTTGTTAAAGTGAATTAAAAACTCAAATCCAATGTGGAAGTAATACTATGGTATTGCTCCTAGTTGAGAAGTTGATTATTTATAGCAAGGTAAAAATTTGGTGATAAAATGTTGTTTCAGATTGGACTAAGAAAGATTTTTATGATATTTGATTGAATTATTCTTTAAAGTTGAACTTAATATATTGATCATGTATAGATCAGTGTGTACAAGGAAAGTATATTTAGGATTATTAAAAATTTAAGTTTTACCTTGGAGGAGCTTCAGAATATTTTTCTTATTGATTTTACTTATCAAATTTTGATTGTCTAAATGAATTGATGTGAGCATTAAGATTTGATTCATAGAGGATTAAAAAACCTAGGTGATGGTTTGAATGTGATATTGGACTCAATGATTAATTAAGATGGTCGTGCTCTAGGAAAAGTAGGAATGAGAATTGGAAGTTAATCTTTGGCTTCAATTGAAATATGAAGTTTTGGATCTTTTTCATTTATAGGATAGAGGAATGATTTGATCAAAAATCATTTTTTGAATCTGAGAAATTTTGATTATTAGATCAGACTGCGCAGCGAAAGCACGATGATCTTGATTCTTTTGAGCAAGTTAGGAATGTTGATTCTTTAAGTTAAAAAATTATGATAGATGACATAATTAGATATTCTTGATACAAGAAATTCATTGATACTAGAAAAAATAATGTTTTTGAAATTCTGGATTATTTTGAATATCGTTATGTGATTTTCGAAAGGAAGTGCTTCTATCTACCATGTTAAGAAAATTTTTAGCATTCCAGTCTTGATTAGTGGACCCTTGATTCTTAATTTTGGAGTTGCAATATTTAGAAATATAATTTTTGTATTCTAGAATTGAATCTTATGCATCTCTATCCATTAGAAAGAATTTGAGATTGTTTACCAATCCTTGATTTTGATCTTAGATTTTTATACTCAATGATCATCTACAGAGAGTATAGTAAAATTTATTTATTATCTTATGATAAATTGATCAAAATCATGAATAGTTAAGAATTTGGTAGGAAACATGATATCCTTATTTGGAATTAAGATATCAATTTTATTTTCAAGAAATGAATGGTTCTGATTTAGATCTACTTTTGAGGTATTGACTTTTTTCTTAGAAAATGATTTAAGAATGAAGTTACATCAAGAATTAAACTATTTAAAAAAAAAAAGGTTTGAGGATGAGATTAGAACACTAGAATTTTAACTTTTGAAAGCATGGATAAGGAAAAAAAAGCTTGGATTCTCGACTAATTGGAATATCACTGTATGGGTCATATTAATATGTTCTCCTATCTTCTGATGGGTTGATTAATTAAAAATAATTGATGTTTTGATAGAAAAAATTTAGAATTCTTATTTAAAATTAAGATGTTGATTTTCTTTCATTTAGAAGAGATATGTTCAATTTAGACTATCTATAAAAAGAGTCAAGACATGTGATATTGAACCATATTCTTATAAGAGATGAGATGATGATTGTGAAACTTTAAAGTTTGAAAAAATCTTTGATAGAAAATTTTGGAGATGAAATCTTTTTCTAAGGAAGGGAGAATGTGATACCCCAAATCTAACAGCACGAATCTTAATTTAACTCTCACCAGCATGGATCTCAAAGTAGCAAACTAGAAAAAAGAAATTAGAAGACTCTCGCAGGGAGTCTTCTTCTTCTTCCGACCGACTCCCAATCAGAGTCGAAATTCATCTTTAGGAGGAGTGAAACTCCTCCCCATCGGCTCTATTTAAAGGGAAGAAGCCTTTCCTCTTCCTCCATCAAAAAATTGAAGCCCAAATTGGTGGGGATCGTCAGATCTTCTTCATGAAAGTCTTCATTATGCTAGCCAAAAATTTGGATTGAAGAGGCCGCCAGAGACCAAGGTAAGTCTGGCCCTCCTCCTCTCTTTTTTCTTTCTTTCTATTATGCTAGAAGCCACCATCAGTCGTTGGCTTCACCGGAGAAATCAATTTTGAAAATCGCCTGTTCCACCCTTCTTCTTTGATTTTCTGATGCCAGTGATTATCGCCGACCGTCGATATAATTTTGCTAGAATGCGCCATCGTAGCCCTAGTTGCCGCTAGCTATTGGCTGGCAACCATGGCCCCGATCCATGAAATGAGAAGGGGGACCTCATGGTCCCCTGTTCCTCCAAAGAAAACTGCAGAAGAAGAAGAAAAAAAAAAGAAAAGAGAAAAAAAAAGAAAGAGAAATTTTCTCTCTCTTCCACCTCTTCCTCCTCTGAGTCTGAATTTTACTTTCTCTCTCTAAAAGATTCATTCTCTCTCTACTTTATCTCTCCTATTTTCTCTCTCTAATATGATTATTAGATTTAAAAATAAATAGAAAGCAAGAAAAAAAAGAAAAAAAAGAAGAAGATTTTTGCTCTCCTCTCAACTTTCTCTCTCTAAAATTCTCTCCTTAGACTACTTATTTTTTTATAATTTTTTTTTTAAAATTTTTTAGATCTTTGAAAAGATTGATGATGATATTGAATGACCTTAATGAAGGGGATCCTAATTTATGATCGTTCGGACAGCGTATCGGCACCCACTTTATTCAAATCTGATACCAGTTGATTTTATTATCTATAATTTTATTAAATTATTTATGAAATAATTTCATCTTGATTTGATTTAAATTATCTTGATCTAATCAATCAAAATTATCAAACCATATCACCTAAGTAGTTTTGATTTATTTTTATAGTTTCTCTCTCCTCTTACTTTATCTCTCTACTTGATTTGTAAACTTAATGAAAGATTCTCGATCTTACCATTTTAAATCTATTGATTTAGATAAATAGACTCTGAACCATGTGTCTCCTAGTCTAATTTTGATAGATGAGGCTAGGATGGTCAGACTGACCTGAACTATTAGACGTGACTGTCGTCAATCTATCTTTTCAGATTAGTCGTATCCTTTCTAATTATTGAAATTGATCCTCTATAAAATTATAGATGTCTGATAGTGGGATACTGCGATATGATCTATGAATAAAAATTTAAAAAAAAAAATGCAAGAATGATATGGATTTATTGGAATGCATACCAAGTAAGTAATGTTTCACTTTTCTAGATTTATCGATAATTTATGATATATTTTTTTGACTTATTTTATGAAAAGATGCATGAATTTGATGAATGATATTTTATTATTAAAAGTATCTTATTTTTTAAATATTATGATGAAGTATAATTGAAAGTATTGATCTTATTATGTATTACACTTGTTTGATTTCGATACTACATGGTTATGTGCATTCTTATCGAACTGAAACAAGAAACATGAATTACGAAAAGAATTATAAATTAAGATGCTTTGAACTCTTAGTCTAATTATGTGAAGTATCCTGCCAATGGGGGCTAATACATTGGCAAAGATTTTGTCCAGAGGATCTATGTTACCAACAAACTAGCGATAAATCGCTAACAGACCAGCGATTCCAAAGAACTTTACTGTCAGATGATTCACAACTCACTGTAAGATGATATGCGGTGTTATGATCCTACCATAGGAATATTATGGTCATAGCTCATGGCTAATAAGAATGACTGATGAGAATTTGATAAATTAAGAAAATTAAATTTTTGAAAGAAACTCAAAAGATTGAATTTGACATGATAAATAATTTAAAAATACCGTATAATAAAAATTAATTTTGAACTGATGAAGTTTATGTATTTATTTTCTATAAATGATGATTTATTTTATTTGCTTAATGAAATCTACTTAAAGTGATCATTGCTTACTGGATTGTCTAGCTCATCATCCTATTTTATTATTTTTATAGATTTTAAGAAATAAGATGATATAGAGTATGTATGAGAGAGTGATTGGAGATAGACGGGATGATTATATGCGGAATATCGATACTTTTATTTTAGATAAAAATTTTGTTGAAGCCGATGTAAGATCTTTTGAGTATTATTGAATTTTATAAAATATTATAATTAAATTTTAATTAGTTAAATTTTAGATTTAATTTATTGATTAATTATTCTGCTGTTGCTTCATGATAGCATGATGAGATGCCTTACATGCTTATAGAAAAAAATTTCTATGAGTGTGTAGTGGTTGCCATGATTCCTACCTCATGATTTTGGGTCAGGAACGTGACATTATTAGAGTGGGCCAGCTTGAATCCTATAAAAAGAAAAAAAGACCTTCGCATAGGAAGAAAAAAGATTTGCTGGGTTTTTTCTTCCTATGGGGTTCAGGCCATCCCACTTTAATAGTTCTCCTAATTTTTATAAATATAAGCCTAATCTAGCCAACTTACTAATTGTATTGGTCTAACCGATGAATCCCAAATAATTGTATTGGTCTAATCGATGAATCTCAAATGATTTTGGGCCCAGACATCCAAATAAATCCTTAATAGGAGTTAAATTTACTAAGCAGCAAGAACCCTAATTTAGAAGGATATCGACTTAATTTGGACTACTTTAGCTAATATAGAGAAGACCAGACAAAATTTAGGAGCAAAATTTGCTACATTGAGAAATTGAATCATGCTCCAAATTTTCAGAGGCTTTAACTTGCCTGTATGATGTCTAATTAAGGTACCTTTATTTTGAAATTGGGCAACTCTTTGAGATATATACGATATAGTGCCCCATTAAGGTCATGGTGTACTGAGCAATTAGGGCTAAATTCCATCATTGAGATTTTGAAATGGATAGACGCAAGCAATTTTTTTTTTTGAAAAAGAATTTGATTAGATATATCTTCTGGTCTGGAAAAATTGAATCGAGTAGTTGAAGCTATATATAGTGAATATGGAAGTTGAGATCCATCTCTTATAAAATTTTAGTTTTTTCATAATTTTTTTTTTGTTTTGATATAATTTTTTATGATTATTTCTATTAGTTATATCTATTTTGAGAAAGTTATGATTTTTTCTAACTAAAAAAGAAATCTAACTTGAATTTTGCAAGGACAAATATCACTAGTATAAATAGATACCATGTGACTTAGTTTTTTTTTCCATTAATAAAAGAAAAATTACTAATTTTTCTTTTTTCTGAGTTTTCTTTCCAAGAAATTTAAGTTGAACATGTTGAAAGAATTATATTCTTCTTCCTCAATTTCATAAATAATGTACTTGATATCAATATTTTGTCTAAATAGATTGTGCTTCATAAGTAATCAGTTTCGAGCAAGCAGCCATACAAAAATTTTAGGGGGTGTTTGGTTGGGATGAGTTGGGGCCTAGGATAGAAATGGGAATAGGTGACTCCTATTTCAACCATTTAGTTAGGGGGAGTCTCATTTTGATTCAAATGCTGGGGTGGAATGAGAATGGCTCAATCTCCCTGAAACCTAATCCTGACTCTGTCTCCATTCTGATTCTAATTCCATAATCACAAACTAAACACTTTGGAAGATATGATCATTCTGATTATGATTCGGATTTCGATTCTAGTCGTGAACCAAATACCCTCATGTTAGGAGTTCTTAACAACTAGATGCTTTGGGCCTCTACAAACATGATGCCAGCATTACAAATGAACGCATGAGTAGATTTACCAGAGAACTTCCCCATAGTATGAATTCCCAAAGACGAGCTCATCTTCATTCTCTGAAATATTGAAGTTCTTTAGAAGCTGACAGAGACGACACACCATTTCTAAAACTCGATATATCAGGAACCACACCAAAACTAGCTGCGAAGAGTTGCTCTTCTAGCTAACACTCCATTGCTTTAAAATCCTTATTAACAGTTCAATTATTAGACGAGGCAAAGAAAAATTGATACCAAGAATAACACTAGCCTACGCCCATATGATAGGAGATGCCCCTTCCAATTGAAGAGACAATGCTCAGACTTGCTAACAATAGGTTCCCAGTTAACGTTTTCTAAGACATCTGAAACTGATAGGAATACGAAGATAAGTTTATGGGAATTTCCCTTCGTTACACCCTAGGGTTTGGCCAAGCTGGTAACTCCTTTGTTGACCAATATTCGCAAGGATCAGCTCTGATTTGTGGAATTTGATGCGAAAACCAGGGAACAAAAGAAAGCACTACTTAAAATAATCTTCAACACCAACAACTGTGACGCCTTGCAAAGATCACTATATCGTCTGCCTTCTAAGAGTCCACGCTCTTAAGCCCTGCTAAGGACCTTGGATAAAGAGTCCACCAGCGAGATGAAAAAAAGGAAAGAGAGGGAGGATCTACTTTCCAAGTCATACTTGGATAGGTGTCGGAGTCCTCAATATTCTTGTATCTTTTTCCCAACAACACCTTGTTAATTTCTTGTGTTAGTATGCTTCTCACAAGGTTAAAGATGCTTTGATTTGTTATCACTGAAGCAGTCTTTCGATTAAGCATCTCCTTGGTGGATCATCAGCATTGGCCCTTCATTTTTAGCTTTCTTCAATTCCTATTGAAGTTATTCATTAGTTCTTACAACAAGTTGGATCTTAAACACCACATGTTTTGAGAGCTTTGCAATTTTGGAATCTAATTTTGCATTACAAATTCATTTGTTTTTCCATCACGAAATTTCCAGTTCTTGTTACCAATCAAAAAAGCCTGTTGGACTTCTTCTTTTGTATTTTGACCTTTCTTTGTATTAGGAGTTGGGGCCTTGGGGTCCATGTTCTGATGTCAAAAGATTTGGGTGGTATAAAAATCTCAAAAAAGGTAGTAACATAGATATGCGATGTTCTGATGCTGTTACCGCCCTTCTCCAATTTATGCGCCCATTGCTTATGAAAAGTAGAGCTAGATACCCTCCTCTCAGATTCCATCATACCAAGCACCTTAAGTGCTCGTGCATTGAAAGCTTAGCCCTTTGGTTCTGTTGGTGATTCGCAGACTATAGTCCTGTCCATTGTGACTTTGCTCTGGGTGGAAGAATACTGTGTGGTGGTGTTTATGATTGGTTAGCTTGGCAGGTTTTTTTCTGGCAATATCTACTAATCCCCCTTACAGGATAGCTGTTTCCTCAGAATTCCACAATGCCTGTAGAGAGTCCAGGCTACTGATTGGCTCTCCATAGGGGTTGTACCCTCACAATACTAGTGTTGGCTCTCAAATTTCCCTCATCTAGGGTCTGTGGATAATTGTGGCCAAAATCCTATAGAAATTGTTTGGATCGATATATAACAATCCAAATCAGATTGGGTTTGGCCATATTTACACAAATCCAGAATATTTTTAGAGTGGGCCGGTTCAAAATCTAGCCCAAAACCCCATAGGAATGGGCCAAGACAACCGTTTCAATCAAATTTGGATAGGCTATATTTATATAAAGTCAGAATACTTGGAGTGTGCCAAGTCTAATTTGGATGGTTATATTGGTCCAAATCAAAATTTCTATTGGATTTTAGGACCAACCATCCAAATAGACCATAGAAGAATATTGTTGCGAGTAGCCGTATGGTAGTGGTGTGTTGATTGCTCATTTGATTAATACTATAAATTTTCTTTATCCATTCCAGATTTATCTCCCATTTAAATACTATCTAAATTAATAGGGAGATTTCAAGCGTGACTAAAATAGGAGAACTTATAGATGCAGGAAATTATATTATCTCATATTAACATAGGTTTGGCCCTTGTTCTCCAAGTGGATTGAGTGTTGAACAAGATTAGTGAATCACCGATTGCTTTATTGTGGCCCTATTTTACTAATATAGAACAACGAATTAAGTTGGTCTATGGATTTTTTTTTTTCTTTAAATGTTTGGCAGTGAATAGGAGACTGAAAAACAGTTTGGCAGTGAATAGGAGAGAGAGAGAGAGAGAGAGAGAGAGAGAGAGAGAGAGAGAGAGAGAGAGAGAGAGAGAGAAATTTTAGAGAAGATTGATAATTTCTAGCCAACTACAATAACTCATTTATATCATGAACACTTTCTTGATAATTTTGTTTGTAATTTTCTCCATATATTAAGGTGCCTATAATGTTTTTGATTATTTTATTTTTTTTTCCACATCAGCTAATTATTTCATTTTCAAGGAAAAACACATGCAAGAAATGGAGAACAATACTAAAGAACTGCTAGAAATATATAGAAGCTAGAAGAAAAAGAAAAATTGATTATAAATTTCAGAAGTAAGATGATGCAAAAGTTTAGCTTCAACTTCATGCACATTTGCAAACGTGTACATAACTAGATGTCATCCATTGAGAAAGAAGAGTAGATTGGGTGGCTTGACATATCTTCCACGAGACAAATGGAGCAGCAGATTGGGTTGCCTCATTTATCACCGAGCATTCTATTGAAGCCTTATGAACTGATTTATTGTCGACCCCAAAAAAGCTGAGAGATATTTTATTATTATTATTATTATTTTTTTTTTGACCATACTCCTATTAAATCGGTGCAAACAACTGTTTTAGCTTTAAAAAAAAAAGAAAGGAGAGTGGACACGTAGATTCTATCCATGGACAAAAGTGGGGAACAACTTTTAAGTGTCATTAGGCCTGCATGAGCTGGGAGTGGGATCAATAGATGTTAGGAGCACAGGTGATTCATGGGAGGGAGTGGGTCTTAGGTCACTGTGGTTAGAGGGGGTTGGATACCGCTCGTCTCTTTTCTTACATCACCAACGCCAAATTGCATTAGTTCCAACTTCTCAATAATGTTACTCGAATAGCAACAACATCACTACTTGCCGCTATCAACTCCCCTTCTTTCCACTTCCACTGGTAAGCAGCTACCACATCCCACACCTCCATGAAGGGTTTGGGCTGTACGATTCTCCTCCTCTCACAATATCAACTATTAGATCGCACAATATCCACTTCAAGATCCATGCAGATAGATAAATATGTTAGAGATTTGGATGTTTTGAAATCTGTGCAAAGCATGGCCAAAGGTTGCGGAAAAAAGATCAATAATTGTTTTGCGTGCAACATACAACCCGAACCCTGCCATGAAGGGGCTTTCTGTATATTTTTTTTTGTGTGGCCGTTACATGCATCTCTTCATGTCTACACTACTCCACTAACTCCACAAGTTATCAAGGGTGAATTACCTAATAATCTTACCAACAAAATGGATGGTGACATCTATGCGATCCATCCATGCATGAAAACTTATGTGCATGTGGCAGCACGCGATTGGCATGGGTGCATTAGCATGCAACCTTACTTCATACATGGGCATCGTCTTTTCTTTCTATTTATTTTGTGAGCTGACACATGGGATGATGACATAGAGGAATAGATCAAGAAATAATTACCCATAAACAAAGCTAACAGCTTCTTTTAAAATAAGAAGGGGAGGAGTGGGGCATTGACTCTTATCACACTCCCACTCCACGCCACTGCTAAGCTAAAGCCAAAACAGTGAAACAAATTAAAGCAAGCTGGAAATGATTGGGAGTAGTCCGTTGGGGAGAGGCTAACAAATGGCCTTAGCTGGTATTTGAGTGGATGCGTTGTTTTATGCCATGCTGTGGGCTCATAGCTGGATACGTTTGCCGATAACGGTGGATGTCTTGTTTGGAATATGGTGACTTTTTCTTGCCATAGACTTTGTTTGGCATGAGTGGCTCACGAGCCACCCATTTTAGATCTCCTTCTTTATTTCAATAAAGATATTACTGTTGGCATGGGCATGTATTGTACATGTGTTGCAGCCAAGGGCTTAATAATAGCTTGGCAGGTGAGGTATTGTCAGCTTTATTTCAAGAATCTCACAGCATGGGGGGATCCTACAATTACAGAAATGATTTTTTTTCTGGTGCGTCATTTTATTACGGCCAAAGATTTGATAGCCATGAGGTATTATCTACTTCAATCCCGGAGGCCTCGTGATTTTATTTTTTAAAAAGTTTTTTATATGAAAAAGATAATTTCTTTCTTATAAACCAAAATTTTTTTTGACTCACAACTAATATGAAACTAATAGTATATATCCTCCTCCTTATTATCATCATACTGTATGTCGTTGCTGTACAATATGCTCCTTATTTGAGCTTAGGTTGAAGCACATGATATGAAAAAACTTATTATTTTGTGGCACATAATATTTAAGGGAAAAACCGAAGAATTAGAGGTTTGTTTGCATAATGTTTAGAAAAAAATAGAGATCATGAAATAGATGTGCTAGCTAAAGCTATACACAGATTAGTTTCCTTTTTTTCTCATTTGCATGCTGCACGATCTGGATATATATTTTGATGAGGCCATGGATAAGTGGGAGTCTGGCATGGTTCATGTGGCGTGCAAGTGATAGAAATCCTTATTGTATGTGTATGAAGCACACTTTTATATATAATTAGGAAAGATAGAGGTGTCTGCATGCATGATTGTGAAATTGCTACATCATAAAGTTACGGTAATAGGACGAGATCTTCATGATATAAATACTAAGGAAAGAAATCACTATAATTAAAATATATATATGCATAGTGAGATATCCCGATCATGCAATTTTGGATCTAATCTTCCTTGCAAAACTTTGGAAAGAACATAAAGGGCATATTATAATCAAAATGATTCCTTGTTCATCATGTAACATGGAATAGCTAGTGTGCATCACCTATTGTGTGGACAAAGGACACGTTGTTGCATATCATGGCCTCTATAGGCTTGCACCCAACTTAAATACTTACAATGGACATGTTGTGTACATCAAGGTCATCACAATAGGCTTGCACCCATCCCAAGCACCCACCGACAAATGTACATGCAGGGGTGAATATTTCATCTAGGGTGATGAATTCACTTAATAATTTTACCCTAGGGTGATTAATTTAGGATTTCAGCCTAAATTCATGATGGATTTGGTCCATCTAATAATTTTATGCTTCAGAGTGGGTTTATCCGCATGTCAAGTCGTTGGAACCAAATGCTTTTATAATTAATGGAGAATTTCAACTCTCAAATGTTTAGAAATATCCATGACATCACAGTTTTTGATAAAGTACAGAGAGGAGGGATTAATTTGAGATTAGAGGAAATTAAGGTGAGAAGAAGGGAAGCGATCGATCACAGCCACCAACTACTCTATGCGTTGCTTGCACAACGACCTAATAGTAGTGACAAATTATGTTGGAAGGCATTCCACCTTTCGTGCTTCGCACAACCAATAGATCAACTGGTTACGCTGCCCTCTCTACCTCTCATTGACTTGCTTCCAAGAGACCTGCACTCGCCACACCTTTGGTCATATTCAATGCCATCATGTTAAATAATCCAATTGATGCAAGCCATGATCCTGTGGCTGATAATGGGAAATATTTTTTTTTAATAATCACCAAATCCAACCCAATCCAATCAAGGTTTGGGTGGCATGCAATGGAACCAACCTGGTGGTCCAGAGCATTTCTAAGTCAAGCTCCCACACCTACTTTAATCTATCCATTTATGAATCGCATACATGTACCATACATGTCCATAATAAAATCAAGGTCAACAATTAGCTACTTTTGAAGTCAATTTTTAAATTGGTGTCCGTAAATATTCACATTGTAATATCCTCAAATCCTCTAAGTGCATACATATATAAAACATTATGTATGCATGCCATTTTCTTTAACAAAATGTATGTCATCGGCGCTGTAAATATACTTTTGTTGTTCTCCACTTTGTAGTATACGAGCATAACAACGGTAATAAACGGTCCTTTTTCTTTTTTTTTTGGGGTAAGGGTCATAATTAGTCCTTAACATAATAAAGTGCCACAATAACTGGTAAATGATTCACCTACCTTTTATTTTATTTTATTTTATTTAGTGAGTAGGGAACTTTTCTTAAGTAGAAAATTTATTATATATGTTTCAGTCATACTAACCCATCTTAGATCTTTATAAGACCATCCTCAACTGTTGCTAATTTCATGTTAATCATTTTAAAATGTTAGATCTATGTATCTTTATTTATAATATTTTTTATAGTGAGATTAATTTGTTCAATTAATGCAGTTGTTGAACTTTAATGCCATAGAAGTAATTGTCAAAAATCTTTGAGTAATGATATAATAATTAAAGTTCTTCGCAAACAACCATCAAGAAAAAGGATTAGGCGATGAAATAGTTGTTTCTGGGCGGTAAAGGGACTTGAACCTAGGTGGCAGTCTCCTGTAAGAAAAGACATTTTGGCTAATCTTATCTCTTGGATGTTTGAGCATTATATATGCAGCATTAACATTATTTTACCAGTGCTTATAAACGTTTTTTTGCCAAATATTAAGCAGCACAAGCATGTATGCTACATTAGTCATCAATCCACGTGCTTATATTTTAGAAGAATTAAGCAAGTAGTAACTGAGAACCACTAAATAAAAATTTATGTACATTATGAGTAAAAGATTAGTTACATGATGAATTGCACTTCATGTTACAAGGAGGCATACCTTGATCTGAGATAATGCAAGTCATAGCCTTTTTAATTACTTAAATACAACATTGCTTTTCTCATTTGCTTGCCAAAAATAAACTACAATCACCTCCCAAGTCAAGTACATTTACATACAACATATAAAATAACAAATAGTGAAATAAAAATATTGAAAGAAAGAATAACTAGTTAAATGTATAATTTTGGTAAGGAAGAATTTCTATTTCAATTAAACTAGCTAATATAATCATCAATCATAGGGATTCATAATGATTTTTGTGTTGCCATTATAAGACTACATCCCTCTCTTTTATGCATATATGTGATTAAGAACGAAACAATGCAAAGTGTGTTCCCTTACTATTCAAAATGTTATTATAATTAGAAAATAACTAAAACACATCTTTTAGGTGAATGATAGATGATGTAGTGTGGTGAATAGCTTGGTAGCCTTAATAAGAACCCATAACGGCTATTTCTTTTGTTCCTTAAAACCAACTCCGTAGAAATTCTTCCTCTCATATACTATAACATGTATCCATTCTCATTGATAATATGTCTTGGATTATCATGTAACTAAGGAACCAAAGACATAATAAATAGTTCAAAGAATAGTTTTCATTCAAAATAAAAAGGTATGACTCATTATCCTTAGGGTTGAAACACATTGACCTATTAACTTAATCTATATTTGATCTATAATAAATATGTTTGGATTTAGGCTAAACAGATTCAGGTTGTAATAAGGATCAACACGTTTTGATCTATTTAGAGTTTGGGTTCTAGAATTATAACCTATTGAACATGTTTAATATCGACATGTTTACTTGGTGCCTATCTTAACAGAAGTGGATCGGTGCCCATGTTCAAACCCAATGACTCCAGCTCTAATGCCTGTTTATATTTATTCTAAAAGTGGACTTCTGGAGAGTTCTTGAAGTGCTTAGGATAAAGGAGTCTAGGGATGAAAGGGTGGCAAGGCAAAGTCTAGGATCTTGCCTTCTCTTATACGATGTTGATGGGGGTTGCGGTTAGGGTTAGAGCTCAAAGAAAGAGATGGGGTGGCGGGTAGAGAAGTCTAGGACTTTACTGTAGCTGCTAAGTATGTATTAAATTTTTAACTATTTTTAATAATATATTAAAATTAAATAGTTCAGAATAGGTGATCTATTTATTAAGCATAATAGATTTTAATAAATATATTAGATTTAGATTGTTTTGATCCGATCCGTATTTCATCTAATTTATATATGATCTAACACAACACCATTGCCATCCCTAACTATCTAATAGAACCGAAGGATGCCTCATCACACTTTCAAAGGCTAATTCTCTGCACGTGCATCACACGTGCCATGTTCTGGTTTTAATTAAACTTCTGTGGCCATCCTTGGAATCCACGACAGTTTTCTGGCTTGGCTGTCATAAGACAGCAACTAGCTAGCGAGAGAGAGAGAGAGAGAGAGAGAGAGAGAGAGAGGAAGAGGGTGGGGGGAAGGGAGAAATCAACCGTGGAATATGTGGCATTTGCTTGCACCCGCACGTCCACTAGACGTAGTCCCCAGCACCTTTAGTGGTGGTAATTTGGGGACAGTGAAAAGGGCATGCTTGTTTTTCCACTGAACCCAAGCTAGCCACACCCATCTACCTCTCAAATAAATAATATATATATATATATATATATATATATATATATATATATATATATATATATATATGTGTGGACATATAAAAGAAGGTAAACTATAACAAGAAGCGGACTACAAAATAGGGTGAGGAGAAGCGCATTTTCCGTGGTTCCAGGCTTGCTGTCCGATTCCCTATCACCGAGAATCCTCGCACTGAATTAAATATATGGGTTTGCTCCGAAGCCTGCCGGATCTCCCTTCTCGCTCATCCTTCTCGTTCCCCCTTCTCATCATTACTAACTCGCTCACCTCTTCTCTTTCTACCCCCCACGCCCATCACTTGTCGGAGAGGCAAGGCAACACATGCCTTTACCGTGCTCCACTTTTGTTTCATTTTCAGTTGTATAACTCTCTCTCTCTCTCTCTCTCTCTCTCCCTTTTTTTAATCCCTCCCCGGTTATTCCGTGATTGTTTGGAGCCAACCCTTCTCTTAACCAACCTTAGCTAAGCGTGGATAGACCCATTTCCGTTAGCCCTTCCCCCTGTTCTTTTCTATTTGTTTCTCTCCACTTCCCCCTCTTCACTCCACACCTCTCCTATTTCCACCTTATTTCGTATATTTTAACTTCTTCTCTCTTATCTCTTTCTCTCTTTTAGCTATATAGCCTATATGATTCGGTGAGCTTGGCAACCGAAGGAATGGCGGACTAATTCACGGTTACTCTTCACAAGAGGGAAGGGCGGCTTTTGACTCCTCTCGCTATATATAAATAAATAAACCCCCACCATCCCATCTTCACTATAAATATTATTATTGACAGCCTCTTCCACTCCATCCACCTCGCTTCCACCATCACTCTTCCTTGTTTTCTCCTCCTCCTCCTCTTTCTCTCTCTTCTTAGGAGAAGGGGAGATGGAAACGCCAGAAGAGGCCATGGGCTCCAGCAGCACCACCAGCAACGGCGTCGGCGAGTGTACGCATGGCGCCGCTGCCGTTGTCGTCAAGAGAAAGCGCACCAAGCGGCAGAAGATCCACCCACCGGCCCTGGCAGCCGCCGCGGCGGTCACCGACTCCTCGTCGGCCTCTTCGGCTGATGGTTGGGGGAGCGTCACCGAGGAGGAACAGGACATGGCCAATTGCCTCATCCTCCTCGCCCGGGGCCACGCCTTGGATGCCGGCCCCAAGGTGGAATCACCGGCCGAAGAGAAATTCACCAGCCGGAGACTCACCGAGGCTGCCACGACAACCAGCGGCAAGGCCGGTTTCTACGTCTACGAGTGCAAGACATGCAACAAATGCTTTCCGTCGTTCCAGGCCCTCGGCGGGCACCGCACCAGTCACAAGAAGCCCAAGCTCGCCGTAGTTGCGCCGGCGGCCGAGGGGAAGAAAGAGATGGTCGACGAAGATATGGTGCAGATAAGTATGAATTCTTTATCCAAGGCAATTGCGAGCAGCGTCAAGCCGAGGGTTCATGAGTGCTCGATATGTGGCTCGGAGTTCCACTCCGGGCAGGCACTGGGGGGCCACATGCGGCGGCACCGGCCGTTGGTCATCCCAGAGGCCGCCGAAGTCAAGAAGGAGAGGACTATCCTTTCCTTGGATCTAAACCTCCCCGCTCCCGCCGACGACGAGCAGGCCGAGCTCCGGAGGCCATCCTCATCGGCTTTCTCCTTTGCCAGCGAGCGGCCGCTCATCTTCTCGGCGTCGGCGTCAGCTCTGGTGGATTGCCATTACTGAGAGGGAACTAATGGAAGCAAAGCTCTCCATCGATCCTAATTAATTTCTTTCTTGCTTTTTGTCATTTTTTTTTTTTTTTTTTTTGTTCAAACAAATTGAACATGGAATTATGTGGGTCATGTGAATTACTAATGTCTTTGCAAGTTACTATTGATATTGATTATTCTTGGAATTCTTTTTTATTTATATTGATCATAGTTTTCTCCGATTAAGATGGTGGCTATTTGCATTAATTCTGGGAGCAGAGGTGCCATTATATTCACGTAAAGAGAGTGAGTTCTCTTTTAATCTTTTTCTCTCTCTAAAGAGTTGGCTTGGTTTGGTTTGTCCACCACGAAGAAAAGGCCGCGTGGATTAGGTCCGGCCTCCCACGAGTTTGTTTCGTTTGCGAGGCAACCATCCCTGCCCAATAAATGCCAAAGGAATAAAAAGTGACGGACAGTGTGACAACTTGGTAACTGCCTGAAGGCTTTATACTATAGCAATCACACACTTGTACCGTCCGTCACTCCTCTCACCTATGTATCCTCCAGCTAAAAATATTTCTCTTATTTTTCATAGGAAATTACTTGTTAAATCGAAAATCACATCTTTCCATGGTTGAATTTAATGCTTTGCTAGTGGTGCGAGCATGTAATGTTCTTGCCTCCCATGCATGGTCCTAACAAGGATTATGGAAAACTGACCAATTACAAGGCACCAAATTCAACAACGGATGTGGTTCTAAAATTAGTTAGCATAGTTAGTTTTACACGAGTACCTCCAAAAACACCGGCTACCGAGTGAGAGAGGGAGGAGATACTTATAAGTTGCCTAATATCTAAGAGCATAGACATATCTCCTGTAAATGAGGATCCCAAACTCTTGCCTAACATTTCTGAATCAATGCAACACATCAAGTGTAGTAGATGTGAAGCTGCAGTCATCGTCATCAAGAGGTACAATTTCATTCATGCCATCTTGGATTGTTGCCAACCAATCATGTAGTAGTGACCAAATGAAAACCATTATCAGAAAATAATAGTCTCACATCTAATAGATTAAGAACTCTCGAGATGTTAATATACTCTTAGACCTATCCATCTAAACTTCTGAGATTTTAGATTTTTTTTTTTTTTTTTTTTTTTCCCCACTTGATGCAAGGGATTTTAGCTAAAGCCTTAACTACCCACCATGTTCCTTGATTTCACCTACAAGCTTGTGGCCACATTTGGCGATGGAATCATGGAAAACTTTCTTAATTAGGTTAACCAACTCCATGATCACATCCCATATAAAATTATAGAAAGGGCTTCACGATTTGATCTTACCATAGTTAAGTCCACCTTTTGGTAGTGAGGGGTGTTTGACAATGTCACATGGGAGTTGGGTGGTTGCCTTTCTTAATCCATCCACTCCACGAGCTTTTCTCCTTATATTATATTGATATCAAAAGCTTATGATTGGTGGGATTCCTCCGAGCTAGTACAGTTACCTACTACCAGTGGATGGTCCAAGCTCGTGGAGTGCTTCACACTCTCAGCAAAGTGAGAGCTTCACTCTTGTTTCTGAAGTCCAAGGCTACTCCAGTGGTTAGAAGTCGTTGGAAGCTACAGTGAGGCCACTTGCCTTGCTGCTTCTGCCATTTACAAAGAACTTTTGGTGATAGAATTGAATTCATGGGTGGTGGTTGACTAGTATGGTGTATAGAGATGGCAACGCACAGTATATAGTTTGAAGGTCTATTTTGTCATCATGGTTACCATCCTTGCACGGCTTACGCTTTTGTGCAATGGCTACTCTGTTGATGACTTCTGGGATTTAGTTGGTCGTAATAGCTTTCATAAGTCCGTGGTGTGATCTTGACCATTTCTATGGGCTGTTATTCGAATTATCTTTTAATAGCATCATACTATAGCATCCATGATGCATGCTTAAGAATCTTATTAGAATGAAAAAGTGAATAAATATATTTTTAGGTGATTTTTTTCAGTTAAAAAATATCATATTTGAATTCATCTGGTTGAGTTAGTAAATTAACCAGGCATTCGATGCCAATATCTTAGGTTCGATCTTGCCTTCATGCTGATTTTAGCTAGCATCCATACAAATTATGGTACGTAAAATTAAATAAAACAAAAAAAGCCAAGTAGTTTTTGTATATGAATATATTTCATACAAAAATTAAAAATTTTAGTGTTTTGCAAGAATCAAGTCCCGTGAAAGAACAGCATGCTTGAGGGAAATATGCAAGATAGTGGTCTCTTTCGGAGAGAGAGATAGTGGTCGGTAAAGGAAGAAGGTGAGATTTTTGGAAGGTAGGATCCGTAGGAGTACCTTTTCTCTATCATTTATGGAGTTATTTTATCAGGTCGTTGGGCAGGAAGCTTTCCTTAGCAGGATGGGAGCTAGGTGTCGCAGATAAACAATTGATATGCGGCTTCTCTCCCTTCTGCGTCCATGTGGTGGCTTGAATTCATAGAATATATTATTGGCAGCCATTGTCAGCAACAGAAATAATAGAGAACTTTCTTGGTGAAATCCTTCTATAAATCCCTAAGCATAGGATAGTATAAGTTCTTTATATATATATATATATATAAAGATGGATAATATATACAATAAATACTACATAATAAATAATATATAGCGAGTTAGTTGGACTTAGTTATACTTGAGTAAGTCTCCACTTAGATTTGATTATATTTAAATTAGATGATGGAGGTTCTACATCGATAATACAAGCTGTAGGATGTGATTTATTATCTTTAAATATTTGCATATCAAAAATTGTGTGATTTAGAGCCCCCCAGTCTACACATAGTCAAAATAATATACACCATTTTCATATTATTTAAATATATAACTCCTGATGCTAAAGATCTTCAAATCATATAGCATTTAGTGTATAAATAGTTTAGAGATACAAGATTACATTCAATAGCTTAATTGGATTATCCATGTAAGACCCTCACCGTTTGATCGATCCTTACAGGATTTGTATACATGGAGATCCACTCTAATGTAGCTAAGCTAGGAATACAATCGAGCTGAGTTGAGTCGAGTAACTGAAAGCTCCAGCTCGACTCAACTCAAAATACTAGAACTTGAAACTCGTCTCGAATTCGATCAAGTCTTAACATTTTAAGCTCGAACTCAGCTGATAAAAAATAGGCAAAGCTCGAGATCGACTCGACTCAACTTAAATATGAACCGAGCCATACTCAAGTTCGAGTTCAAGCTCAAAATCGAGTCTTATTTTATAAATAATAAATATATTAATATATATTATAAATAAAATTAATATTATTAAAAATATATATATTTGAGAAGGCTTGCAAACTTTCAAGTTATGTATTCTGCTACTCGAGCTCGATTTGAAAAGCTATTCGAGCTCGACTTACATACTCGAGCTCGGCACGAACTCGATAATAACCGAGTCAAGTCGAGCTTGAGTAGCTCGCAAGCAGCTCAACTCGTTTGCAGCCCTAGGCTAAGCGCGCGCTCTCTCTCTCTATATATATAAACATATATATTAAAACCTTGCTATGGTTTTGGTATTAGTATCAATATTATCCAAAAGCACAATGCTCAATAGTAGATTCTGGAAAGCATGCTTAATTTTATTTCTATTTTTAATTTTAATTTCTTTCATCCTTCTATCTGGTGCTCCAAAATGAGAACTGGAATAGGACTTTCCCCAACCAAATAATTGGAAGGAAAGTTACTCGTTCCTATTCCCGAGCCTAACTTTTTCCAATCAAATATGCTTAGATGATTTGCATCAGGGGTCGCTCTCAATTTATCTTTCTCTTTTTAGCGATCGATATAGCCCTCATCTCATTTAAATTTGAGATCTCTTCCTAATGGTTTTTTTTTTTTTGATAGAAATATCTTTCTAGTTCGAGCATTGAGAATAGTTATGCCAACTGGCATACTCAATATATTTCTAAGCAATTTATAGAGCATTATTGTGTCAAACTTAATATGCTATCATACCATCCACATTCTTGTATGATCACATCATATTTGACTTAAAATAGTTCCTCCTTTATGATCCGTAGCATGTATAAAAAAAGTAATTTTAAATAAAATTATTTCCTATAAATTTATCTATCACTATTTATATTGAAAATAACATCTCACATTTTCTATAATACATAAACTAACCACCCACCTTATCTTATCCATGTTTCCATATTATCTGCCCCCTCCCTCCTTTCCCACCCCACCCTCCTCTTCCCCTCTCCCCCTCTCTCTCTCCCCCCCTTGTCTCCTTTCCTCACCTACCCACACCATAAATTGCAATCTATTATAAACAATAATAGTCTCTTTTTTCAGAGAGGCAAATTTTTTGCATACCCTTACTCTAATTCAAAGGTAGATTGGTTTTACTCCTTTTTTAAATGATTAAACTTAAGGATCTCTTCTTTTTATGGATAAAAAATTTATCTGAGAATCTATATTTTTTTAAGTAAATATTTTTTAGATAATATTTAAATAGAAAAATAATTTATTCATATTCTTTTACAATGAAAAAGTAGCTTCAAAATCTGCTACTTATGTTCTTTTGCTTTACTATTTTTTTGGATAAGTTGCTAAGATTTATCTGTATCATTTATAATATTCTTTATACTTTTTAGATTTGGAGAAAGTGGATACCCAAGTTATTAGACATTGAATGATGGAGGTATTAAAAATAATGATAGGACATCTTAGGAATAAAATTAAATATCTACTTTACTAGCTGATGGAATAATGATTTAGCCATCCTCTAGATGGGTTAGATTTTCTCCTATTTCATGGATAAATGCTATCCATGAAAAAATAACTTACCTATCTTGAAAAGTATAAGAACATGGAAAAGTTGATCAATAGAAAAGTTGATCAACTTTTTAAAAATATTTATCCACCAAAGAACGGGCTCTCATAAAAAAATCAAGAGAAATCCTACTATTCTCTTTAGAATGCATACAAATATAATGTAAAACTTTTTATTTGTTTTTTTTCAAATATAAACATTTCTTGTTGCTAGTTTGTGGCACAACAACCAGGCAAGAGGAGCAAAGTTGATTGATATTCACTTGACACCATCCATCAAATATGACCTGTTGAGTTTGTAGACATGTTCTAATTCAATCTATTTAACCCATCAAATTGTTGATTTATTTTAGGTTGGCTTTTTCTTGCTTGTTTTGTCTTGACATTAAAACTCATCATAAATTATATTATTTCAATGTTGTTTGTTGAAGCCTTAAATATAAATAAACATTTAAAGGCTCATAAAAAAATTTTGATAAATTATTATTATTAATATTTTTTGAAACTGAATGGGATTCTATCCCCACACTCTAACCTAGGGGTGGCAATTGGATTGGGTCGAGTCGAATATGGGTCGGGTCAAAAAATCGTTAATTCAAACTCGACCTATTTATTAAATGGATCAAAAATTTAAATTTAAATTCAATATTTTTATTAAATAGATAACCCAATCCGACCCATTTAACCCGTTTATTAGACAGGTCAACTTAAGTTAAGTGAGTTAAAGAGGTTAAATAGGTTAAATAGTTGGGTTAAATGGATCGGAAATAAATTAATGAGATTTTAAATAGATTAAATAGATCTTAAATGTGTTAAACAGGTTAAATGAATTAAATAGATTATTTGACTCAATCCGATCTAAATATTAAATAGATTAAATATTTAAAATCTAAATCCAACCCAAATATTAAATGGATTAAACAGATCGACCTATTTATGATCCAAATCTATTTAGTCTAAATCCAAATCAGTTTATGACGAGTTGAACATGGGTTGGATTAGTAGATCGAGTCATATTTTGTTGGCCCTACTCTAACCTACATCCACCCCTTTCACCTTATACAAATACCAGGTTCCAGGCAGATCGAGTCTAGTGCTCATGGAACCTGTGTATTCAATAATGAGGGTTGATATGCTGTGGAATCAAACCTTGCAACTTGCCTTAATAAGTGGCATGGTATTGTACCATTCGAACTAATATTTAGTGGTAACAAATGTAGCTCATAAATGATGGGCCTGAAACTAGGTAGTTAATAGACCCAATGCAAATTAATAAGGATGGCAACAGGTCATATACTTGTTGATTAGGCCATTTTCTATATATGTTCTGTATTTGTGTTGGGATACTATTAGATAAGATGGGTTGGATGAATCTAATCAGATCAAGTTACAAAATCTAATTTTTTTGAAATTTTTCATATGAACTTTTTTTTTTTTGTATCAAGGGATGGAATCTATGAAGAGTTATATATCTTCGGATTATATTCAGAATAGATTTTACTATTATTTGTGCCAGCCTTGAATCCATTTTAGATTAGATAAAATCTACTCTATTAGGATCAAATCGGATTAGGTATCCGATTGATCAAAGTAAATTACCATCCCTGTAAATTAGCTAGGCTAGTCCTCAAGTTGGTTTGAATTAGTCATAGCTAGCCTATTGGTGGATTAGGTTGGGTGTAGATTAGAGCTAGATGGTTAAAATTAAAATTTTGGAGTTTTGGAATGGCAATTAGTATCATGATATAAGTTTGATATAAATATAATGCTCAAAATATTTTTATAAATCAATTTTGCTGCTTCATGTAAAAAACAAATCAATTCAATTGATCAGAACTGCTCAAAATATAATAGGTCCCATTGATTAAGTCGATAGTGGGTTTAGCTGCCTTGTACACTCAAGTACTTGACATTTGTAGTGAAAGTTAAACAACAAAACTTAAGGATCTGTTTGGTTGAAATATGTCAGATTAGAAGATAATTTGATAATTTTTAAAAATTATTTATCTAAAAAAATAATTATGAAGGAAAATAATATTTACTATATTTGATTGATAGAAAAATTACTCAAAAAAATAATATTAGAAAAGATTATTATGTACTTTGATTGGAGATAATCTCATGTACGAATATGGCAAAATTTATACATATATCCTTCAATATAAAATAATTTTTTAATACTAGAATAGTATTATCATCTTCAATTAGTTTTTATATAATGACTATAATCACATAGCTCTTTGCATAATGCCATCTCTATCTTAATTTTTTTGCAAAAAATTTTTATTGAATAAATTTAAAAAAATATTATAACAAATTCAATGATTATATATGCAGTTTTATTGAAGATATTTTTGTCAAGTATGGATTATCACTAGAAATTTATCAAATACTAAACCCCATAGTACTTATTTTATATTTTTTTTAAAAAAAATATACATGGAGTCCATCAATTTTTTCACCATCTCTCACTTTCATTTTTCATACTAAATATGGTAATCTGGTATAGGATTAATTTTTTCATGCTAGATTATCTCCAACCAAATGAACCTAAGATAGGAGTGCAAAAATAGTTTAAAGTAATATATCCAGAGATGATTGAATATTCCAAGAAAGTATTTGGCTTATAAAAAAAGAAAAGAGAGAAAAGAACTACTAATATCGAGGATAGGTTCACTATGGATGTAGGTAGTTTTTGGTTGGATAATTCTAGATGGAATAAGGGCTTATTCCACCTTACTGCCCCAAATAGGTGAAAAAATGGTGGTGGGCCACCCTGATTTAGCAATTTTTGTCAATCCTCCTTAATTCTAGAATACCAATTCCATGGAAAACTATGAAATTGGTAATTTTGGATCTCCTTATTCCCAGCCCCCCTAAAGGTATTTAGTGTCATTAGCCAAAAAATAAATAGAGGATAGTGAAATCCTATCTACCTCCCTCTTTTTACTTCTTTGTCTTCATACCACATCCACCGCTCACACCCTCTCATCTTCTTGATGGCTTGAAATCCTCCGCAGACCTCCTCCCCTTTATCCCCTCCGCTGCCCCAGTGCCCTCCTTCAGTCGATTTGGTTTTCAAGGCTGCTGATCGTCGCTGCACTCACCTCACACCCTCTTGGTCTCTCTACAAGTACGTCTCCTACAATAGCTAAGGTAATTTTAATTTGATAGCTTTTTGATTGCGCAGCTATTTTGTTATGATCAATGTTAAGGAGATTTTGTTGCTTTGTGGTGTCGTCTGTGAATGCTGTCTTAAGTCTGTAAATGATACCCATGAATGTTGCCTTTCATCTATGGATTATCCTATTTATTTCATGCAATTTTTATTTTTTTATTTCTAATTTCTTTTTGACTTTCAACTTTTATGTTATGTACCTATTTTGTATCTATATTAAGTTTTATATTATTATTTTATTTTATTTTGGCTATGATGATGGGCTGCTTTATGATTGAGTATGGTTGGGAGACAAGTGTTTAACTATATAATTAGTTTTTATATCTTGTAGCTGTGATGCTCCACTACTTTAACTTCACGTCCTGAGCCACCTTTCAATATATTTTATATTTATCTTCTTCTTCTTGTATAATGATTTATTTTTTTTTTTTATTTCTATAGCTAGAGCAGTTGCTTGTATCACATGGCCTAATAGTTAGCACTCGTTGCGTGACTGCGCAGGGAGCAATTGGCCTATTTTCTGCACTGCATAGGTCATGGTGGATTTTGGCCGAAACTTTTCAGCACCCAGGGGAGACGATATCATGGCACTTTAATAATATTCTGAAAGCTGTTTGTTCGTTGAAACAAAAGTTTATAGTCCAACTTGGTGAAGATGTAGGTGTGCACCTACGCATCCATGAAAACAACCTTTTCCATCCTTATTTTATGGTACCCCTGAACTTTCCTAAACTTGGTCATTGATTTTCATCTTCATAGTTAATGTCTTTGATATAGTTAGGTTGCATCACACAGAATGCTATCAATATGGTTGATGGTACATATATATCTATCCTGATCAAGAAGGGCAAATAACTCCGCTTTCATAATTGAAAGGATATCATTTTCCATAATATTATGGCTGTAGCTTCATTTGATCATTCATTCCTTTTTATTTATACTGGATGGAAGGGATCGACAGCTGACATAAGGGTTCTCCATTAGTATGTCAAGTCGGGGGGGGGGGGGGTTCAACAATGCCAAAAGATATCTATATTATCTCAACTTTAGAGTTTCAATATTCTATTGACTTTCAAAGTAATTTTCACATTGCATGGTGGAGTATAGAAAAATATTACCTTGTCAACTCAGGATATCCCAATATGGACAAGTTTCTTGCTCCTTATCGGGGCAATAGATACCACAACTTCAACAATCCTCGGGCATGACGATATTTTATGTAGGGATCTATACAACCATCGACATATGCAATTGCAAAATTGTGTAGAGAAGGCTTTTGGTATTCTAAAGAAGCAATTTAAAATTTTGAGAACTCCCATCCCATAATCCTTCAACGTGCATAAGCATATTATTATGGCTTATTGTATTATTCATAACTTTATAAGACGCAACCAGAGCAATGACAAATATTTTAACATATCATTGGCATCCTTGCCTATGGATCCGGATGAAGAAGACATCAACCCCTATTTGATTGCAGAGGACGATGAAACCCATAAAGGCAAAGAGAACTGCATAATTTGATAGCTAATAGGCTATGGGTTGCTCATAACCAGTGGAGTACGTTTCATAATTAGGGCCATATAATTAAGTTCATATGTATACTAATTGTAGCATAGTTTATGTTATTATGTATAATGTGTTTGATATTGATTGCATATAAATGCACGAATCGAGGGGGTGTTTAGTGAGTTGTAGTGATGTATTTGGGAAGACTCTATATGATTTTCGAGGGACGTATACGAGGAATTTATGACTCCTGGGCTGAGTGTCAGTGGGAAGTCTTTAGGTATAAGCATGCCTTATACAAGAAGGTTCTAATTAAAGGCGAGGCTATTGCTGCACTTAATAGTTATCTACGATCTTCTAATAATCCCTCTCGTGAACAATATGATGACAACAAGTTTAGAGAGGACAAACATATTGTTGGCAGCCCCATGAATGTGTGTGCACGTGATGGTTCCATGCTTTTGATTGTTGTTGCCTTTGTTGTAGACTTTCTTCTTGGGCTTGTAGTTGAATATCTTTAACTTGTGTTGTGTGCCTTGTAATATTGGATGCCCTCTTTGCTAGCTTTTACTCAAAATATTATATACTTAATGATATTTTTGGATTTAACTTTTTGATAGCCTGATGATGTATTTGGACTTTAACTTGTTGGTAGCCCATTTTGTATAACTTATTGGCAGCTCCTTATATGCTATGTTTGGATGCCCAAATACATTACTCGAAGGTATACCCATTGTATGTCTCCATAGTTCATGTAATGCTCTAAAATATTTCTAAGCTCCTCTTGGAAGTTCATATTTATATTTGTTTTGGGTTTTTTTTGCAAATTATTTTAGATTCAATTTCTTCTTGACTTTTTCACTTTTGATAGTCTAATAAAGTATTTGGATTTAACTTGTTGACAGCCCATTTTGTGCTATTTTTAACTTATTGACAACCCATTTTATGCTATATTTAGATAACTTTATGTTGTATTTAGATTATTTTCATCATTGATATGTGTAATGCTACCTCATTCAGTGGTCGCTGCCTTTGGTTATCAGGCTTTTTCAAAGCTGTAGTTGCTTTAATTATATTAATATTTCCTATCGTAGAGATGTTTGCAATGATGAAAATGCAATATATTGAAGGTTAGATGTATTACTTGAAAGCATGTCTATTGTATGTCTCCATAGTCCAATATAATGCTATAAAAAAATTTTGAGCTCATAGCCTCTTTGAAGTTTATATTCTTATCTATTTTGAATTTTCATTCTTTATTCTTACTAATTGCACGGGGCTCTTATTTTCTGAAGTTATTTTGGGTTTAATTTCTTCTTAACTTTCAACTTTTAGCAGCCTAATGAAGTTTTTGACTTTAATTTGTTAGCAGCCCATTCTATACTATATTTGATTTTGATTTTTCATTCTTTACTCTTACTAATTGTACATGCTCTTATTTTATGCAAATTATTTTAAATTTAATTGAAAATTCATATTATTATTTGCTGCCTCATTATTTACTCTTATCAATTGTACATGTTCAATTTTATTTAACAAATGCCATGAGATTCATCTATCTTTTTTGCAGACTTGATGTATTAAGAATTGATAATGGTGATGATCCAATAACTATATGCTTCTCATAATACTTAGTCAAAAAACTAACTCTTTATGCACTAAATTTGGCCAAGGACGTTCTTAGGCTTTTTGAAAAATTCATTCTTTATTCCTTATGGAATAGAGTCTTATTTTTATGTCAACAAAATAGTGATTGAAATAACACTATATTAATTATATTAGAATAAAGATAGAATACCAGATTTTCAATGAAATAGAATAACAAGAATGAATAGCCATTCACCAAAAATTTATATCTTTATTTAAAAAATAAAATTTAGAAATTTAAATACTATCGTAGAGAATTCTCCTCTGCTCATCCTCCTGTATGTATGTACAGGGATTCTCAACATCCCTTATGCTCTGAAGCACCTTGTCAGAACTGTCAAGCATCACTTCTTAGACCTTCCTTCTTTTGGTTAAATATCCTTGGTTCCGTACTCCCAACACTCGTCACAAGTCGCTGGCCTATTGCGCCGATTATCCTAGCAACTGTTTGGATCGGTCGCCAATCGCACCGCCAATCCCCATCACCCACGATCTCGCGTTCGCCGTTTACACATGCCAGCGTTCTCGTCCTTGCGCTCCTCACATGCCTTTTTGTCAAACATCTAACGCTCGTCGTTCTGGGTTACAAATTAGGTGTAAACATTTAAAAATGGCAATGATGCGGCATCCCGTAAGACAACATCTCTATGATTGCAAGGCCAGCCACTTCAGTTCTGCCTAAATCCATGACTCCCCAAGAGTGAGCCTAACGCCTACGGTTCATTTCGCATGACTAGCCGAAATTTAAGATGAATTTTTATAGTACTAATTAGATCCTTCTATAATTGTTTTGAAGGTAAACAAGACGAAAGGAGTGCATTAATGAAGGCAATTGCTATGGCATTTTTTTATATTATTTTATAAACAAGAAATATCTTGACCGTCTATCTGATGGGGGAGTTTAGGAAAGTTACCGTCTATCTGATGGGGGAGTTTAGGAAAGTTTGCACTCAACAGGTTAGAAGTTGGTTAGCTACAGGTTACTGATCTTCCTTTTCTTAAAGTATATTTTATTTATTTCACTAGTCGAAGACCTATATATTATATGAGATCGATAATTACGATCTATAATTATTAAAAATTTTTAATAATAAATATTTATAATAAATATTTTTTTTTAATTTTTTTAATATTTTATTTTATTTATTTATTATATATATTATATTTATTTATTATTTTATAAAATAATATTTTATTATTATTATTTTTTCTTCTTCCTTTTTGTTCTCATATTTTTTCCGTATTTGCTGGTGTCGCCCCACCCTCCTCCACCGCCCCACCATGGCTTCCCTTCTCTCTTAGCAAATGCCGATCTCGATCGTATCCCCACCTCTTCTCTTCTTCTCATACTTTCTCCGCACCCACCGGTGCCGCCTCACCACCGTTCTCCTTCTGTCTCAGTAAACGTCGATCCTGATCGTACCCTTCGATGCTCTTATCGGTACCGCCACCCTCGGCACCACCACTACCCCTCGTTTCTCCTCTCTTGCCTCTTACTTGGCCCTCTTCCTACTGCCACCAACATCTCCCGTCCCAGTCATCCCCTCTTTACCCAGCCCCCTTCGCGTGCTCTTGTATTTTGAATTTTGCTCGTGCCCCTCCATGGCCCAGTACGAGGGCCAACTCCGATGGTGTTGTCGACGGCAAAAGCCGTGGCATGAGTCTCGTAGTTGCGGACCTTTTTGTAATCACGAAGAAGGTTGTCCCACTTATTGTTGCATTGGTTTTGATTTCGGAGACAGGCATTCTTCCAGCAATAATTCTCGACCCACTTCCACCACTGCTATGTGAAGCAGGGGGCGGCGCCATTGGATGAGGAGTCATCACCGCCGGTGTGGTGCTTGGTGGTCATTAGAATGAGGGTCTCGTGAAGAGTCCAGTTTCTCTTCCAGTAGTTGCGGGCTAGGATGGTGGAGGACGAAGATAGAGAATACGCCGATAGCCATTGGTGGTGATGGGGGTGGTGGGGGTGTTTCAGAAGTTCTAAGAGGGTGGTGTTGGAGGGCTTAGACATGGCTTTTTTGGCATCAATGGTAGTCTTTGGAATAGAATAGATTATAGAGTTGGAACGGAGGAGAGAGCCAAGGATGGAATGAGGTTTTAGGGAGTATTGTTAATAACAAATATTAATAATAAACGTGCTTTTCAGGTTGCATAATAAAAATCATTTAAGAAGCTAAGTTGGCAATACTACAATACTCCTCCATGGAGTATTGTTTTATATTAACTTGAAAGTTACCAAGAACCCTAATTCATATGGACTTTCCTAGAATGATACAGACCTGCAACTCACAACATCTTCATTTCCAAAGCATTATCAACTTTCATCCAGTTCTCTCATTGTTTCAAAATCTGCTGCTACCAATGATTTTCACCAACATCAGGTGCCCAAATCTTCTAAAACTCGGATGCAATGCCAACTATCATGGGGTGAGTGTTTTCTTACCCAAACACCTGTACGGTATCTCAGCATGCCACACACCAAGGCCAACCCTTCTAAGTCCTTTCCTCGGACATACTAATAAGTACGCAGCAGTCCAGCCGTATAAGCCAAGCATGTATCTCTATGCCTCTGCCAAGCAACTTTGTTGCATTGAACACATGTGACATCCTGAAGTACCCGCAAGCAACTCGATCCCTCAAGTCAACTGCAATACTCATGCGCACCTCCGTGTGATAACATAGACTCTTTCTAAGAGTGCTCCGCAACTTAGCACCTTTGTGCTAACTTTAGACTTTGCCCCTTAAGTCAAGTACTACTCACCCAAGATGTCTCTATCCTTAGCTCATCAAGTAAATATATCGATGGGCTGATCCTTGCATCAAGCTGTCCTCTTCTTGGCATGATCCTCTTAGCCGATCTTGATCCTTGGCCCAACTCCAAGGCATATACTCGATCGATATTCTATAAGCTCTGCTTATACTCCACGACTGATCGATTTTCGTAGATTCCTGTA
Source organism: Cocos nucifera (assembly GCA_006176705.1). Lineage (NCBI taxonomy): Eukaryota > Viridiplantae > Streptophyta > Magnoliopsida > Arecales > Arecaceae > Cocos > Cocos nucifera. Next base: position 1,107,152 of record QRFJ01000152.1, read on the forward strand.
AGACATCTTTTGACGATGCTCATGAGACTTGCTTGTTTGGATAAGTCACATCCTTATTCGACTGGTCCTCTATCATCTCTTTACTCCACCATAGAGATCAAGAATGTATAGAGTAGTCCAGATAATTTTTTGAGGATAAGACCTTTCAAAAATCCCCATCCCATAAAATATGACCAGCTCGTTTGACTAGCATTGCCCTAAATGCCTCCACGTGAGATCATTCGGGCATGGCACCACTATTGCCCTGCAATCGTGCCATGATGGTCCCATCTTCTATGAGATATTAGGGAGATGGGAACGCGACCAAAGCTTCGCTCCCCTCCTCAAATCGAAAGAAATCTTTGAGTATCTACAAATGTTCTAATAGTCCATCGTCATGACAAATATCACGCATCCCGAGACCCTCGATATCATGCCATGGCTATGCTGCGCCTTGGCTAACCATTGCTCCTCTCAATACGCAGCAAGTCATCCCCCTAATCTCCATCCTAGGGGTTCCAAAGTATCGAGCTAGATTGCAACCCAGCGAAGCAAAAATCCTTTACAGCATCGTGCCATGCCTATGTCAGCAACCCCTACGATATATCTGCGGCCAAGCCCATGATAATTTTGCCCCACTCAAGCTATCGATGCCCTCATCGACGTCCAATCCACTGCTCGAACATTGGTCACCATGACCAAACTTCCATTGCAGTCGTTGCCATTGCAATCATGGTTCCTCGAGTTAGAGCCCCAAGGCCTTAATGTCCTCGATCCTTCCCCATCACTGAGAATCTATTGTCTACACTACACTGACTCTTCTATAGAATCCAACTACTTTCAATCTTGACATCAGCTTCTGCTTCTATCATACACCTCTGATCATCTAACCTTCCAACTGCATGGCACTTCTCAAATCCATCCAAGGCTTGAATCCCGATTGCCCCAATCTGAGAGTGGCCATTGCATCCTCTACGCACACTGCGATCCTCTAACCATCAACTCCCACTGAACTTTGTGGCACTTCTTGGACTCTTCCAAGGCTTTACTCCTGATTTTCCAATCTGAGAGCGGCCACTTCTTCCGTCAAAGTATAACCCACTTGCCAGCAATACCAAATGGCTCTCCTTGGATTGCCTCCAAGGCTTAACTTCTATCCATCCGGATTTCGGAGTAGCCCTCCACATGAGTTCCCTCTAGCAACTCATCAACAAATGGCTGGCCTTGCTTCATACCTACCTTGCAGTCTTGTGGTACTTCCATCTTTCTCTTTAGCACCATGCCTTCCACTACTTTAGAAAAAGACTATGGCAATGGTTCAAAATTGCTGCTGTAGTCAAAAAAATCACTACCATAGCCTACGATAGTGGTTACTTAGCCACTGCCATTGTCACCATCACTGTAGGTCTATGGCAACGATTTCTGTAGCGGTTATCATAATCGCTGCCATATGATATATATAGCAACAGTTATTCAATATGCTATAACAGATCTATAGCATTAGTTAATCAACCGCTGCTATAGTTTATATAGCAGCGGCTATAGCAGCGGTTATAAAATTGCTATAGCAACGGTTATAAAATTGCTACTATAATTGAATCTATAGCAGTAGTTATTCAATCGGAGGATAGTCCTAGATCTAAGGAACAAGCTCTCCTCAGTGTCCCTACAGTGCTCTAGCCATCCTTTGTGCAGCTTGACCTCATAGTTCTGGTATAACTTTCCAATCTTTTTCAGTCAGGCATCTCGAACCTTCTTATGATCTAAGAAATCATACCTTCTCTATATAAAATTATCAGAAGTTAGTTATGAAATTATTCTAATCAAATATATTATAAATATATCAAATGCATAAATATAATTAAGATATACTTATCTATATCTCTTCCCATATTTGGTTTATAATACTAGCATTCATCAATCGCCAATCTACGGACAATACTAGAATAATATCAAACCGCCTCATAGGTACTTCAAAAAAGAAATGCATATCCCGTGCAGCCTCCCTTATTGGCCTCTCCTCCTAATCGTACTCTATCATGACCTAATGTGAGCAGTTCCACACATGCGGCATGCATGTGAGACTATGAAATGTCCTACTGAATAATGCACTAATAATAAAAATACATTACAAATATATAAAGTTTGTAATAATTATACAAAAAATAAATAAATAATTGACATAATGAAAATCTACTCTTAGTGGGATCGTATGACGTGGATGCCAATAGAGTTAGATCAATGGGTGAGGTATGTATCGAAGATGCGTAGGCTGCCGACATAGCTGTCGATGGAGGCTCAGGTATATCGATGGGAGGAGTATATGCCGCCAAAGCCAAAGTCGATGTGGAGGTAGATAGAGTATGCATCGACAGCTATTCATATATTGAGCTCCACGTAGCCACCCGAGGGGTGGGGGTGAAAGATAGATCGTGTTTCGGTGTTATCATGACCTATAATATTAATGACATTAACAATGTTAAGAATTTTTGAAAATTCTTCTTCCATTTTTATAGCATGATTTTTGCTGCTCCAATTGGATCTCTGCTATTTATTTTTCTAGTATAATGTCTATATTATTTATTTCTATGCTTGTGATCTGCATTTTTTTGCTAGTTTGATATGGAATCTATCCTTAAAGTGGTCTATGATCAATCTACAAGAAGACTATCTTGTTGAGGAAAACATATCCAGTTGCGGATTGTTATTCTGCCTAAAATGAGAGGCTATTATGGTATGTTTATTTTAGATTCTAACTAACTGAAGTCTATTTAAATCTTATCATACTTTTACATCATACCCTGTTAATAGGAAAGGTCAAGCGGGTATGCAATACCGAGCTTGCCATTATATAGCAAAGCTGCTTACCAAAGCACGTATCTAGTAGGAAAAATAAGCAGTATCTAGAAAATATTATATTGAAAATCAATGTTAAGATTTGTGATTTTGTTATAAGTTTATTTTGGTTAATCTAGATGATTGTTCTTTCTGATATGTCTATATGGATTGGTTGCGCTCATTGTAGATATTCGAGAAATTATAATACATGATCCAGAGGGTTTTCTCTTCCTCCAAGCGAAGCTATATCGCATATCAGGCATCATCCATAGGGGCATGAAAGTCTAGATCCTCTATCGCTGGAGTCTTGCTGACCGTCAGCGGTGCTGTAGCCCATTTTAGAGCCATCCATCCACTCACAGTGCTCATTAACAATGATTGATGTTGTAGGTATACGATGCAACGTTGTGATGTGATCGATCTGTAGGACTTAAATTATAGTTTGGCTCATTACCGTTTGTTTGCTATACTATCCATTTACGTCAAGTTCACGTGGGCTTAGACTCGATCATAATAGACGGGTTTAGGTTGTGGATGCAAGGACCAAGCTCAATCATGGATCATGATTGAATATTAGATTTAATCAGTAAAACTAGCTTATAACCCATGCATTGCATGGGATATGATTTTTTATAAAATAATATTTAATTTTATTATCTATTTTATTATATCTATTCTATATATATTTTAAAAATAACTAAAATAATTAAGGAGGAGCAATAAATAATTTTACTTTGTATCTACCTTCTAAGATTAAGAAATCTAACATTCCCATTATATGTCATCTCAAAAGCATTAAGGAGTACTCCTTAGGTTAGTTATGGTAAAACTTACCTTAACAAATCATAGGATATATATATATATATACACACACACTACAGGGATCATAATTATGATCATATGTCACTCTTGGAAAAGATGATTACATATGGAATCAATAATCAATACATATATGAAAACTCTTAGGTAGAACTTGATGGCCCAGAACCAACCAGCATGGCCTAGAACCCATCAGGATAGCCCACAATAATCGACACGATCCAGAATCCACCTTCTGGAGTTCTCTTTAAATATTAAAAATATAAAATAAATATAAATAATAAAAATTAAAAGAAAGCTCAAATTCATCATTTAATCTTGCATTGCAAAATTACTTTTGATATCCACTACAACTAAACCAAATCGATTGCAAATGATTATCTGCTAAACAGTCGCTGACCATCCAAGATCATCTTGTCATTCAAAATTATTAAAATATTTATAAAAAAAAAAAAAAATTAGAGAACTCATATCACTAAAATCATATAAAGAATTAACCATTTTTCATCCAAAATTATTATAGTCTCTTTATAAAAAAAAAAAGAAGAAAAGAAATTAATTTTTAAAATAAAATATTATAAAAACTAATAAAATAAAAAAATGATATAAGATAAGTATTGTTTATAACATAAATAATACTTATATTATAAATAATTTTTCATAGCTTCTTTTTTTATTATAAATAATATAATTATTTGATAGATTATTTATTATAATATTATTATAATAAATATTATAATAATATTTATTGTAACATTTATAATTATTATTATAAATAAATATTATTATAATATTGATAATATTATAAAAATTATAATAAATATTATAATTAGTTATTAATATTATTATAAAATTAAATAAAAAATTATACCTGCTATGGGAAGGGGGTCACGTAGATTGCGAGGGTCATCAACGATGATGCTAGAGGGAGAGCCGGTGGTAGTGGGGCGGGCCGAACGGTAATGTTTAGAGGAAAGGGGTAGGCCAAAAGAGGTCGGGGCCGAGGGGGTCGAAGTCGGCGGGAGGGGGGGGGCAGGCCTATGGTGGTGCTAGATGGAAGGGGCGGTGGGGAATGGGAGCGAAGGAGATGAGGTCGATAGGGATGGGGTCAGGGCTGAGGGAGGTAGGGCCGAGGGAGGTGAGGCTACGGTCGAGGGAGCCAGGGCCAAGGGAGGTGAGGCTGGGGTCCAAGGATCCGAGGCCGAGGATGCTGGAGCAAGCGACGGGGCCTAGGGAGGGGTAGTGGCATGCAAGCTGGCAGCAGGGTGGATAGCTAGAGCACGGATAGTCAAGACGAGAAGAGAAAAGGAGAGAGAGAGAGAGAGGAAGGGGCAGTGCTTGAGGGAGGCAGCTAGTGATAGGATAGGCCGATGGAGGGGTAGGTCGGCGAAGGAGAGGATAGCTAAAGCTCGGGTATAGAGAGGATAGAGAGTGAACAAGAGGAAAAATGAAAATTGACGTGCAGTAAAATTTAGCCTAAGCTATGGTAGTGATTTTTGAAACTGCTGCCATAAGTTCATTACAACAGTTATATAAGATCATTGCCATTTGATCTATAGCAGTGATTATCAACCGCTACAATAGATCCTATAGCAGTGATTTTTGCAACCGCTGCTATAGATGCATAATATAATTTTTTTATATTTTTCTCTGAATATGATATAATTTTAAAATTTAAAGTCCATCTTCATCATTCATTATCTAAATAATTATTGTCAGAGTGTCATCATAAAAGTCCACCTCAATCCGATAGCCTTAGCTATGTCGATCGATAAAATTTAATTTCGACGGCCACGAACGACCGCATGATGATCTAATAGATAAAGATCATCGATTGATCCAAAAACTTACAATGATAATTTTGATGATGTTTATAACATCTTATCAAATTTTACTTTAATTAGACATCATTATCATGATCAATCTAGAACTGGATGATTTTGGTTGTTAAATGAAAAATGAATGATCAAAAAGCCAAACGATGTCTGATCAATAAACGATTTTTTAGATAATTGATCTTTGCTACTACTTTAATTATTTATATAGTGGTGATCATAAAGTCCAAACCGTATCTATATGAACTATCCATGTTAAACATATCTTATAAAAAGCACAAGCATAATTACATAAGATCTTTAAGAACGAGTATCATGGAGATATATAGTTTTGGATCGTTCATATATGCATGGTTTGAATTTTATGATCACTACCATACAAATGATCAAAGTAGTACCAAAGATCATTTATTTAAAAAATTACCTTATAATTGGATGCTATTTGGCCTTTTGATCATCATTTTTATTTAACGATCGAAATCATTCCATGCTATATTGATTATGATAATGATATCTGATTAAAATAAAATTTTGATAGTGTACTACAAACGTCTCCAAGATCATTATTGCAAATTTTTAGATCAATCAGTGATCTTTATCTATCAGATCATCATGTGATCATTTGTGACCATTGAAATCAAATTTTATCAATCAATATAGCTAAGGCTATCAAATCAAGATGGTTTTTTATAATGATACATTAATAATAATTATTTAGATAATGAATGATGAAGATGTGTTTTAATTCTAAAATTATATCATATTCAAAAAAAATATGAAAAAAATTATATTATGTACCTATAGCAGCGGTAACAATTAACCACTGCCATCGGTTGATCTATAACATCGATTACAAAAATCACTGCCATTTATACAATCTATGATAGTAGTTACATATAACATACTGCTATAGATCCAATCTATGGCAGCGGTTAAGGATAACTGCTTTTACTGATTGAACGTATAGTAGTAGTTGATTAACCATTGCAATAAGTCAAATCTTTGGTAGCAATTAAGTATAAATGCTGCTATAGATTTGATCTATGGTAGTGATTGTATGTAACTGCTGCCAAAGATTAGATATATATAGCAGCAATTTTTTATAACCATTACCATAGGTCAACCTATGGCAGCAGTAAATTATAACCGCTGTTATAGATCGAGTCTACGATAATAATTAGGTATAACTACTACTTTAGAGCCCTATGGCAACGATTTTCAAATCACTGTAATAGTAAGCACTATCGTAGTCCCATTCTATAGCAGTATTTGGACCCTACCACACTGCATCAATGTTGAGTACTAACAAGTTACCTCCATAACCCTACACCATCCCATGCCAATGCAGACTATAGATGCTACTAAGTAGGATCCCGATATCCGATCAAGACCACTTTCCATCTTGCTCGAGTGCCTCAACATAATAATTTTCACTCCGAGCTCCACCAATCTACCATCGCAGAACCAATTGCTCATGCTATTCTCTATAATCCTTAGCCTATTTTGACTACCTCTGTGTTTTCACTTTGGATTTGTAGTACCAACACAAGGCTACTCCACTAGCCTGCCTCACTCTTGTGACTCCAGTACTTTGACATCTTCTTGCATCAGACATCCGAGCCTTATAATCCTTCACTACATGATCAAACCATGGCTACTATAGCCAATACTGAACAATGATCGTGCTTCATCTCCTGCAATCTGACATCCCATGCCTATGCAGCAAGTAAGCACCCTCGGCCAAATATCTACCTCTAATACCTTGGCTTTCCAATACTTTCATCTTGAGAGTAGTTTCCTTAAGTTCAATTATTTATATTTTTTTACTATTTAAGTGTTTTAGCTCCACACTCGCCCACACAAGAGATGGCTTTTTCTTTTTTTCTCTTTCCTTTCCAATGTTTCTCACATCTTTATGCACCTGAGTCCCTCGACTCTCCAAGTTTTCACCTCAGCCTGTACTTTAAAATTTGGATGCTGTATCTTTTCCTACACTATAGACACACCTTTATACCTCTGTTGATTTATCCAGCTTTGTCTCTTTGGAGATTCTAATCCCTCGAGATACTCTACCTTGCAACTTTGCACATCGCCCAAGTGCCTTAGCATTCATGAGCACTCTTCATCCTGAATTTTTTTTTCTAGCCACAAACTGTAGACCTTCACTTCAACAGGCTTCCATCTACTTGTGCAGTTAATAAGCAACCTTAATCATTTAGCATTGAGCACATTATCCTGCAACATGCTCTCCTACTCGGAGTCGTTGACAACAGACTTAGACATCCAGCTCCTTTGAACCAGACTTCAATAACTTTGGGTCTCAACACTACTTTGGATACCCCCACATCGGAGCCAAAGGTTGGCTACCTCCCCTTCTAGTAGTCATAGGCCAGGGCTGTGGAGGAGGAAGATGGAGAGTACACCAATAGCCATGGATGGTGATGGGGCCATGCCCGCATCCTTTACCTCATCCTCTCCTCTGATCATGACCTCTTCACCCACCTCCTCCATCGCTAATTGCCTCCCTACAACCAGGAGGGCCCCTCCGATATTTTTCCCTAGATTTTCTTGTGTATTTTACATGTGTGGGCTGCTTTGAGTGGCCGATTATCTTTAAAATTGCTTTATGGGATACATAGTGCATTGGAAGAATTTTGGCTTGCTAAGCTGGCAACACCATAATATTTTTTCATAAAATATTATATATATATATGTATATATATGATGTGTATGGCTCCACCTTTTCTCTTTTTGACCTTTTTTAATTATTATTTTTAAAAAGAAAATATTTTAATTTTCTTTTCAAAAATTTAAATTTTTCATGGAGATGTAGGTGGTGCATAGCGGTGGCTGTGTGCCTGGCAAGGGAGGAGGGAGTGAGGACAAGGACGACCTTGGGGATAATGTAATGAATAGGAGGATGGTGGGCCAATAGAACTAGGAAGAAGGTATGATGGAGCCGGGCAAGGAGATGCTATGACAGAGATGGGGAAAAGAGATGACAAAGCCAGGCAAGGAGATGTTGTGATGGAGCTAGGGAAAAGAGGTGACAAAGCCAGGCAAAGAGAAGGGTCTTGCCAGAACCAGAAAGAAAGGGAAGGAGGCGATGGCATGATGTATCTGGGAGTAGAAGAAGCTTGTCGGAGTTGGCAAGAAGGGCAAGGAGGCAGTGGCATGACAAAATTGGGAAGCAAGGATCTTGTTAGAGTGGGCTTTAGATCTGCAGGGGTAGGGATGGCAATTTTATCCAAGCTGCCAGGTACCCGACTCAACCTGACTCGAATGAGATGGATTTTATCCGACTCAATTGGAACCCAGGATAGGTATGAATTCTAAAAAAAACACTCAAAGTGGATTTTGATCAGGTATGGATAATAGCATGCCCCGATCTGATATAATTTTAATACATATTTTTCATTCAAAATTATGATAATTTTATATTATTTATATATATACGATCTGATCCAACCTGATAAATGTCTCTTATATATCCAACCCGCATCTCTACTTGATCCAAACCGACTCGACCTGAAGCAGGTATGGGATGGATATGGGTATAGAATTTTTACTTGCAAGATGGATATGGGTATGGACTGACTCGACCCATACCCGACCCGTTGCCACCACTAGGTAGGGGTACTGGATTGAGCGGCAGCATGGGTGAGGCTAGGCGGTGAAGCTACCATAGTGGTGGATCCCTCCCATCCTTCCCTCCCTATTCGGTGTTGCTATTGCCGCCACCCACAGGTCCCTCCTTACCGCTAATAGGTCCATGTAGGTCTGCTGCTTAGGCCCCACTCTTGCCACTGCTGAGTTTCTTGCTTGCCCTCCTATCTCTCCTCCTCTATCATTGACGATGACCTATACACACACCCTTACCCCCCTCCTCCTCCTCCTCATTGGTGTTGACCCAATCCTCCAATCTCTGTAAGGATTTGTGGTGCTCCCAAATCTTAGGAGGCCACGAGAGGAGCCAGGGTGTTGGCTCCAGGAAGATTATGATAGATAAAGTCCTAAGACTAAGATAGGAATTATCTTAGGGTGAAGATGGTATGTAGCCCTGCACGAACTCGAGGTTCAGATGTGAGGATCTTGAGGAACTTGGTAGGTGCTGTGGAGATCTAGGACACAAGATGGAGCAAAAGACTAAAGTCAAAAAAAGCATCAACTAAGACAAGAGGTTGACATACAGATAGACTGGCTCGGATACGCAATCAAGTCGACTTGGGATACAGTCGAACTAGCTGTCTTAGGCAAACAAAAGTTAGGATTTGGATGAGACGCAGTCAAGTCAGCTCGATTACTGATAGAGTCGGCTCGACGATGGTGAACAGAACTGGATGGAATTTTCTATTTGATCTTGGATTGGGATTAATCCAAAGGATATTTAGGTCGGATCCAATAAGATCTTAAGGTGGCTAACTCATGCATGGGTCGGGTTTAGATCCAGGGGATGAGAGCATGGGAGACATGGGTGTACATGAGCTCGGTGAGTACTTTCATGTATTGGATTAGTCTAAAAAAGTTTTTCAACTGAAGTTTGGATTTATTAGTGTTCATGTGGTATAGCAGAAATCCTAGGTGTTGGGGATAAACCCTGCTTCCACCGAAGTTCGGTCTGATGCTTAGCCTAATGCAACTGGTAATCATGAAAGAGCTTCAATCAAAAATTCTCTCTCCAGCAGTCGAACTCATTTAGTGGCTGAACTCCACTAGCGATCGAATCCAACTAAACTTCTCAATGGCCGAGCCCTAATTGAACCCCTTCAGTCGATCGAACTCCTCAACAATTGAGCCCTAGTCGAACTCTCCCAACGGTCAAATTTCTATCGAACTCTTTAGGAGCCGAACTCTTCACAGACTTCTCCTTCAGTCGAACTTCTATGGAAGTCGAACTTCTTCCAGATTTTTCATTCAGTCGAACTTCTATGGGAGTCGAACTCCTTTCAGACTTTTGTATAGTCGGACTTCTACGGAAGCTGAAATCCTTTCAAATTTTTTCTTCGATCGGACTTCTACGGAAGCCAAACTTTTTTCGAACTCCTCCTTCAGTCGAACTTCTATGGGAGCCGAACTCCTTCCAGAAGCCTCCTTTAGTTGGGCTTCTATGGGAGCCAAACTCCTTCTGGACTTCTCTGCAGTCGGACTTCTACGGGATCCGAACTCCTTCCAAATTCTTTCTTCAGTCAGGCTTCTACGGGAGCCGAACTTCTTCTTCAGTCGGACTTCTATGGGAGCTGAACTCCTTCCCAAATTCTCCTTCAATTGGACTTCTACGGAAGCCAAACTCCTTCTAGATTTCTCGTTTAGTCGGACTTTTGCAGGAGCCAAACTCCTTTTGAATTCCTCCTTCAGTCAGACTTTTGCAGAAACCAAACTCCTTCCAAATTCCTCCTTCAGTCGAGCTTCTATGGGAGCCAAACTTCTTCCGGATTCCTCCTTTAATCCAAATTCCTCCTTCAGTCGGACTTCTACAGGAGCTGAACTTCTTTCGGATTTCTCCTTCAATCGAGCTTCTATGGAAGCCAAACTTCATTCGAACTCCTCCTTCAGTCGAGCTTCTACGGGAGCCGAACTCCTTCTGGATTCCTCCTTCAATCAAATTTTCATAGAAGCCAAACTCCTTCCAAAATTCTCCTTCAGTCGAATTTCTATAGGAGCCGAACTTCTTTCCGAATTCTTCTTCAGTCAAATTCCTACAGAAGCCAAACTCCTTTGAGAATCCTTCTTCAGTTGGATTTTCATAGGAGTCGAACTTCTTCCAGAATCCTACTTCAGTCGAATTTTCACAGGAGCTGAACTCCTTCTCGAATTCTTCTTCAGTCGGACTTCTACAGAAGCCAAACTTCTTTCGAACTCCTCCTTCAGTTGGGCTTCTATGGGAGCCAAACTCCTTCCAGACTCCTCCTTTAGTCAGACTTCTATGGGAGCCAAACTCCATCCGGATCCCTCCTTCAGTTGGATTTTCATAGGAGCCGAACTCTTTTCAGAATCTTTCTTCAGTCAAATTTCTATAGGAGCCGAACTCCTTTCCGAATTCTCCTTCAATCGAATTCCTACGGGAGCCGAACTCCTTCGAGAATCCTCATAAAATCAGATTTCTATAGGAGCCGATCTACTTTTCGAATTCTACTTCAGTCGAATTTCTATAGGAGCCGAACTCCTTCGAGAATCCTTCTTCAGTCAGATTTTCATAGGAGCCGAACTCCTTCCAGAATCATCCTTCAGTCAGATTTCCATAGGAGCCAAACTCTTTCCCAAATTCTCCTTCAGTCGGGCTTCTATAGGAGCTAAACTTCTTTCAAACTCCTCTTTCAGTCGAACTTTTATGCGAGCCAAACTTCTTCCAGATCCCTCCTTCAGTCGAATTTCTGCAGGAGCCAAACTCCTTCTAGAATTCTCCTTCAGTCGAATTTCTATAGAAGTTGAACTCCTTCCCAAATTCTCCTTCAATCAAATTCCTACAGGAGTCGAACTCTTTCAAGAATCCTTCTTCAGTTAGATTTCTACAGGAGCCGAACTCCTTCCCAAATTTTTCTTCAGTCAAATTTTCACAAGAGCCGAACTCCTTCCAAAATTCTTCTTCAGTCAGATTTTCACAGGAGCCAAACTCCTTTTTGCGAATCCTCCTTCAGTCAAATTTCCATAGGAACTGAACTCCTTTCTGAATTTTTCTTCAATCGAATTTCTACAGGAGCCAAACTCCTTTTGAAATTTTCCTTCAATCGGATTCCTCTAGGAGTCGACCTCCTTCTGGATTACTCTTACAGTTGGACTCCTCCAACTCAGTCAGACTCCGAATGCATGCTTCCACCAGATGGCATGACTGTCGTTATCGGTCTGGCAACACCTTTCTCTCCATAACAAACTCCATACGGCCTACGATCGAATGGTATGGCCACCACTATCAATCTGACGATATCTCTCTCTCCGTAGCAAACCCCACATGGTCTACTATCGGATGATATGGCTGTCACCATCAATCTACTACAGGCTCCATCTATAAAAAGGGATCCTCTAGATATGTTTTCTCTAAGCTCTCTTCTCCTTCCCAAAACTCTGCTAAACTCTTTTCTGAGCACTCCATTTCTGTTGATCAGAAGAGCTGACTTGATCGTCGAAGGATCCTACCGGAGCCACCGACTCCGGATGGGACTTTATTTTGTAGATCATCGACGGCGACCTCTTTTTTCTCAACTCCAGCTCGATCTGGTGATAACCAGATTCTACATCAATAGAATTGGTGCTAGAGAAAGGATCCTCTATCCTTAAGGTTTTCCTATTCTTAAAGGAGTGCTCAGCAACGATCTCTTTCCTCCCTCTCTAAAGATCTCTCTTCTTCTACTCTAGAGTTCTTTTCTGAGAAAAAATGTCTCCCAGGAGAGCTTAGACCTGACGATCAATGGCCTTTGCAATCAGATCACATCCAGACCTATCCACCCCCACTTCAGCCCCAGCAACTTAAGCTCCACCTATAGCCATAGTGGATGCGGAGTAGTTCAACCTGCTGGTCCAATAGATCCATGGTCTCACGGAGGTGATGTAGGCCATACATCAGCAGACCCCAACACTAGTTCGACTAGAGTAAGCTTCTTCAGAGCCCCATGATCTGATCTAGGAATGATCGACTTGGGCTATCCGACCTCTGATCCTTAGAAAGGGAAAGCAGAGGATGGAGGGTTTCTGCTCGAACCATGACTCGACCCAGGAGGAAGCTTCACACCCGTTCCATCAAAAAATTCTGAAGACCAATGACCGCAAAGATCTTCTGGATTAGAGGCTCCTAAAAATGAGTCGACGAATCGAAGAGCTCCATCACACCCCCTCCTCGCACGATAATGATATTTGCACCGATGCTCCTTTTTTTTAGAAGATTATGCAGGAACCCATCCCACCGAATTTCAAGCTTCTATAATTTGAGAGTTATGATGGACCACCGATCTGATCAACCATCTAGAGCTCTTTCGAATAATAATATTACTCCACGGTGCGTCAGACGCTATTTTGTATCGGACTTTTCCATCCACCCTCAAGAAAGTTGTCAGAAATTGGTACTTGACACTTAAATCGGATACCTTTTTTCTTGATTAGATGAGCCATCAGTTCGTGACTCACTTCATCAGTAGCCGACGTCCGCATCGAGGTTCAAATTTTCTGATGACTATCAAGTAGAAGGAGGAAAAATCCATCTGAACTTATGTCATCCGATTTAATGCTGCTGCATTGAAGGTTCAGAACCTAGACCAATCCGTCATCATGGCCGCACTTAAGGATGGTCTTAAGAAGAATGATTTGCTATTCTCTCTTGAAAAGAAGTAGCCTAGGGACTTCGTCGATATGCTTGCTCGGGCTGAAGGTTACGTCCGAGCTGAAGAGGCCATTAAGGCCAAGGATAATGAAATCTTTGGTAAGCGATGAATCGATGAGTCGGGTGTGCCCATTGAGGAAAGAAAGTCGAGTGAAGCTCAGCTGTGCTCCTGAACTCCCTATAAGCGCAAGCGAGCCCGAACTCCTTCCCGGGCTCGGAGGTAGGGAAGCTCGGACAAAAGGATGCGGTGGAATTCTTCCCAACAAAGATTTTACAACTACGCCCCTCTCAATGCTCCAAAAATTTAATTACTGATAAAAATTAGGGAGCAACTATCAAGGTCGAAAAGGATGCACTCTCATCCCAGCAAGCGCAATCCTAACAAGTTCTGCCTTTATCATTGTGATCACGGTCACGATATTGAGAAGTGTATCCAACTCGAAGATAAGATCGAGGAGCTCATTAGGTGAGGCAGACTAGGCCGATTCCTACGGTGACGGCCTGAAGGATGGAAAGATCGATCGAGGGCATTGCCGCAGCCTGAGCCACTAAGAAGAGAGGATCAACAAAGAAGATCGACTGCCTCTCGACATCATCAATACGATCTCGGGGGAACTTCGGTAAGGAAGGGCCAGCAGATCCGAGGGACTAGTGAAGAGGTAGAGGATTGAAGAACCCATAATCTTCGCTGAGGTCGACACTCAGAGGGTCCAGTTCTCCCATAATGATATGGTTGTAATCTCTTTAAACATTACCGACTATGATGTACACCATATTTTGGTAGATAATGAAAGCTCGACTGACGTATTATTTTATGATGCTTTCTCAAAAATGTCCTTACTTAATGACCACTTTGGCTATGACTGCAGGGCAACGTCCAAAACTGGCTAAGACACAGGTTAATTTTTTAGTCATTAGGGCTCCATCTGCCTATAATGCTATTTTTGGCCAACATGGTCTAAATGTACTTTGGGTAGTGGTATCAACTTATTATCTGAAGATGAAGTTTCCAATAAGTCATGGGATCGGAGAAGTCAGGGGAGATCAAGCTCTTGCAAGGCACTGCTACTTAATCATTCTGCATAAGGAAGAACAATCCGACCCTTATATTATTGATGGGCTGGATGTCCTCGACAACCTCACCGAGGAGCGGGACGAGCCTATGGAGGACCTCGCCTCTGTACCCTTGAATGACGGGAATGAGGAGCATGCGGTGTAGATCGGCTCCAACTTGAGAGACAGAATTCGGGAGCAACTCGTTACCTTCCTTAGGAAGAATGCCGACGTCTTCGCCTGGGCTCCAATAGATATGCCAGGAATTGACATCGAGATCATGGAACATCGACTGGCCATTGATCCGAAGCATTGATCGATAAAAGAGAAGACGCGTAACCACACCCCGAAGAGGTAGAAAGCAATCATCGAAGAAGTTGGCAAGCTCTTCAATGCTGGATTCATCCAAAAAATTAACTATCCGACCTAGGTCTCAAATGTGGTTCTCATAAAAAAGGCAAACAACAAGTGGAGGATGTGTATAGACTTCAAAAAGCTAAACAAGGCATGTCCAAAAGACAGCTATCCTCTACCCAGGATAGATCAACTGATGGATGCGATCTCGGGCCACGAGCTCCTCACCTTCATGGATGTCTTCTTCGGTTATAATTAGATACGGATGATGCTAAGGGACGAGGAGAAAATTGCTTTTATTACTGACCATGATCTTTATTATTATAAGGTTATTCCCTTTGGACTTAAAAACCTAGGGGCAACAGCGTCTGATCAACAAGATCTTCAAGGAGCAGATCGACCGCAATATGGAGGTATACGTAGATGATATGCTCATCAAAAGTCGAGCTTCTATAGACCATCTCGCCGATCTTGAAGAGATCTTTCGTGCACTCAGAAAGCACAAGATGAAACTCAACCCGACCAAGTGCACCTTTGGTGTGACCTCTAAGAAATTTCTAGAGTTTATGGTATCGAGGCATGGAATCGAAGCAAATTCTGAGAAAATTCGAGCCATTCAGGAGATGACTGCTCTAAAAACAATCAAAAAAATTCAGCGTCTGACTAAAAAAGTGGCATTTCTAAATCATTTCATCTCGAGATTGGTTGAGCGATGCATGCCCTTCTTTCGAGTTCTCAGACAGCCAAAGAACTTCTACTGGACGATGGAGTGTCAATGGGCATTTGAGGAGCTTAAAAACTACCTCGACTCACCCCCACTACTGGCAAAAT
Organism: Cocos nucifera; assembly: GCA_006176705.1. Classification (NCBI taxonomy): domain Eukaryota; kingdom Viridiplantae; phylum Streptophyta; class Magnoliopsida; order Arecales; family Arecaceae; genus Cocos; species Cocos nucifera. The sequence continues at coordinate 1,123,169 of QRFJ01000152.1, forward strand.
CCAAACTCGAAGAGAAATTATTCATGTACCTAGCAATCTCCTCGGTGGCTCTGGCAGCAGTCCTGGTCAAGGAAGAAGTGAAGATACAATGATCAGTCTGCTACGTAAGTCGAATCCTGAGGGATGTAGAGATCATGTACTTTAGGATAGAAAAATTGACTTACTCTCTTCTAATTGCTATCAGGAGACTCCGACCTTACTTTCAGGGGCACACCATAATGGTCCTTATGGATCAACCAATAAAGACAGTTCTTCAACGAATGGATAGTTCTGCAAGAATTGCAAAATGGGCAATCGAGCTCATGGAATTTGATATCAATTATCGACCCCGACCATCGATCAAAGCCTAGGTATTGGCAGATTTTGTAGTAGAATGTACCATTCCAGCTAAAGCTAAGCTTGAACAAAATAAGATCGGCACTCTGCTATCGTAGCCAAGCCTCCCCGAGGAGAGTGCCGACCTTTTCGAAGGCTTTTAGGCTCTGTATATGGATGGTTCATTCAACTCTGCTGGAGCAGATACGGGATTGGTCTTAGTCAGTCTCGAGGGAGTTGTCGTCAAGTACGCACTGTACTTCAAATTTTCTGCAACTAATAATGGAGCCGAGTATGAAGTATTGATCGTCGGATTAAAAATAGCAAGAGAATTAAAAGTAGATCGACTTTAAGTCTACTGCGATTTCCAATTAGTGGTTGGCCAAGTTAGTAGCATCTACGAAGCGTGGGAGAAAAGTATAATAAAATACCTTGAGAAAGTAAGAGACTTGACTCCGACCTTCGGCTATTTCGGCATTCGATAGATTCCGAGGGCAGAAAATATAAGAGTCGACCTCTTTTCTAAGTTGGCCACTTCGGCCCTAGCCAAACTGCCCAACGAATTATTTTTTTGACACTCTGAAGTGCCCAAGCCCAGAGAAATCAAAGATTATTTTGCAGACGGAACTCGAGCCAAGCTGGATCGACCCATTGGTTGCCTACCTCAAGGAGGGAGTCCTTTCTTGTGACCTGAAAGGAGCTCAAAAACTTAGGAATCAAGTCTTCCGATATATTTTGTACGAGGGCAGGTTGTATAAGAGGTCATATTCACTACCGCTGCTGAGATGTCTTCGACCTTTAGAGGCCGACTTCGCGTTATGAAAAGTACACGAAAAAATTTATGAAAGCCACGTAGGAGCCAGATTCCTATCACAAAAATTACTTCAGTAAGGATACTATTGGCCGACCTTACACCATGATTTAATAGAGTATGTCAAAAAATATGACCGCTATCGGAAGAATACAAATGTACAAAGACAGCCGACCTCCGAGCTTACTCCGCTAAGCACACCTTGATCATTTGCACAGTGAAGAATGGACATACTCGGCCCTTTTTCGATGGCATCCGGACAGTAGAAGTTTCTTTTGGTTGCGATCGATTACTTTACCAAATGGGTCGAAGCTGAACCACTCATAAAAATTATCGAGGTCAAGGTATAGGACTTCATCTGAAAGTCAATAGTCTATCGGTTTGGTCTACCCCAAACTCTCATAATAGATAACAGGCAACAATTCATTGGGATGAGGTTCGCAGAGTTCTGCGAAGATCTGAACATCTTCCACCACTTCACATCAATAGCTCAACCATAGGTAAATGGGAAAGCTGAAGTAACCAACCGGATCCTGCTGCAAGGCATCAAGATAAGGCTCGACAGAGCAAAGGAGGCCTGGGTAGATGAACTCTACCACATCCTCTGGGCATACCGAACTACTCAAAGACTATTGACTGAGGAAACACCATTCGCCTTGGCCTTCGACATGGAGGCAGTCATCCCGATTGAACTTAAGCTCCTATCAGCACGGATCGTGGCCTTCAACGAGCAACACAACCCACAGGACCTCAGAGTCAACCTCGATCTATTGAAAGAAAAATGGAATTAAGCCAAGATTCGGATGATGGCCTACAGACGAAAGATGGCCTGGTACTATAACTCCAGAGTCAAAAGTAAGATATTCAAAGCGGGAGACCTAGTACTTCGACGAGTCACCGTCTCTCAATCTCAGAGCCAGGAAAAGCTTATCCCAAATTGAGAAGGTCCGTATGAAGTGGTAGAGGTCATCCGGTCCGCAACTTATCACCTAAAGGAGTTCGGAGGAATAACGCTTCTACGATCTTGGAACTCAAAAAATTTAAGGATGTACCACCAGTAGTTTTTTCGCAATAAAAGTCCTTCATTTCAACATTATTGTTTCTTGGTGCAAAAATTATGTGATGACAGAAGAAAAGCAATTAGAAGTGGCTATGCTAGGAACAGGAGGATGACCTCATCCTAATGTGAGCAAAGTCGAAGGCCTCATTCATTTTCGATGAGATGGGGGAGAGACCCTAACAATGATCCTTATGTGCCCCCACAGTCCGTTAGGAACAGGAGGAGAATCTTGTCCTAATGTGAGCAAAGTTGAAGGTCTCATTTATTTTAAACGAGATGGAGAAAGAGGCCCTGATAATGGCTCTTATGTGCTCCTACAGTCTGTTAGGAACAGGAGGAGAATCTCATCCTAACGTGAGCAAAGTCGAAGGCCTTGTTCATTTTAGACGAGATGGAGGGAGAGGCCCTGACAACGGCTCTTATGTGCTCCCACAGTTCATTAGGAACATGAGGAGAGCCTCGTCCTAACGTGAGCAAAATTGAAGGCCTCGTTCATTTTAGACAAGATGGAGGAAGAGATTCTGACAATGGCCCTTATGTGCCCCATAGTCTGCTAGGAACAGTAGAGAACCTCATCCTAACATGAGCAAAATCGAAGAACTCGTTCATTTTAGATGGGATGAGAGGAAAGGATCCGACAATGGCCCCATTACGCTCGACAACAATAGGAGATAAGATCTTCTTCGACCTCGACTGGAGATAAGATCTCCCCTGAGCTTCAACCACAACTTCAACCTCGACTGGAGATAAGATCTTCCCCGAGCCTCAAAGTCTACATCAATAGGAGAGAAGATCTCCTTCAATTCTGACTGAAGATAAAATCTCGTACAAGCTTCAACCGCAACGTCAACAAAAGATGATATTTTTCTGGACCTCGACTGAAGACAGGATCCCCTCGAGTCTTAAATTCAGCTGCAACCTTGGCTAGAGATAAGATATTCCTCAAGCCTCAAAGTCTACATTAATAGGAGAGAAGATCTCCTTCAACCTCGACTGAAGATAAGATCTTCCACAAGCTTCAACCGCAATGTCAACAAAAGACGAGATTTTTTTGGACCTTAGTTGGAGACGGGACCCCTCCGAGCCTCAAATTCAATGTCAACCTTGGCTGGAGATGAGATCTCTTTCGAACTTCAACCTGAACTGATGTAGAGCCCTGAAGAGAACTTCGACAGTCGCCTCTTTTTTGTACTTCCTTCCTTCGAGTTTCGAACTTGGGAGTGGGGGGACTATTGTTGGAGATAAATTTTGCTTCCGTCGAAGTTTGGCTTGGTGCTTAGCTTAATGCAGCTGATAATCATGGAAGAGCTTCAATTAAAAATTCTCTCCCCAGTAGTCGAACTCCTCCAGCGGTCGAATCCAACCAAACTTCTCAGTGATCGAGCCCCAGTCTAACTCCTTCAGTCGATCAAACTCCTCAACGACTGAGCCCCAGTTGAACTATCCCAACGATCGAATTCCTATCGAACTCTCCAAGAGCCAGACTCTTCCCAGACTTCTCCTTCAGTCGGACTACTACGGGAGCCGAACCCCTTTCGAATCCCTCCTTCAGTCGGGCTTCTATGAAAGTCGAACTCCTTCTGGATACCTCCTTCAATCGGACTTCTATGGGAGCCGAACTTCTTTCAAATTTCTCCTTCAGTCGGACTTCTATGAGAGCCGAACTCCTTCCAGACTCCTCCTTCAGTCGGGCTTCTATGGGCGCCAAACTTCTTCTGAATTTCTTCTTTAGTCGGGCTTCTATGGGAGCCGAACTTCTTCCAAAATTCTTCTTCAGTCGGACTTCTATGGGAGCCAAAATCTTTCTAAATTCCTCCTTTAGTCAGATTTCTATGGGAGCCAAACTCCTTCCAGACTTCTTTACAGTTGAACTTCTACGAAAGTCGAACTTCTTTCGGATTTCTTCTTCAATCAGACTTCTATGAGAGTCGAACTTCTTCCAAACTCCTTCTTCAATCGGACTTCTATGGGAGCTAAACTTCTTTCAAATTTCTCCTTTAGTCAGGCTTCTATGAGAGCCAAACTTCTTCTGAATTTTTCCTTCAGTCGAACTTCTATGGAAGCCAAACTCCTTCGAATATCCTCCTTCAGTCGAGCTTCTATAGGAGCCAAATTTCTTCTGAATTTCTCCTTCAGTCGGGCTTCTATGGGAGCTGAACTCCTTCCAAATTTTTTCTTCAGTCGGGCTTCTATGGGAGCCGAACTTCTTCTGAACTCCTTCAGTCGGGCTTCTACGGGAGCCGAACTCCTTCCAGATTTCTTCTTCAGTCAGGCTTCTATGGGAGCCAAACTCCTTTCGGAGTCCTCCTTCAGTCAGGCTTCTATGGGAGCCAAACTTCTTTTGAACTTTTCCTTCAGTCAAACTTCTATGAGAGCCGAACTCCTTCCGAATCTCTCCTTCAGTTGGATTTCTGTAGGAGCCGAACTTCTTTTAGAATACTCCTTCAGTCAGATTTTTATAGGAGCTAAACTTCTTTCCGAATTCTGCTTCAGTCGGATTCCTACAGGAGCCAAACTTCTTCGAGAATCCTCCTTCAGTCAAATTTCTGTAGGAGCCAAACTTCTTCTCGAATTTTTCTTCAGTCGAATTTCTATAGGAGCCAAACTCTTTTGAGAATCCTCCTTCAGTCAGATTTTCAAAGGAGCCAAACTTCTTCCAGAATCCTCCTTCGGTTGGATTTTCATAAGAGCCGAACTCCTTTCCGAATTCTTCTTCAATTGAGCTTCTATAGGAGCCAAACTTCTTTCAGACTTCTCCTTCAGTCGAACTTCTATGGGAGCCAAACTCCTTCGGATCCCTCCTTTAGTCAAATTTCTATAGGAGCCAAACTTCTTTCCGAATTCTCCTTCAGTCAGATTCCTATAGGAGCCAAACTTCTTCGAGAATCCTCCTTCAATCGGATTTCTACAGGAGCTGAACTCCTTCCCAAATTCTCTTTCAGTTAGATTCCTATAGGAGCCGAACTCATTCGAGAATCCTCCTTCAATCAGATTTTCATAAAAGCTGAACTCCTTTCAGAATCCTTATTCAGTCGGATTTTCATAGGAGTCGAACTCCTTTTCGAATTCTCCTTCAGTCGGATTTTTATAGGAACCGAACTCCTTTCCAAATTCTTCTTTAGTCGGATTTTTATAGAAGCCAAACTCCTTCCGAAATTCATCTTCAGTCGGATTCCACTAGGAGTCGACTTTCTTTTAGATTACTCTTGTAGTTGGACTCCTCCAACTCAGTTAGACTCCAAACGCATGCTTCCACCAGATGGCATGACTGCCATTATTGGTCTAGCAGCACCTCTCTCTCCATAACAAACTCCATGCGGCCCACGATCGAATGGTATGGCCACCACTATCAGTCTGACGATACCTCTCTCTCCATAGCAAATTCTATGCGGTCCACTATCAGATGATATGGCTGTCACCATCAATCTTCTACAGGCTCCGTCTATAAAAAGGGATCCTTTAGATACGTTTTCTCTAAGCTCTCTTCTCCTTCCCAAAATTTTGTTGAACTCTTTCCTGAGCACTCCATTTCTGTTGGCCAAAAGAGCTTACTTGATCGTCGGAGGGTCCTATCGGAGCCACCACCACTGACTCTGGATGAAATTTTATTTTGTAGGTCACCAACGGTGACCTCTTCTTCCTCAACTCTAGCTCGATCCGATGACAACTAGATTCTGCATCAACACTAGGATATATAAATCTAGGCATTGAACCTTTACAATGAGAGACGAATCAATACAGAGCTTCTCTTCCTAACTCTCTTCTCTTTTTTCTCTCTGGTTCCAATGCCAAGCCCTAGGTGCCACCATTAACTTTTGCTCTTCTTCATATTTTGGGATTAACATCCAGATTCATGCAAGAGATCGAATATATGACTATGATTTCGAGCAGTCGTAGGCATAATAATTGATATCAGATCAATACCGATTGTTCCAATCAGTGGTATCAGGGCCTGGTTGAGTGTGAAGGAGAAAGAAAATTAGTTTCAGTAGAGATCAGCAATGAGGTTCAGATCTAAGATTTTTCTTCATATTTTATGAGAAAGAAAGAGATCGAAGAGCTACTGTCCATCGTCCCTAGTCAAGATAATTTTTAGATCTACTTATTGGTTGTTTTTTGATTCAATTTGATCATGGAGAACAACAGGTTGAAGGTAGGATTTAAAAAGTTTAACAAAAAAAATAGTTTCATGATGTGGAAGGTTAGGATGGAGGATCTGTTGATTTAAATGAGACTAGATTCAATCTTGGAGGATAGGCCGAAGAAAATAATAGATAAAAAGTGAAAGTTTTTGGAGAAAAAGGCATGTACCAAGATTAGGGCTTGTCTGACAGATGAGGTACTGTATGGCATGTTGAAAGAGAAGACAGCCAAGGATTTATAGTCGAGGTTACATCAATTGTACATGAAAAAGAATATGTGCAATAAGTTGATAGTGAAGAAGCAACTATATAGCCTTCGGATGTAGAAGGATGAGGATGTTGCGGGACATATTCAGTCATTCGATCGGATGAGCATGGACTTGCTCAATATTAAGGTAGAGCTCAAGGAGGAGGATAAGAGTTTATTGCTATAATATTCGCTATCTGAGAGCTTCAATTCGGTGGTAATGATGCTGCTGTATGGTAAGGAGACATTGGTGTACGAGAAGATCATATCAGTGCTAAGGTCCAATGAGTAGCAAAAATGGATGACGAAAAGGAAGATCTTTCAGGAGGGTCTAGCGATTTCAGAGAGGCCAAGAAAAGAGAAGAAGAAGAGCGTATAGAAGGGCAGCAATGGATCCAAAAAGTGCTTCAAGTGTGATGAAGTAGGGCACTTTAAGCAGGAGTGTCTGCTTTGAAAAAAGTGCAAGAAAGGAGAAAAAAGGGATAAGAATTTCATTATTTCAGTCATTGAAAATAAAGAATCGGATGAGCTCTTGGTGATCTCGAAGGAGCCAATGGGATGCAGTGTATCCGAGATGGTTTTGGAGGGATCCATGGAGTGTGGAGGGTTTGAAGGAGTAGCGATGGTGTTTGACGTGTAGTGGCAGACTCAATAGTGTAGCATTGGATGGTTAGCCTTGGGGGACTCGATTACAGAGTCAGCTTCTGCGGCATCGGAGGAACTTCAATTTTAGATGGAGCACCAGACAAAGATAGCTTCATAAGTAGAAAGAAATATGACATGAGTTCCAAACGGAAGAGTGCAGGAGGATCAATATTCTAGTACCAACGTCGGAGATGCATAGTTTCGGATGGAGCAGCACATGCAAAAGGACAGGCAAAGTTCTGAGGAGACTGTGTCAGGGTATGTAGTGGTGCCGGCATAGGATTGCTGTAGATTCTTCATAAAAGTTTAGGATAAATGATGCAGCTGCCAAGTAGAAGGGTGCTTATAACTCCAAGGGTGCTACATAGGTGCAAGCCAAGCTTTTCAGTGGTGGAGGTGGTCATCCCAAAAGCCTCAAAGAAAGCTTAGCAGCTGAAGAAAGATGGCAATGACAAGGTATGCACAAGTAGCTATTAGGACGTGCATCGACTACGAGATCGTGCAAGAAAATATTGCCAGGTGTTCCAAGGCTTGGGTACACCAAGATGGAGATTGTAAGGATTTATGGTACTCCCAAGCCTTAGAATGATACAAAAGGAGCTAGGATATTGGCTCTAGGAAGATTAAAATAGGTATGAGTTCTAGGGCAAGGACAGGAGTTGCCCTAGGATGAAGGCGAAGTATAGCCCTGCACGGACTCGAGGTGCAGGTGTGAGAATCTTGAGGGGCTTGGTATGTGCTCTGAAGATTTGAAACACAAGATGAGCAAAGGACTAAAGCCAGAAAAAGAATCAGCCAAGATAAGAGACTGACATACAGGTATGTTGGCTCGAAAAAGCAGTTGAGTCGGCTCATAGCATAGTTGAGCTAGCTGTCTCAGGCAGACAGAAGACAAGATTCAGATGAGACGTAGTCGAGCCAGCTCAGCTACTGACAGAGCCGGCTCGATGATGGCGAGCAGAACTGAATGAGATTTTCTATTTGATCTTAGATTGGAATTAATCCAAGGGATCTTAAGGACTGGTCCAATAAGGTCTTAAGATGGCTAACTCATGTATGGATCGATTTAGATTCAAGAGATGAGAGCATGGGAGACATGGGTGTACATCGACTTGGTGAGTGCTTTCATGTATTGAGTTAGTCTAGAATATTTTTTTAGTTGGAGTCCAGATTTATTAGGATTCATGTAGTATAGTAGAAATTCTAGGATATATAAATCTAGGCATTATAACTTTTACAATGAGGGAGACATCAATATAGAGCTTTTCTTTCTAACTCTCTTCTCCCTTTTTTCTCTAGTTCCAATGCCAAGCCCTAGGTACGGCCATCAACTTTTGCTTTTTTTCATAATTCTATATTAAAATTCAGGTTCATGCAAGAGATCAAATCTACGACTATGATTTTGAGCAGCCATAGGCATAACAATTAGTATCAGAGCAATACTGATTGTTTAAAGAATCCCATCATGCGAACTAGCTCCTCGTCACCACAATATGATGCCATCATGGGTAATCTCCCCCTATCTCTCCTTCTATGGCCTTAGCCTCTTCCCTAGCCCTCCTCCTCCTTCAAGCTCTTGTCTGCCAGTTAGATTGGAAATGGGTCAGGTTGGGCCAAGCCACACCCCTACCTGAGTTCGGCCCAAATTTTTTTATCTAGGCTTTGGATTGAGCTTAGGCCTGAATTTTTTTAAAAAATAAAAGGCCCGAGCCCAGCCCACATCCAAGTCCGAACCTGGCCTGAACCCAATTGGGCTGGCCCATGTCCAAGCCCAAATTAGGCCTGTGTCCAAGCCCGAATCAAGTCCAGCAAATTTTGTTTCTTCTTTGAAGTCTGTTGAGTATCCATTGTTTTCATCCATTGACCGATCTTAGAAATAGGATGCTCGCATTGTTTTCATCCATTGATCGATCTTAGACTGAAAGAAATGACTAAAAAATCAGCAAAAATGAAAAAAGACTGACCTTCCAACATCCAGAGCAAGGAACCTCTAGAACTAGATATTAACTGCAAATCAATGCCCATTCCCTTCTTTCCATGCAGGCTCTGGTGAGTAAAGCTAGAGGATGGAGGTCTAACCTTGGCTCCGGCAATGGCAAGGTGTTGAAGGCCAGCACAGTGAACCTAGTCTCCGGTGATACAACTTCAAAACTTTAGTCTCAAGAGGAAAATAAAATACTGAAATAGGGATTGAAGAATCTTAAGATTGGAGAATCGGAGATCAAGACAAATGGAGATTCGATAGGATGCATGCTTAAAATGACGAATGACGATAACCGAAGATAGAAAGATGGAAGATGGAAGATGTCATATGGCAATGAGGGAAGATGGAAGACGGCGAATGGCGATGGGAGAAGATGGGAGACGGTGATGGAGGACGGACATAGACCAGGAGCTAGGAGGGCTAGGAGCTACGACTCTTCAACTTCTTCGAGACTTCGATGGGGAAAGTTGGGAGAGACAAGCGGAGACCAAAGCGAGAAGATAGATGGTCAGATAGGTTTTCGATCCATTCAGACTTCAGAATCATCTAAAATATTCGAGCTAAATCAGTTTTATACTTAGATTTTGATTGAATATTCGGGCTTTTGATCGGGCTTGTATTCGGACTTGGGTCAGGTCAAAGATATGCCCAAGTCCAGACTGAAAAATAAACGGGCTCTATATTTAAGCTCAAACCAGGCCTAAATTATCTTGGGCCTAACCCGAAGCCTGACCCGAAGTCGGCCTAGCTCGATGGGCCTCGAGCTGGTTTGAGCCTACTTCTAGTCCTACCTCGAGTTAGATCATGTCCTCGCCCACCGAGTATCGGGAATGAAGGATGAGGGGGGAGCAGGGCATTCAGAAATATCCCTATAATTCTATATAATTAGCAAACATGATTATGAAATTTAAGATATTTAGCGCATCAACCATGCATGAAAAAATTGATTGTCGATTAGTAAATCCAAACTATTCATCCTGAACCGGATGGCAGGGACAGGGCGGCAATGAAAAGGTCAAAATGCACTTTAGCAAAACCCATGAATGAGTGGTTTTCATGGCATGAGTCAATGAGATATCTTTCCAAAGGTCACCAGGAAGCCACGCGAAAGTCGCTTCGCGCGCCGGGTGTTCTCGCTGCTTTATTTTTGCATGCTCATTGAAACACTTGGGTCGAACATCTACTGGACGTCTGTTCTGCTTCGTTCTTCCAGTTGGTGTTCCGCTTCGGTGTTCCAATCGATGGCTGCTGAAGTTTTAAAAAAAAGAAATCGATGGCTGCTGCCGGCGACTACCTTCCTTGCTCCTTTGGGATTCAAGACTCTCTCCTTGGTAAGCCATGTCCGGTGCTCATGCCAGTGCCCCGTCCTCCACCGGCAAGGGAAGGATGCGATCGTGGAAGGGGTGGTGCAGGGCCGCCGCCAGCCGCTGTGGCAAACCCGCAAAATCACGTAGGAGGAGATTGTGGATCTTCAAAACCGTTTTCCAGATGTCCTGATATTGCTGGAAAAGGAGATGGAGATGGTAGCCAAAAGCATGAGGTGCCGAGTTCCATTCAATCTGGTATCCAAGGCATTCAAGGAGAAAGGCAAATTGGAATGTGATCAGCAAGCCCTATATGGCCCATGGATGCTAGCTACTGCCTACTAGGAACCAGGATCCTAAGGCAAGCTCCCAAAGGGAGGCAAGGAAGAAGATGAACGATTCGACTCGATCCGTTCCATTGCCTCCTCAATTGAACTTGAAGGGTCGGGGGAAGCCATCCAAGGTGGCTGAGCACCGCTCCCCTGATCGAGTGACCATCAACCCTATTGTGAATGAACTCGGCGGGGGAAATACCTTCAGGTTCCTATTGGGATCGGGCCCGGCTGTGGAAGGCCACCATTGGACTCCACCTCAAAGGTCGGTAGAACAACATTTGATAGCCAGCAATTTGAATAAATTATTGATAATTTAAAAAAATCCCATCATATAACTATGTTTGGTAATCCAGTTTGTTAGATAATTCAGATTATCTTTCATGAGATAATTTAGATTACCAATGAGATGAGTGGCTATCCAGATTATCAAACATTTGATGATAATGATAAATTTGAATAAAAATATCCTCATCAAAAAAAATATATATAATATAATATTATCTTATATTATAATAATAATACAATATAATATAATATAACATAATAATATATGATAATAAAATAATAATATATTATAATAATATAATATTATATATTATAATATTATATTATGTTATAATAATATATTATAATATATATTATGAATATAAATATATACTAGAATATAATATATTATATATAATATATAATATATCTATTATAAATATAATATATATAATATAATAAAATTATTATATAATAATATTCTATAATATAATATAATATTATTATTTTAATAATATTATATTATAATAATATTATCATTTTATAATTTAATAATATATGATAATATAATAATAAACATATTATAATATATTATAATAATATTTAGAATAATATAATATAGTATAGTATAATGTAATATTATAATAATATATATTTATAAATATATAATATATATTTATATTATAAATATAGTATCTATAATATAATGATAATATTATCATGATAATATAATAATATATTATAATATTATATTATATTATATTATATTATTATTATAAAATAATATTATATTATATATAATTATTATTTTAATAATAATATATTATAATATATATTATAAATATAAATATATATTAAAATATAATTATTATATATAATATATATTATAATATATATATATTATATTTATATTTTGTGTATAGAATGTAATTTTTAATAAATTTAATTTAAAAATATTTTAAAATTTTAATATTATATTACCAGTAATCTGATTGTCATACCAAATATTTTAATCAAGATTCTCAATAATTTTACTATAATATTATTTATATATATCAAATACAGAAATCAATATTACTGACAATCTATCCAAATTATTAAGTAATCTAGATTACCACTGTCTGATAATGCACTAAATGCAATCTAAGGTTGTATTTGATGCATTATCAAATAGTGATAATCTAAATTATCTGACAATCTAGATTATCCATAATCTGAATAATTGTCAGTAGTATTGATTACTATATTTGGTTTATGTTGGCAATATTATAGTAAAATTACGAAAAATTTTGATTGACATGTTTGGAATGATAATCAGATTACTGATAATATAACATTAAATTTTTAAAATATCTTCAAATCTAAATTATATATATTATAAATATATATTATATATTATACTATATATTATATAATATATTATATTCTAATATATATATATATATATATATATATATATATATATTTATAATATATTATAATATATTAGTATAATATAATATAATATTATATTATTTATATAATAATATAAATTTTATATTATAATATTATTATAATATAATATAATATAATATTATTATTATTATATTATTATATTATATATTTATATTTATAATATATTATAATATATTATTATCATATAATATAATATTATGATAATATTATTATAAATATATTCTTAGTATATTAATCATAATTATTATATTATTATACTATTAGATTATATTATTATTATAATATTATAATAATATTATATATTTATATTTATAATATATAATATAATATAAATATTTTGTAATATTATATTATTATAATATTATTATAATTCATTATAATATGTTATTATTATATTATCATGTATTACTATATTATAATATTATAATAATAAATTATGATTAAAATAATATTATTATAATAATATTATATAATATAATATAATATTATAATAATATTTTAATATAACATAAGATTATATTATATAATATTATTATATTATTATAATGATAATATATTATATATTATATTTTAATATAAATAAATATATTATATATTATATATTATAATATATATTATATATAATATATTATATTCTAATTTATATTTATTTTATAATATATAATATAATATAATATTACATAATATTATAATATATTATTATTATATTATCATATATTATAATATTATAATATTATAATATTATTATAATATAACATATTATTATATTATATTTTATGAGGATATTTTTATCTAAATATGTTATTATCAAATTATCAAATATTTAGTAATCTGGATAGCCATCCCTCCGCTTAGTAATCCAGATTATTTAATAAGAAGTAATCTGAATTATCTAGCAATCTGAATTACCAGCTTAAAAGGTATACCAAACATGATAATCTGGCGAGGCCTCCCTAAATTATCAATTTGGCTACCAAACGCAACCTAAAGGAAAGCTAAGATTAGAAGCAATGCATAACCTTATTTCTTGCTCTGATTTGGTGTTTTTTTTTTTAATTTTGTTTCTTTGATAGATTTCATGCTGAGAAGAAAGGCATGGCTGCCATGAATTCGTGGTCTTGTAGGAGGTAATGGAGAGGTTCCAATGATGAATAATCTTTTTTTTCTTCATTGGTAGGTTAACATGATGCATTGGAATGATGACACAGGAGCCATATTATAGTTGTCAAAATATCACATATTCAAATATCTGGAGGATCAAATAAAATGTCAACCAACTAAAAGTTTACTCAACATTTTCCCAACTATCCTAGGATGGAAAATCATCGATCTTCACTGAATAATGGAGATGAATGGATTACAACCGACTAAGTTGGAGCCGTCAAGCAATCGATGATCAGATGCATGATGATGTTAGTCAGATTGTAACCGAATAACTTTACAACATAATATGCTCGATCGTCAGTCGAATAAGATGCTGACTATTTAACTCAGACCTTGATTGAGAATCTACAATGAAACTGAATCCACAATTCATGACGTTCGAGGTCAGTGGAATGGTTACAATACCTAAAACGTGGCATTAACTGCCCATTATTAGGATATCATGGGCCATTAACTATCCACCAATTCAATAACGCCCACGTTCCCATACCTTTAGGGACAAATATTACTCATAATGACACAGTCCATCTCTATTTAAAAAGACATAAGCAGGGAGACTCAATAAGCAATCTTAAGTTTTTCTCAAGCTAATCTAAGACACTGCTCTCTTTTGGCTTATCTGTTCCTTTAACTCCGGCTGACTTAAGCATCGGAGAATTTTTCACTAGACAATCTTCGACAAGCAGACTTCTTTTTATAGGATTCCGCACCACCATCTTCCAGGTGCTTCTCAATAACTAATTCAATTCCAAGCTGAGTATCTCACCAAAGTTTTACAGCAATAAATTAGCATGCCAGGTAGGAAGAGTAAATATTCTCCCAGCAATCGTAATGGCCAAAACAAGAGTGCAAAATACTTCTATGAGTTATGCTAAACATTCATGGTGGCATGAGGCACCGCCGGCAAATCATAGGGAGCCCAGTGTTTCATGACTGTTGGTGATTGTAGACCAGCAGTAATTTGCTACCCTCATACAGCAAGTAAAGATCTAATGAAGGCAATGCACAACCTCCAACAAGTACAATAGCAACAAGTACAGCAACATCCCATGGTGGAATAGTCGGTGTCGTATCTAGTGCCATCCAAGCACAATCGCTGCATCTTGCAATGGTCTTCTTCTTCGCCTCCAAAATGATGACTTGATAGAAATTCCTATCATGTCGAGTCACAACCATCTCGGGACTCTTGCCGTGCCACCCACTCGTAGCGGTAGTCTCCTTCTCCTTCTCTCCACCACTGCGTTAAAAAGGGAAAGAGTTCTTGCTTGCCTTCAAATTCTTCAAAGAAAGATTCTACTCTTGAGATTTCACAGCAATAGTGGCTCAACAACTACGAGCCCAAATTGAATGAAATTGATCGCCAACTCACTCGACTGTAGATGGATTATCGAGAATCTCACAACAACCTTGGCATCCACACCACTCCGCCCTTTTCTCAATGCATTTTGGATGAGTCCATCCCAACTTGATTGAAAATGCCACATATAGAGCCTTATGATTGCTCCATCGACCCTATTGACCACTTGCAGAGCTATAAAGCTCTCATGATGATTTAAGGAGCATTTGATATCCTCTTATATCTTAGTTTTTCAGCTACAATTTGAAAAGCTACTCAAGCCTGGTATTTTGGGCTCCATCCAGAAAGCATTAACTCATTTGAGTAGCTCGAACAGTCATTTATAGCCCACTTCAGCACCAACAAGAGAATGCCATGAATGTCCGACAGTCTTTTCTCCCTCAAATAGTAAGAGGGAGAAACACTCAAAGATTTCACAGCGCGATTCAATGCTGCCATGCTTGAGGTTTGGGACCTCAATGGAGACATGGCCATCTAGGCCATGAAAAGAGGACTTCAAAATTTCAAGTTTGCCTGCTCTTTAGATAAAAAGCTTCCTCAGACTTATTCCAAACTTCTCAAATGCGCATATAAATATATCCGCATGGACAAGAGCACTACTGATTGATGCCAATCGAAGAGAAAAGATCAAAAAAAGAAGTAGAAAAATAATGATGCTCCAACAGAGCCTAGTCAGTTCTCAATCGATAAGGAAGCTCCACCCTACCGATGGAGTCCAAAGCCGAATACTCCTAGCTACAAGTATGTCTCCTACACTCCTCTCTCCATTCTTCGTGTGCAAATATTGATGAAGATAGAGAGAGAAGCCTAGCTCCAATGACTGCCGCCCATATGGGCAACACCAATAAGTCACAGTAGAAAGAAGTACTATCGATTCCATTATGATCATAGTCATGATATTGAGCAGTGCATTCAACTCAAGGATGAGATAGAGGCTCTCATCCATTAGGACTATCTCGAAAAATATCTACTCAACAGTTCGGCTCAACTTTTCATTGATGAATAACTTCAGCCACATCTCAAGGAGGAAACTCACACTTAACCAATGGCAGGAGTTATCAACATGATCTCGGGAGGAGCACCGACTGGGGGGCATGTGCAGAGTGTTTAGAAAACCCCTCCAAATGACAATGGGGAGGACAAGTTATTTCTTTTTTTGATGAAGATCTTTAGGGAGTTCAAACTTTCCATGATGATGCTGTACTTGTTTCAATGAC
Organism: Cocos nucifera; assembly: GCA_006176705.1. NCBI lineage: Eukaryota > Viridiplantae > Streptophyta > Magnoliopsida > Arecales > Arecaceae > Cocos > Cocos nucifera. The sequence goes on from QRFJ01000152.1 coordinate 1,139,469, forward strand.
TATAGCTAATTATGATGTAAAAAGGATACTTATAAATAATGAAAGTTTAGTAGATATTTTATTTTACGATGCTTTCCTCCAAATGAAACTTACTGCCGATCGACTAAGGCAAGTAGCAGCTCCCTTAATCAGGTTCTCTGGTGATTCTATCAAAGTAGGAGAAATAACCTTACTAGTTACTGCTGGACAATACCCCTGATAAAGTACAATCATACTTAATTTTTTGGTAGTTCGAGTTTCTTTACCATACAATATTATACTCGGACGACCAAGTCTCAATAAATTATGGGCCATTATTTCTACATATCACCTTCTCATTCAATTTTCAATAAACAACAATATGGATGTCAGCAAGATGCAAGAAGATCAACAATTGGCCCGTCAATGTTACATGACAATAATAAAAGAAAACGCATCCATGGAAACTCTTCCCATTGATGGACTTGATCAATGGGAAGAGAAAAGCAAAGAAGAACCTACCAAACAACTGATCTCAATACTACTAAGAGAAGAAGACCCGACTAAGACTGTTCAAGTTGGATCTTCATTAAATCTAGATCTTTTAAATAAACTAATGGTCTTCCTTTGGCAAAATGCCGATATTTTTGCATGATCAATGTCAGATATGCCAAGTATTCCTTCTGACATTATTGTGCATAAATTAAATGTTAACCCTGCATGTAAGCTAGTTCGTCAGAAGAAAAGAAACTTTGCTCCCGAATGATAGATGATGATTGATGAATAAGTCAATAAACTATTAGCCATCGACTTTATTTAGGAAGTTCGTTTTTTTGATTGGTTGGCCAACATTATGATGTTGAGAAAAGCTAGCAGCAAGTGGAGAATCTGCATCAACTATACTGACCTCAACAAAGCCTGTCCTAAAGATAGCTTTTTCTTGTCTAGAATCGATTAATTAGTTGACGCCACATCTGGATACTAACTTTTGAGTTTTATAGATGCATTTTCTGGCTATAATTAAATTTGGATGGCTTTCGAAGATGAAGAAAAGATGGCCTTTGTTACTTAAAAAGGCCTCTACTGCTATAAAGTCATGTCATTCGACCTCAAGAATACTGTAGCAACTTATCAACGGTTGGTGAATAAAGTCTTCAAAGATCAAATCGATCGTAATATGGAAGTCTACGTCAATGGCATGCTGGTAAAAAGCAATGATGATCTTTAGCACATCGCTGACTTAGAAGAAGCATTCAACGCATTGAGAAGGCATAACATGAAATTAAATCCAACCAAGTGCGCATAATATCTGGGAAGTTTATCGATTTTATGGTGACTAAGCGAGGGATAGAAGCTAACTCAGAGAAAATCAAAGTGATCCTTGATATGAAGCCCCTGACAACCAAATGAGAAATTCAAAAGTTGGCGGGAAAGATAGCATCCTTTAGTTGATTCATCTCTAAATCGGTAGAATGGTATCTTCCATTCTTCAAAACACTAAGGCAAATGAAGGATTTCACTTGATTGGAAGAATGTCAGAAAGCCTTTGATGACTTGAAGACGTACCTGAGCTCTCCACTATTATTGACCAAACCAAACACAGGTGATAAACTCTTTTTATATTTGGTTGTTTCAAATGAAGTAGTTAGTTTGGTTTTAGTCCGAGAATTAGGAGTACAAAAGCCTGTCTACTATACAAGCAAAGTTTTGCACAGTGCTGAAACAAGATACTTCTAGATTGAGAAAGTCGTCTATGCAATCATTCTCACAATTTGACAACTTCACCCATATTTTCAAGCCCACTCAGTGGAAGTCTTAACCGACTCACCTCTAAGGTCCTTATTGCAATGATCCGACACATTAGGAAGAATGGCGAAATGGGTGGTAGAGCTTAGCGAATTCGACATTACTTATCTTCCTCAGTCTTCTATCCAAGCATAGGCTCTAGCTAATTTTCTTGTTGAATGCATTATTTCTAATGAAGAGTCTAAAGCAACTCGAGAGTACATCGAAGAAGTTTCTCCAAAGCCAGCATGGATTTTGCGTGTTGATGGCACATCAAATGCATAAAGGTGTGGAGTCGGATTTATTCTAACAAACACCAAAGGGGTTGTCACTGAATATACTATCAGGTTCGACTTTCAAGCTTCTACTAATCAATCCAAATATGTAGCTCTGATAGCCAACTTAAAGATGGCTAAGAAACTCAGTGTAAAGCGACTAAAGGTCTTCACCGACTCCCAATTAATCATTGGATAAACTCAGGAAGAATACGAAGCACAAGATCCGGTCCTGACAAGGTATCTCCAAAAATTTCATTCAATAAAGTCATTTTTTGATTCTGTAGAAATTTTCTATATTCCTCGCTCAGAAAATGCCCAAGCAGATTCTTTATCTCAACTGGCAACCTTTGGTTGTAATGATTTGAAAAAATTTCTTATACAACATCTTGAAATTTCAAGTGTCGACAAGGATGAAGAAGTACATCAAGTCCAAGTCAGTCAAGAACTAAGTTGAATGGATGCCTTTGTCGAATATCTAACCAATGGCACTCTACCGACGAACTCTGCAGAGGCTCGACGACTAAAGCGTCTGGCTTGTCAGTACACTCTCATCAATGGCAAACTATATCGACAATCAGCATCACTACCTCTTCTCAAATATCTTAGTCCTTCCGAAGCCGATTCTGTTCTCAGAGAAGTTCATGAAGGAGTATGTGGCAATCGCTTGGGGGGCAGATCTTTATCCTACAAGGTTCTTCGATGAGGTTATTATTGATTAATTATGTAACAAGATGCAGCTGACTTAGTGCAAAAATGCGACTAGTGTCAAAGGTTCGCCAACATTCAATGATTACCATCAAGTCACCTCACATCTATCTCAGTCCCATGGCCCTTTGATCAATGGGAAGTCGACATACTCGATTCGTTCCCACCCACGAGTGGACAATGCAAATTTATTATAGTTGCTATTGACTATTTCACAAAGTGGATGGACGTAGAATCCTTGGCACAAATAATAGAATAAAAAATAATGGACTTCTTATGAAAATTGGTTATTTATCGATTTGGACTTCTCCAAATAATTATCACTGACAATGACCAACAATTCAATAATGATAATTTTAATTTTTTTTATTTTAAGTATCTTATTAATCATCGATTAATTTCAGTCGGATATCCACAATCAAATGAAGAAGTTGAGGTAACCAACAGAACTATACTCCAAGGGCTAAAGACAAGACTGAATCAACCAAAGGGTCTATGGGCCGACAAACTTTTTGGTGTTCTATAAGCTTACTGAACAACCCCTTGAATTCTGATTGGAGAAACTTCATTCAATCTTGCATTTGGTACTGAAGTAGTGATCCCTATTGAAATCGGGCTACCATCCAGGATGATAGAGCACTACGATGAAGAATCAAATGCTGATCGATGATGAGCATGACTTGGACTTGCTCGAAGAAACAAGAAGGAAAGCTCAACTAAGGATAGCGATGTACCAACAATGAGTCACCCGATATTACAATGCTCGAGTTAAACCAAAAAATTTTCAATCAGGAGATTTGGTCCTTGAAGAGCTGAAGTTTCCAAACCAACCGAGCAAAAAAATTATCCCCCAACTAGGAGTGCCTGTATCTCATTTCGAAAGTTCTCTGACCAAGAGCCTATAGAATTACAACCCTGGATGGCACAGAAATTTCTCGAACTTGGAATGCTAAGAATTTACGAATGTACTATTAGTAAGTTTTAAAGTATTCAGATTGTTTCTTCATTCGGTATCTACTTTTCTATGCCAAGATAGTTATTTGGGAAATAATCAAAAATCTATGACTAACTGATCCTCGATCACACAAATATGATCGATTGATTCTCGATCATAAAATGAATGGTCGGTTTATAACTGACATAATATGTTGATTGGCTGACACCCAGTTAACTAAAGTGCCAAATATACCCCAGCATAATACTATGACGAGTATTTAACTTGTCAAAATTTGATGACTATTTCAACAATAATCTATGTTCCGAGTAAGATATTTGAAAAATTTTCTACAAGATTCATGAATATCCAGTCAAGTACCGATAAGCTGACTTAGCAAAAATGCTAAGCATTCTACTTGTTAAAAGTCGGTCTTCTTTAAAAGTCGGTTACTATCCTACGAACATCTAGACTACTATGCTTTATTTCCCAAGAAGGATACTTAGCATATTCTATTATTATTCACCAAGCAGTCTGCTCCCTACAAGTTAATTGGATAACTACCAAAGCAAAGACTTAGAGAATTCTCAAAAACAAACATTGTTAGGGGAGGCAACTATTTATCGCTGACTATTCAAGAAGTTATTTATTACTGACAAAGTTACTTAGCAAATTACAGAAGCAAACACAAATGAAGGAGACAAATATGAAAGAAAAAAAATATTTCATTATTGAAAAAGTCTCTACATGGTCGGATATGATTCGATTATGAAAGTTTATCACATAGTCAAATATGACTCAATTACAAGAGTTCATTGCATAGTCAGCATGAAGATCAACAAATAGGTTAAAAACCAAATCATCTACCATAACTGTACCGATCATGCCTAGAATGTCACCAAGCGCGCCATCGGCATCAAGATAAACAAATGGCAGAGAAGCCTAAGGATCTTTCTTAGGAGCTAGGGCATCTTCATCTTCAACATCATCGGCCATGGCATCTTCTTCTTCTTTGGATGGTTGCAACCCGCTTAGATCTATTTCGGGATGCATCCATGCGATGGCATCCTTGCAGTCCTTGAAGTTGACTCGATACATAGTGGATGACCTATTCGCAAGATCATTGACATATGCTTGAGAAGTTTGTACTCAACCAGTGCTCAAGAGGCAGCCTCTTGGTCCCAAGTCTTTGCCACCGTTGCTTTCTCGTCAGCCATGGAAGCCTTCTATTTAGCTTCTCAAGCAATTTGCTTGGCCTCTTTTTGCTTATCCCTGGCCTCCATCATAGCTACTTCAACCAGGTCAACGTTGGTCTTCAAATTGGTAACCAATTCTTTCAAGCTGCCGATCTCCTCATTTGACTTAATTTTCTCGATATTTAGTCAAGAAATCTTATCATGGTACTTTTTCTCTCATCCGAAGAAGCTCCTCGGCAACCTCCGCCCGAGCATTGGTGGTCTGGGCCACATCTTGCAGACTACGACTAAGCTGCCTAAAATTGGACAGCCGCTCGTAGAAAATCGAGATATTGTGGATCAGCTATAAAATAAAATAAAATTTGATTAAGTGAGAAAGTCAGAAGAAGATATTCAAAAAGTATAAGCAGAAAAAAACTTACTGAGAGAAGAAAAGAGTACCATTCCAAGATAATCTGCTCTAGGGAGCATGATCATCTTCCGAGCGAGGTCATGATTCTTCAACACTTTGGCATTGCTGGGTACACACATCCCTAGTGCGATGAACCCCTCTTTCTCGAAAGAGGTCCGATGTTCATGCTCCAACACCTACAGAGCTTTTCCTCTATCGACCATCCATGGAGGAATCCTCGATGACCTACTTCAATAGATGACTGCCAATGAAGCTATGGAGCACGAACAGAGACAGGGATGGTTCTACTCGACATATCCCCAATGATAATGAGATCGTCATCATCTGATGGACTTCTTTGGGGCCTCCTAGCCATGGGAGCCGAAGATGTTGGTGGTGGTGTCGATCTTAGTGAAGGAGCCTCTTGGCACTCCGTCGATGGAGAGGAAGCCCATTTCTTTCTCAGGGGCTCCTGAGAAGATTCACCCTGAACATCCTGATAGGCAGATTTCTTTTGAATAGCTTGCTGGATACCTTCAGCTATTAGCTACATATCTGCAAACCAAAAAAGAATATGATTAGTCCCAACAAAAAAAAATACTAAGTACGATATTAGGTAAATCGATGAAGAAGAAATTCCTACCGAGAGTGTTCACCGGATTCAAGCTAACATCAAACAAATACTTCTTTGATAGGAGGATCTGCTACTTTGGAACCTTAACATCGAGCAACATTTGAAAATATTCTTTGTTACTCTCAAGCACGACGTCATTTTTATTCAAAAAAAGGTCGGAAGCAGTTCAGACGGTATATAGACCCCAAGGATGATCGATTGAAACAAAAAAAAAACCCTATTCTTCCATCCATAAATAGAAGATAGAAGTTCGATAATGAACTGACAATGATACCAGGGATCAAAAAACCACCATTCTTGTTTCTGAGGATGTTAGAGAAAATAAGGCCCGAAAGAGAGAGAGCCTTAAGAAGATTTGAAGAAGACTATAGAGAATAATAAAAGAATATAAAATTCAAAAAGAATTTGATGCCAACTACATCGAAACTATTCGATAAAAGTCGAGGATGTAGACAATAAATGGGTGAAGAGAAAACTGAAGATCTGACTTTAGAAATTCTTCATAGATGGCAATGTGACCATTAGGAGGAAGGGTCACACGACCATCTCGACGGAAAGATAAAAATTTATACTGACTTGAAATTTGGTATTTCTCATAGAGACGATGAATTTCTATCTCCGACAACTCGGACCACTCATGAAGAGGATCTGACAGTAGTTGACTACCCGATTGCTCGAAATCAGACTGAACTCTCCAGGACAAAGAACCTTCATTAGGATCATCCTAAAAAAGTTTAGACATTCTACCTATAGGATGTGGATTGTGAGAACCTTGGTCTCCAACCAGGTTCTCGCTACCAGATTCTACCCTAGACATCCTACTAAAGACCGACAATAGGAAAAAAAGATCCTAAAGGCTACCAGAGGGTCTGAAATACAAAAACCTAATTACAAGAAGAAAATACCTACCTGCTAAGCAAAAAAGAGAGGAAGGAGGGTCCTCAAAGGCTTGAAACTCTATTGGAACTCCCTTCATCTTCAACCAGCGGCTGAGAGTGATTGACAAGAGCAGCAGAATGGCAACAAAAGCATGGGCGGAAATTTTCCCATCAACGATAAGTCCTCTATTTATAGAGATAAACAATGGTTCAGATCAACACTCAGAAATCCGAGCAACCCTAGGATGTTGACAAATGTCAACCATCTCAGTCGACCATATTTTCGACCGTTCAACGCACCACCATTAAGATTTTGCCACATAAAGCTTGATCCATGAAAACAATTCATACCCGATACTACTACGATGACATGTGTCCCACTTTTGGCCTTAAGATCGACATAGGAAGCATCAAATCTCCTATCATTAGTACGGGCGATCTTTTGTCTTAATTGCTGCACGTCTTTCGAAATGATAAATCAACAACATGACTCATGGAGATAAGGGTGCACATCTTTCGAAGCAACTAATCGATAATTGCACTTTTCAAGGCAATAATAAATGCAAGCGTAGTGACGGTTGGGCCACATGCATCCGAAAAGCCTCTCAATGTTTGAGATAGTACGGCTACTTGGGCATGAGAGTTGGGGGCAAGTGTTAGAAAAAATATTTGGATATCCAAAGGACCGAATAAAATATCAGTGAACTAAGAGTTTACTTGACATTCTTTTGACTATCCCAGGATGGAAAATCATCGATATCTGCCAAATAATGGAGATGCATGGGTCACAACCGACTAAGTTGGAGCCATCAACTAACCGATAATTAGATTCATGGTGATGTTAGTCAGATTATAATCGAATAACTCTACAACACAATATGCTTGATCGTCAGTCAAATAATATGCCGATTATTTAACTTGGTCCGCAATCAAGAATCTGCAATGAAATCAAAATCCATAACCCCTGATGTTCAGGGTCAGTGGAATAGTTACAACACCTGGAACGTGGCACTAACTGTCCTTATTGGGATATTGTGGGCTATTAACTATCTACCAATTTAGTAGCGCCCATGTTCCCACACCTTTAGGGACAGACGTTATTCATAATGACATGGTCCGCCTCTATTTAAAAGGAGATAAGTAAGGAGACCTGGGAAGCAATCTTAAGTTTTTCTCAAGCTAATATAAGTCACTGCTCTCTTTTGGCTTATCGGTTCCCTTATCTCCGACTGACTTAGGCATCGAAGGATCCCTCATCGAACAATCTCTAGCAAGTAGTCTTCTTTTTGCAGGACTCTGCACCACCATCTCTCAGGCGCTTCTCAGCAACTAATTTGGTTTCAAGCCGAGTATATATCTCGTCGGAGCTTTGCGGCAACACACCTATTGTAGAATCTTGGATATTTCACCTACCACATATTGCATGCAGAATCTTGGTATATCAGCTCATTATAGAATTTTGGATATCATGACTACAACATATTATATGCAAAATCTTAGTATATCAGCCACATTAATCTCCAAAGATTATAGGATCTGGCCATCATATTCATATTTAGTATATATATGAAATCATGAGATTTTGTTATTATATTGTGCTATATTAGGTCTCTAATTTCTTTCCCATAATCATGGGATTTTATTCTCTAATATCTTTCCCATAATCATGGAATTTTATTGTTATATTTTTCCTTATCTAATCCCTAAAGTCAAGCAGCTCAACTTGTACATAAAGCACCCTAGTGTCATGAATATGAAAAGCAATTCAAATATCATTACCAATACAAACTTTTAATTGTATCAGAGAGGGTTTTTCCTTGATCAATCAATCCCACTTTCTTATTCTCCTATGATCCTCTCAGTGTTTATTTTCCTTGATTCTTTATTCTCCATCTAACAATCATGGCCTCTTCTATTGTTATTTCTGATCCCAGTCTTGATGTAACATAACCATTTTTTCTCCATCACCCGAATAACCTAGGCATGGTCCTGACCTCTCAAGCCCTTCCAGATGATAATGATCCTTTATGGAGGCATGCCATGAAGACTGCTCTCTTAACTAAAAATAAAATTAGCTTTATTGATGGCTCGCTTAAGAAGCCTGACAAAAGTTCAGTAATACTTTATGCATGTCAACATTGCAACACCATAGTGCTTTTTTGGATTTGAAATACAGTCCACAAAGATCTTGTGAATAGCATAGTCTATTTTGAAACTGCAAAAGAGGGATGGGAAGATTTGGAGGAGAGCTATTCTCATGCAAAGGCTACTCAAATTTATCGTATCAAGGAAGATATCTCAATGCATGTTTCAGATCAAGGCTTTGTTGCTTCTTATTTTATCAGACTCAAAGCATAATAGATCAAATCAGTGATCTATGTTCACTTCCTATCTACACCTGCAGTGCAATGAAAGAGTTGAATTAGAACTTCTAAGATGAAAAGATTTTTCAATTCCTTATGAGTCTCAATGACTCTTTTTCAACTATTTGGAGCCAAATACTCACCATGCATGGAGCTTCAAACTAGTAAAATTGTTTCTCTGATTGTGCAAGAGGAAAAATAGAAAGCACTACAAGTCACATTGATGCAAACTCTTGAAGGCATTGCTATGGTTGCTTCGCATATTAATAAGCATGGTTTCTGGTCATCCTGGTAATTGATGAAGGGTTGTGGCTGTGGAGGTCATGGTGTTGAAGGTCGACCATACTATGCTAAACTGGCATATACCCCAATGAAGCAAAATTTAAAATTATCACATAATGTTGGAGAATCTTTGCATGATCCTAAACTATATAAACGTCTAATAGGTTGTTTGATCTATCTTAGAATCACCTGTCCAAATATTACCTTTGCTATCAATCTTCTTAGTAACTTTATGTAGGCACCACGCTAACCCCATATGGATGCTGCTCTTTGAGTCTTATGATACCTCATGTCACATCCTGGCTTTGGTATCCTCATGCATACCTCGAACAACTTTCATCTCCATGCTTATTTTGATGCTAATTGGGCAAGTTATTCCCCTACTTGCTATTCTATTACAAGTTATTGCAACTTTTTTGATTTTAGCTACCCTATCTCATGGTGCACATTAAAATAGAGTACTATCTCTTGCTCAACCGCTATGGCTAAATACCGATCAATGTCCTCTACCACTTGTGAATTAATCAAGCTTAAAACTCTATTCTCTGACTTGGCTATTCCCCACCCTCAACTTGTCTCTCTATTATGTCATATTATGCCAACCTTGTATACCATGAACGAACAAAACGTATCGAAATAGCATATCATCTCATCCAGAAAAGAATACAACTAGGCACAATTTAGACCAAATTTCTTCTAAGTGATAACCAGCGTACTGACATTTTTACCAAGATTTTGGATCATGATCAATTTTTTCATCTACTAGACAAGTTGGATGTTATAGATCTATATATACACCAACTTGAGAGGAGCATATATTACAGTTGTCAAAATTTCATCTATTATAGAATCTTGAATGTCATAACTGCCATATATTATATGCAGAATCTTGATTTATCAATAAATTATCGTATTTTGGATATCATGGCCACTATATATTATATGCAGAATTTTGGTATATCGGTTCATATCAATTTTGAAAGATCATGAGATCCGGTTGTTATATTCATATTTAGCATATATACTAAATCGTGGGATTTGGTTTATTTTATTATATTATATTAATTTCTAGTATATTTTTCATGACCATAAAATTAATTTTATAGTATTTTTTTTGATAATTATGAAATTTTATTATTGTATCCTACTATATCTAATCCGAGGCTTAATTTATATATATACCGGCAGCAATTTAAATCTTATTCTCGATACAAACTTTTCAAGCCATAAGTATGAATTTTCGTGGCATGGCCTCTCTGAGGTTGATCTTGTGCTTCCCGCTCACGGGAATTGAGTTTGTCCCCGAGGGTTCTGATCTCTTGGATCAATCCCTTTAGGTACTTCGAAATAAAGTTCAAAAAAGAACTGGCAAAAGATTTTTTTTTTTTTTTTGAATTGGTTACCGAAATGGAAAACTAAGAAGATGCTGCACTTGGATACCCAAAACCGTTTTCTTTTTCTTCCGCTTGTTTACATCGGATTCATCACGGCAATGGCAGCACCTTGTAGAAAACCCTACATTTTCTGGAATCCAGCAAGCTACTGCTTCTTCTTCCCCTCTCACCATTGTCATTAAATCGGCAGAACCTCCACCTTCGCCACCTCCTCCTCGTGACGATGAGTAGCCTCCCTCATCTCATAGGGCTGGTTTCGCTGGCAACGTATCAGTTGATCTTGGACCCACAAGACCTCCCTCATGGGACATAAATTCCCCTAGGCCGATGTGCTGCCGATGCTTCCACCCAGACTGATGACAGAGGTGGAAAGAGGGCCACCGACTACATGGAGTGCATCTTTCTCCAGCGGAAGGACAGAGACATCGGAGCCTTTAATTAGAGCCGATGCCGGTAAGATGAACAGCTTCATGATACTCCCGGGGGAAGTGCTTATGCCCATAGGACCGAAGATGAGGGCCACAAATGTCCTGATGCAGCTGATCACATGTGCGCATATCTCCATCAAGGAACATCACAGGTTCGGGCTTGTTCCATCCTACAAGTGGAGGTTCTACCCCATGAAGTTTCTGCTGCTGAGTTTTGCAAACTCGATGTTGTAAGAGCTTGACCGTCTATCGGAGAATCCGAGGTTGATGGGATTGAGAATGGAAGACAAGGAGCACTTCAATGGGAGCTTGATAGAAATCAAGAAGCACAAAGAGGGAGCAGGGCAAGGCATGCCCATTCTGAAGTGCAGTGCAGACAGCTGAGCTAGAATTTTCATATTTTTCTTCTTTCTGTTTGTGGCAGTTGCCTGAAGATTCTTTGTTAATTTGAATCCAAATATTACGTAAAATCTAAATTACCACTGAGATGAAAATGAGCGAACTAGCTAGTTTTGTTTTGGACCGGTTGTAAGATAAAACGTGCCGGATTCTTGTTAGAATTCAGGACTCTTATAGTTTTCTATTTGGTTACCGTTTATGGAAATACTTCTTACAGCAAGAGAGAGTAGATTCTTGGTTGTTAAAGTTTTATGCTGCATTTACTTGTTCTTTTGGATGAATCAACTAGATATTGGAAGATCTATTTTCCTGAAAAAATCATATATAAATTTGTTGCTTGTCAAAACAAATTATCATTAGCTTCTCTGTCAAATGAATGATATCTTGCTTTGACTAACCGTACTACTTTTGGATTTAGACTCTGGCAACAGTGATTCTGCATGGTGACACGAAAGTTCCTCTCTCCTTTCTATAGAGCAGATGTGAAGCTAGTATATACAATTAAAAGTAGTTCTTTTTATCTGGGGAGCTTTTGAGTTTCTAGTTTTCAGATATGGGTACTATTCATGAGGAAAGATGGATGCCTTTTTCGTTGAATCGGGAAGTGGTTCAGGGTTCCCTGGATCTGATGATGCCATTCTCCATTTTTCTACCAACAGGGTGAAGCTGTAAAGGTGATGTTTGGAATGATAGCATGATCGATAATTTATATTCACTCTGATTTCTGTCCTCTGCAAGGGGGGCCCTGGAGGTTTGGGGCCTGCGGTTCGTTGACAGCTTAGGTAGTTGCTGGCTTGACATTTTTCTTCTGCTTATATCATGTACAAATTTTAGACCAGAACAACTTGTCATGAATTCCATTTGTATAAATTAATAAGAAGCACCATGTCTGCAATATCATATTTTAATTCATCTTCTATGCAAAGATTTTTTTTTTTTTTTTTTTCCTTTTATAATTTAAATCTAGGTGTGTACTGCCTGGTCGACTGCTGTTCAATCTTAACGAACTCAATGCGCTATTTGGGTTTTCATTCTTGTCGCATGGCGGAGAGGATAAACCAGGAATTGGCATATGGACTACTTTTTATAGAAAATCTCAGTTTATAGATTTGGCTCTTATTGTTTTGTCCTTCTCAGTTGCTATTCATTTTGCTGTCAATTCTCTGGGTGGATTGAAATATTCTTGATTTTTATATTACCGTAGCAATGAATACTAATAAATCCAGAATATGCGGGACCTTCAAGTCACCAAATGCCAGCAAGAATAAGGAAAAGGTAGTGGATTTGCCGCGATCAAAACAATAAAATTGACATCCAACAAGCAGCCCAGGAAAGAAGCAATGAGGTCACTTATTTCAGATGGCCTAAGGAACTCTTCAGCTGGGGCGGAGAGTTAGTCATCTAAGGTTGGAAGCAGAAAAATAACTGATGCTTCCTTGGTAAAAGGTACACCCGTGATGTTAGAATCATTCAGAGAAGAAAAGGCATAAGGTGATCGAGATTGAGGAAAGTTGAGTTCAACAGCATCCTTTTCCCTCTCCCAACATATTTACTTCATGGAGAATGTGCTGATTTATTCCTGCAGGTTTGATTCAATCTAGAACACCATGCGATGACGGTGGGGATGGATCTGTCTGATGGGTGGAGTGTCCTTATGCGCACTCTATGTAATTCCATTGTGACCAATAATATAGCTGAGGTCACGGGTCATTATTTGCATAGTATTTATCAACAAACTAGAAATTCTGAGCAATTATTTTCATACTAGTAATTGCTCCCTTTTTTTTTATGTGGACTGTCTCGATGGACAAGTGTTTTTTGCTATTCTGTCGATAAATTTGTAAAACTGTAGGCAATCCGTTTACTTTTGCAAGTTATCCGTGACACCTGCCTCCTTGTTTTCGCTGAAGAGCTCTCATGGATTGTTAAGATTGTCCTTGATAAATGTTGCTGAGGGAAACTTCTGTAGTGGGTGACTAGGTTTGAAGTGACACTTCTGGTCTAACTTAATCACAGAATTGGCCGTTTTGAACATCAGGGCATGTTTGATTGACTGGGTGGGGACTCGCTTAGCTGACATGATTTCATCCTCCATAAGCTGAAATCCTTTTAGGTATTTTTGAGTCTAGTTCCTCTCAGAGCGGGGGTGACTTAAGATCATTTCAGGACAATCAAATGTAACAACCTAGAACCTCATCCAAAAGGACTAGTCAAAAGATATTATTTGAGTCCCTCGATCCAACATACTTATCCAAGATTTTTCGGTGAAAAACCAATATAGGACTAACTACGTAAGCGCATGGGTTCTCACATACTTCCCCTATTTAAGCCTGGCATTCTCGTCAGGCCAAGGACAAATTCATGCATCTATTCATAAACATCATGATCGGCTTGTGGTGAGTCTTAATGAACCCATATTGTAGTATCTCCTAGTTTACATAAACGATGAGTTAGATCAGTTCTGATACCATTTGTAATAATCCAGAATCTCATCCAAAAAAAACTAGCTAAAATATATTATTTGAGTTTCTTGATCCAATATAAGTATCCAAAATTTTCTCGATGAATAATCGATGTGAAACTAAATATATGTCTACAAGGATGCTCGTACCAAATGCCTGAAGTCACTTCATGCATATTTGAAATGGCTTCAGCTGCCCACTTATGATGACCATTTGGTGCCAGCAAATGGAGTGGTTATCTGCTCAGCTAGGAAAATGTCACTCTGGAAGTAAGACGAAGACGGGCTTGAAATGAAGGAGTGTGAGGTACAATTGCATTCTAAATAACTGAAGATGTGGCAATATAGAGGTGGTGGGGGAGAAATGTACGCCATAAGGTGGCTAGATGGCTTAACAAGAGCGCATTGAGTTTCCATGGATATGATTCTTTGTGAAGAGGGGTGCATTGCTCTGTGGTCAATGAAAGCCAGAACCTTCTGCAGGACTCAAACGGTCCCCCATTAAGCCCAGTCTTGCTTTCTTTTTGTGGACATACTTGCATGCAACATATATATATATATATATCAAAGTCACAAATTTTATCAACTTTGGACTACGGAACCATGGAAGTTTGAGGCAATGCTTCCCCTTGGATATTTGATCAAATTTTCAGATGAATGATACTCTTGATATTTCATTCCAGAAAAAACTGATGCTCTTGATGATTATTAACTTCTGGACTTGAAAAACTTTCAATACATGGCTTCAAGCGAAATTAGAGTAGAACAATAGAAGTCACTTGCACTCGGTACTGTTGATCAGGCCAGATACCTTCAATTTCACTCTTCTCCTTCTTGATTCTTGTACTTGTGAATTTATAATTGTAATGGCCGCAATCAAGTTTGATGCAGTACTTCCACTATGCTGTTGCTCTGGAAATTTTTTTATGTATTATTTAGAAGATATACCAGATTGGCAGCATCAGAGGAAGGCCCTTAACGACTTCTTTCTGAAGCCTTTGGCTTGCTTATTCTGTACAGCTGTTCAAGACCTTTGAGGTTTAGTTGATGCATGCGTAACAACTGATAAACTACCGGGAATGTCTATTATGGGTTCTCTCGTTCTTTATAAATCATGTAACAACTGGTAAATCGGAACTTCCAAAGTTAAATATTCTCAAGTTCAATCAGGGCCACCTTTTCCGAGGAGTTAGAACTAAAGTAGTATGGGTTCTCTCATTCTTTATAAACCAAACACTATGCATTATTCTTCATTTGCACTCATAGATTTTAAATTCTTAGCAAGCGAAATGAGCTGTCTTGCTCTGTTAGCACCACCTTCCCAATATGTTTTTGTGCAGAGAATGGCCTACGGATTGGCATGCTTCCAGTGTAATCAATACATGGATTTGGATGGACTAGTAATGTTGGATGTTATCTTCTTAGCCAGTTTGGTGGGAACTTGGGTAATCCTCTTTATGTGATACACACTAAGTGGGCTGCACACAGGCTTGCTCAAATCACAATTGGTGAGCCCAAGATGGGGGGGGGCGCTGTGCTTCCAATGCATGGTGCCTGCCCTCCTGTTTATTGCGTTGGGCCTAAGGATTTGAGAAGAATGGAAAAACCAACCGGCTTTGGACTAGATGGATGCATATTAGTATCTTAATCAGCAATGGTGTAATGGTACCAGTGCTGTGACAATTGGATGGTTTAGCACTGGAGCAAGTTGCTCGCTGCTCCAACTTAGTTTACGTATATGATTGTAACATTAATTTACCCATTGTTGGCACTTGACAATCTGATTAAATGACTATATTTTTAAGGTTTTATTCTGATGAAGATCCATTTTTTGGCTAAGCAACTTCTACAGAAGGCGGGGAGTGTATTTAAGAACAGAGTGATGTTGTTGTCAGCCTGTTTTGGCATAATTATGACTCAATCTCACTTATTTTCTGAAGCAATGTTATGACTTAAACTCACTTATTTTCTGAAGCAGAACCTTCAAACTTTGATGTGTGGCTAAGCTAAGAGGTCCCAATATTATTGGGAACGTCTATTATTTTTTCTGCGTTGGCTTTAAGTACTGTCTTTCTTATTCATAAAGAGCTCATTAAGTGTTCAGAAGTATTCAGTATTTCACGAGTATGTTTAGAGAGTGAAGTGAGCCGTGACAACCAATGTCTAGCGGTTCAGTTTCTACTACAAGCCAACTATTTTAGAAGTGACCTAGCTCATACGGAAGAAGCGAGGCATATTCCACAAAATACTTGGAGAATGGTTAATGTTCTGTTAGACAAACTTCCAAAAGTGGTTTTCGTTTGTGTTGAGACATGCGAGGGATTGATATCATGAATCTCTCAGTTCAAGAGTCTAGAGTCAAGTCTTTTTTCAATTTTTTCTTTTGCTTACAGCACTTATGACACTAGTTGCCTATAATTTTAATGCATGTTTGATTGAGAGGAGGCAGACTCAGACTCTGAATTGAAAATGAGAATAAGTGGCTCCCATTACTGCTGTTTGGTTGGGAAGAGATCCAGCCTTAATCCTCCAAAATCCGATCCCTAGTCTCTCATAGTATTCAATTTCGATTCCGATTCTGGTCACAAACCAAACATTTCAGAGGATATGACTAGTCCAATTCCATTCCAAATCATTCTGATTCCGATTGTAATTCCGGTTGCGACCAAATGCTGGTAAGTTAGATGGAACCAAGGCTACAGAAGTTGCACCATTACATGAATGCCTTTTCTTAAAATCCTTGGAAGAGCTTGCTCTTTTGGTTGATATAGATCTTAGTCGATCCAACTTCTCTTAAGAGTTTCAATTGTACAAAGCAATATTCAGATCAGGTTTAGTGCAGTCAGAACCTACTGAGATAAACCTTTTCGTCCTGCCACGCACTTGGCTAAGAGTATACTCTCACTGAGTTGTCTTGGATTTATATCAAGTTGATGATCTCCAAATATGGTTGGGGTTCGATGCTCTCAATCTATGTCCTCATAGCATGTCTCTTGTCGTTACTTGCTATCAAGTCGAAATGACACCTGAATTGCAATCACATACTGGCAACAACCCAGACAGCAAATTCTGCCTTTATATCTAGATTTGGGACCAGTATCGCAGGTGTTAAATAGGTATGCATCACTTTGGTATCCATCACAGTTGTGCCAATTGCCATAAACGGGTGGTCTACCCAAGGGCAATCACCCTGACAACTTGTTAAGCCTAAAACGGCCATTTGTTTTGCTCTCAATAGCCCCTTGTCTTTGATGAGTGGTCCTGAAAGTGACGCTTATGTGCATTGTATACAAAAACAAGAGCAGATATATTTATTCTCCTTTTATGTGCATAAATTTGATGGAAGATGTTGTATTTGGTATGGACCACCGCCAATTAGTTTGTTAGTAACCAAAGGATAGCAGATATGATCCACTTGTGATGTCACATCTTAGAGTCCACCCTGAATGATTAGAGCAAATCCAACGGGGCATTTGGTCTAATGGTATATGATTTATCATCTAGAATGTTAGAGGCCCCATACACAATTCCAAATCATTTGTTTTTGATCGATTGCCTATCGTGTCGGTATCGATCACGACAAGTTTCAATGCTGGTGAATTTCCGAACCAACGAATTTATCCTACATCTGTATAGGACTTTGTTAAGGTCATCGAAGAGCCCTTGTTCTAAATTCTCAAATGATTGTAGCAAGTAACTCAGCAGATCAGATCTTCCCTTTATCTTTTGTTTTCTTTCTTTCATTTTATTAGATGAGCTTGGAATTGGAGACTTTGCAGGAAAATACTCACTTATTTAGGACAGGGTCTTGTAGTTTTCTCTCATCAGATACATAAAGTTGGCCAGATGAGACTGGTCTGGATTGTTAATGAACTGCATGGAGGAAAAGTCAGAATGGCCATAAGAATAATGCAGGGAGAGCCACAAGTGGTGGGGAAAGCAAGGTCTCATTCAGACTTGGAAATGGAGGAGAATGGGTATGAAAGGACGAAAGATGGATGCCCATCGTTCCAACTTGGAGGCCCATTTTGAAAAGGTTGGTTCTAGCAGGAGATTTTTTTTTTTTTTTTAGGTTGTGCTCGTTCCAAGTCAATCCTACCTAACCAGTATTGGAAGCTTGCGAAGATGCTCTACGGTGTTCTTTGGTGTTCTCCAGCCTAATCTCGTATCCTTCCTACAATAGGCATGTGCAAAAAAACAATGGCCAAAGCCCATAGTTTGTAGAAGTATAATTACTCATTTGTGCTCGACCCGATAGGTGGATCACAACTATTTTTCACATGCCATATTTGCCATCTTTGTTGAAACCCCAATAGGAAAGTACTCCACGTTTTGACTTGGGAGTTCAATTGAACCCCCAAGTTTTGGTGCAATATCCTTAGAGATATGTAAATATCATCCAAAAATTTTTGTATGTATACAATTTTAAATCCCTAGTATAAATAATCTTAATTAACTTAGTGGTTTGAACGTCGGTCTTTTATTTCTTATGTTCCTGATTCAAATTCTTATTCTTATATTTTTTCTTTTTCCCTACCTCCCGGATTCATTTTTACTTAATATAATATTACAAAAAAATTATTTTTATTTATTTACTTTAATTTATATATTGAATCCCTAATATGGATCCTGGCTATGCCACTGCATAATGCATGAATTAGCCAAACCAATTTTGGGCATGGATATGAGGCATGGTTACGACATGATATGGATACCTTTATGGTAAATCTTGAAAGAGGTATGATATGATATGGTTAGAATACGTCTGTATGTATGTATATATAGTAATGCATGTGTGTATAACATTTCATGCATATATATGCACAAATACATATATGTGTATGGAAAATTGTCCATCAACCATGTTAGAATATCACAATAATATAGTTCGTACTTGTTACCATAGCATCAATTTTTACAAGCTTATCAATTAACCATCATGCAAATTCACAGACTATAATCCATACTTAACACTTTAATACTAATTTATAGACTACAAAATTGACTCTCCCTCTCCGTTTTGAAGGCAGCGAAACTATGTGAAGACTATTTCGGAAGAATCTGTAGTACTCTTTTAACTCTTAAAATTAGGATACATAATACAAGTATCAAATACATATATTCGAAAACTATTTAATGTGTATCAATATTGGATCCGGACGTGATCTATGATTTGAAGTACCCATACCTCCTAGGCTCATCCCAGGATTGAACAAACCCAACCTTCAACGTATATTTTTGACCACAGTTTTATCATGGGAGTCAAAAGCTTCAAAACAAGCTTGACGAGCATGACAGCATCAACATCCACATTGGGTTTCATCAAGATCTCATCCTTTGAGCAATGAGTTGATCATTATTTGAGTTTCTTTGTTGCTTCAGAATTTTTATTCAAAGTACACGTACTATTAATTTAATATAAAAATTTGGCCTTATTGTGTCTCCTGATCCAGAACGAATTTGAAGATAATTTAGAAAGCAAGACAGAGTTTGGGCATTAGATCTTTATGCAATTATAGGTTCAACTTATACTTTATACAATTGTAATAGAATAAGGCTTTTTTCAAATCAGGAGAAGAAATTGACTCCAGTTTGGTAGGCTGGAACTCACTAATGTAAGAGAAGGTCCATAATTATCCTAATTCGCAGCATTTGTAGATGTTATCAAAGCAAGGATGGACAAGTCTTTCATGTTTTTTTCACCTCCCAAAGAAATCCTTATTTTTCCTTTTTGTTCTTTATTTTAGATGACAGTTTACCAAAGGACAGCATTTCCTTGGCTTTGTGATCAGATCACGCTAAGACCAGCTAATTGCACCAAATGGAACTCACCCATTGCTCCTTTCTCTTGGAGCATTACTCAATGATAAGTTTATTTTATCATTTACATAACAATATTTTTGGCCAAAAAACAACTTTTTAGCTGGCTCAAGTTTGAACCATATCAGGCTTGAAGTCAAGTTCCATGCCCACTCCATTTGCCTCACCAAGTGCACTCTGTTCTCCAAATCATACTCACATATATATTAGCACAAATTTCTGCATATTGATCGCCGTGATTAGTATTATAGGGCTCCACTACACATCTCTATCAACAGCAGCCTCGTCTGTGAGCCTCGCACTGTCTAGGGGCTACGAACCATATCACCATCAAACTCACCAATTTGCTTAACATTGTGCCTGACAGTGAGAACATCATCTATAAAATCTAGGTCAAATACTTGGAAAACAACACCATCAACATTTGCATCTAAAACTTTCTCCAATATGGAGGGGTGCCAACATTGAGCTAAGCCCGGTTTGCCAACTGTCAGGCATCTCGACAACTAGGGTAATTCATGCCACATATTTTTATTCGACAAAAAAACCCTAATCTCCCATCTATGAAATCCTCAAATTGGTTTAGCATCTTTAGAGCGAGAGGCTGCAATGTGGGACGGCTTTCCGTCCAAACTTAGGGAATCATCCTTACGATCTTTATCCGTAACAAAAGTTGAACATCAAACTTTGGCCTCCATGATTTCCCTTTGTTACAGTAGTCGATCATGAGCTAGCTTAGCCTATAATTATGGTAAGACCAAGGTGTTCCTTACTTGATCTTTTTTTTTCTTGACACTATTCCCTGAGCTAGTACATGTTGCCGCAACAATGATGTCGAAACCCCTGATCCACTCCTTCAGCCTCACACCTTGGTCATGCCTCATCTTGCTTTCCATGATACTCCAATATTTTACTAGGAAGAAGCTAAAGGTGGGGTTGGATTGAAGACGTAGTCATTAAAGGTGGGGACAGAAAGAGAAGTCTAGTGCCCAACCTAAATAAGCTACTTTATGATTACAAGATCCTCTCTTCTTTAGAAAACCATATCTTATTATCCATTAGGCGGTAGCAGTGGTCATTCTCTAACCCGCTTGCTTATTCCTGAGATCCTCCCGATTAATTGCTTTGTTCCAACGCGGACGAGAGGCCTCAGGTTGTTGACCACCATCCATGCATCCAAGACTGCCCTTTTGTTGGGTGCCAAGGTTGAATTGGGGGAATAATGGATAGAAAAGGATGGTTGGATATTCCATCCATTCATTTGTGTGTTTGGTGAAGAATGGATAAAAATAATTTTATTTTATTTTATATTTTTTTATTCGGGATACAAGGAATGAATAGAGGAGTAGATGATATTTATATGACATGTTTACTAAACTATCATCTCATAAAAAATATTATTATTATTAATTTATAATACTTATTTATATTTAAAAAAAATAGGATAATATGTAAACCGATAATGGTTGTAAAAATATATGCATATTTAATTTTTAGTTTAATCTAATAAATAATTTATGAATTAGTTATATATGAATGATTTATTTATATATAGATAATTGATTTGTAATTTAATTTAAATAGTTGATTAATTCTATAAAAATAGTTAACTTAAGAATAATGAATATAAATAAAAATAGAAGATAATTCTAAATATTTACTTATAATTATAAAAATTGCGTACTAATATTAAAATAATTAGTAATAAAATTTAATAGTATAATAAAAATAATTTAGATAAAAAATTAAATAAATAAGATGAATAAAAAAAGTAAAGAAGTATTAGAATTTTATAAAATTTTAATGAAGGGTAGTTTGGTCGGTGTATAAATCCATCCTACCAATTCCATCATCGTGCAAGGCGTGTTTGAGAGACCTCAGGTGAATCAATATAGTCCAATCAAAACCAAAGCTAGACGGGTCCATTCTGTTCAACTCCAGGCCGGTATCCCAGCTATTATTTAGAATGAATGCTGGAGCAACTTGCAACCATAACATCCTGTGATGTCGGTTGATGTATGGCAATCAAGAGATGAAAACGATATAAAACATGCCGATCTAGACTATTTAAAACAATAATCGAGAAATCCAAAGTAGTTGGCTATTAAGTATATCTTGTTTTGGTTTGAATCTGGATCGTTCATATCATTTTATACTAGTCGATCAGGGCATCATCTCTGACATTTAATATCTGGTGTAAGGTATAATCTCCAATGATTCATTGTTGGAATGTGATCGGTAGCCTTCTCGAGCAGCCAGTAACATGCAAACACCGTTGAGCTGAGTGGGACCCACATGGTTGGCGCCTCAATCGAATAACCATGGTACGAAGCCGCGTTGTGAATTTTATCCATCGCTGCCATGCCAACCATCCTGATACTCCAAATTTACATTCTCCAGTCCGTTTTCTTCTTATCAGAATTTTCACTCAATATCATCATATATTAGAATTGGATGATAAGGAAAAAAATTCATACACGTTTCGGTTATTAGGTATGAGAAGAGAAGGCCTAAGCATAACCCAAACAGCAACATAAAAGTGGAAGTAATAAAAGGAACAAGAAAAGAGTCAAGAGTTGGAAAGAACGGATCCTCCGGAACTTGGAAATTTCGCTGCTTTTGCTTTCGGTTTCCGGCGACAATGACCAAGAATTCGGCAGTGATGAAAAGACAAAGAAGAGAGTCAGAGGTGGAAAGAGCGGATCCCCGGGAACTTGGAAGCTCCGCTGCTGTTGCTTTCCGTTTCCGGCGACGACGACGAAGAATTCGGCAGCGACGGTGGCGATGGCGGCCGAGACCGCCCCCCGACGAAAGCCACCGTCGTCACGTCTCCGGTAGTGGCGTTGCTGGAGTTGAGGAGGCCGATGGAAACCGGAGGGATCTCGAAGGTCTGGAGCGCCGGCGGGGGGTGGCGCCACTGCGGAAGCGGGCCCGCCAGCAGCAGCGTCTGGAGCAGCGGTCCCGCCGCCATCACCGCCTCCAGCAGCCGCCCCTTCTCCGGCAGCCCTCGCCGCCGCGCCGCTGCCTCCATCTCCGCCTCCACAGCTGCCATCCCCGCCGGCGACGTCCCATTGCTCCTCTCCTCCTCCCCTCCCCCCTCAGACGACGACGACAAGCCCCCAGCCCCCGTCGCCACGTTGCTCCCTTCGTCCAATTGGACCGCCTGGTTAGGGTTAGGGTTAGGATTAGGGTTCGACGCCAGGTGGTTATTATGATCCATGAGGAGCAGGAGAAGGGCGTGGCACTGGTGGCGGGCCTCGTCGCGCTCTCGGGTGGCGATCTCGAGGAGGTGGGTTAGATTGAGGGCCTGGGCCTCCATTCGTCGGAGCTCCTCTTGGGCGGCGATCCGAGTGGATTCGAGCTCCAGCGTCGTGCGGAGAAGCGCCTGCTTCAGCTCCTCCGCCGTGATCCCGCTCGCCTCCTGCGTCCATCGGTTCCTGTGGTCTTAAATTCGGCGAAATTGGCGAGAAAGAATCAGAATTGAAGATGGAGAAGAGGAGGAAAGGTACCTGCGGTGGTTCCCAGAGGAAGGACCAGGGGGCGGCGGCGGAGTTGGAGTCGGCGAGAGGCGGAGGAGGAATGGATTGGTGGTGGTGGTGGTGGCGGAGGTCGTCCATGCGTCTTTCTTTCTTTTTTCTCCTTTTCTGAAGTGTTTGAGTTTATGGCAAAGAGGTGGCTCTTTCTCCTACACGCAGACACACATACTTCTCGTTTTCTTTTGTCAGAGACGGCAGAGAGATGGTGGGGGAGACCAACTGACCGTGGGCGGAAGGACAGGAGGCTGCTATCTCTTTTATAGCCCCTTGCTTCGTTTGCTGCTTTGAATCTGATCACCACCCGGTATTCTGAACGAAGATTTCTTTCCTTTTTTTTTATCTCCGTATTATTGAGGGGTTCTACCCGGAACGCTTAACCTATGCCGCGCCCCAGCCTACGTTTGTGGCCTATCCAGGGGCGGCGAGTTGTGATCCTCTCGTCAATACAATCTATTTTAAGTAGGTTTAGGTAGGATATAAATGAGTTTTGGGTATAAATAGATTTGAGTAGATTTGTTTATAAAATTGATTTTGTTCAAATTTAGATATTTGATCCATTCAATAATTAAATTGGATCTATTTAACTTAATCTATTTAAAACATATTTTACTTATTACTATCATATTTAATTCAACTCATTTAACCCATTTAAATCGATTTAATTTATTAAAATTTTATTTAACCCATTTAGATGATCCATTTAATTAATGTTTCACATGATTCGGATCAAATTACATATTTAATAAACAAAGTGAATTCAAGTCTGAATTTTGAATCTATTTTATAAATAGATCAATTCGGATTGATTAATTTTTTATTCGATCAACATGATCCGGTAATTGCCACCTCTAGATAGATTAAGCATAATACTCGCTTAAAAAAAAGGAGGTCCCATGCCATTCAAATTCAAACACCCATCCCTTGTCACAAGAAAAATAATTCCATCCAAAATAAAATTTTATTACTCATAATTTACTAGAATATGCCATGTGCATTAGGTATATTTTCTTTTTAAGAAAATAAAGTAATAAATAAATATAAGTAGAAGGGTTGAGCGTCTTAATATTAGTCATCTTAGATGCACATGTTCGAACAAAAAATATGAGAGGAGAAACATTTAAGGATATTAGGATAGAGTTTGAATCTACTAGATATGACTTGATGAATAGATACATCGATATGTCATGGGAGTTCTATATATAGAGAATGGATAAAATTAACTATATAATGATGACCATTTTTTTTAGTTTTAGTCTTCCAAAGGAGGTCTAATATGCCATATCAATTGGTACCAAGGATTTTGATAATGATCATGATTCAACTTACATGCTAAAGATGATGGCTGTTATTCAACATTTATACCAATCATCAAATGGGAGGAAGTATTTAAATTCAAATTTTATCCACCAAAAATTTTATTTTTAGGCGATAACATACTATTTAAGTATTGTCATTATTTTTCATTATAGTTGTCTTAGGAATCATATAACAACTTATATCGGGCCATAATATTTTTTCCTATTAGTGTAATCCTATATCAGTCTATATTATTTTTCTTTCTTATGGTCAGATATAAATTGTTACAAAATCCCTAAAATCACTCTGACAAGATTATGCTAATAAAAGAAATCAATATGTTGACATAGGACCATGCTAATAAAAAACAATGATTTGATAAAGATGATACCTAAAATTATACTAATAAGAAAAATAATACAGATTGATACGAGATTACACTAATAAAGAAAAAATATTATAGTCAGATCCAAGTATTATAGTTTGAAACAAATTGTTACGTGATCCCTAAAATCACTCTAAGAAAATCATGCTATTAAAGAAAAATAATATTAAGTACTATAGTTTGATACAAATTGTTATATGATTCCTAAAACTACTCTAATAAAATTATACTATTAAAAAAATAATATAAATTAATATAAAATTATACTAATAAAAAAAAATTATGGTCCGGTTGTTATGTGATTCCTAAAATTATGCTAAAAATAGTAGTGAGCACTCTAATAGTTGGTTTATAGAATGATGGAATATTACAACAATATTACAAGCTCATCGAGACTTTGTTCAAATCGATCTCTTACACATTGTTATATTTTCTCTACAGAAAAGGAATCTTTCTGTTCAAATAAAAGTTGGATCTGTTATTTGGTCACTGCTGAGCAAGAAATAATATCAATTAATTACAAGTTGTGGTGGTTTGTTCTAATCAGATTACAAGCAAATAAAAAGTTATTACATGCATGGTCAAATAAAAACACCTGCAACCTTGCCCGCTGGTCTTTTAATAAGGAAACCTGCAGGGCCACAGGCAACAGGGAGGACGCTTGCCTTTTGACTTGGGGGTATTTGCAATGGAGAGGTTCAGGAGGTAAGGCTAATATTTAAGGTTACCGGTGACCGTGTGAATGAGTAATTAAAGGCTTGGTGAGAGGAAGGGGCGGCAGGCCGAGAAAGAGCTGAGAGAGCAATGGCAGAGATGGGGACCCACCGGAAGCCGGTAAAGAGGATTTGTACGATACCTTGGCTCCGCCAATCCGTAGTTAGAACAATGTACGTGATGACTATGATTCATCCAAACTCTCTTGATCCCGGACTCTTTAACCTACGTAGATTGATAATACTGTCGAAGATATATAGTTTTGTACCTTTTGTTCCCAATTCAATAGGAAAGAACCTCCATAGTCTATCTAATGGTCTTTCTTTCTCATGAATGAGTGGAGCGAGTTCTCCAATCATGATCGTTTTGATGGTTGGGTTGAGATACACGTAGTTTCATGAGATAAGCTACTCCATTTATTGCATGGGCTTCATCCAATCATCGTAGCAGTATGAATAATGGATTATTATGATTATTGGTAGAACTTCAGATAGTTGAAAAAATTCATGCTGATTGAGTTGATTCGATGCAGATCGCGAGCCAACCTATAAGATAAAATCCAAAAATTGATAGGATACCCTCCAATTTAGAATCATCCAATGTCTAAGTTAGCTGAAACCCTATCAACAGATTATAAAAATGAAAGAATGAAAAGCAGAATGGGAGAGTTTGGGTCGAGAAAGATTTGTTCTTCTTTCAATGAAAAAGTCGAGAGTCAAGTTCAGTAGAATTTTGGCTTTGTGAACTTGTGCTTACCTTAGAGAGATACCCTGTCCTCCTATTTATAGAAAATTTTACTTAGGCCTTAAAGAAACTTTGTTAGACCATTAGTTTATTATGGCCAGCTGAATTATAGCTATTGGCCGTTGGCCTCGCTGGCGATTAGCTAGAATACAGCTGGAGGTGGGTCGCAATCTGATTAGAGCGTAGTTGGCATTTAGTCAGCTGTCGAAATGTGTCGAGATCGATGCCAACTGTCGAAATGTATCGAGATCGATAAATCATCGATCTGGATTATATGATGAGGTCGGTGATTTACCAATCTCAATATGAGTTGGGTTTACTGTACCAGACTACATCAGTATTTTATGGATCTCGTATACTAAGCAGATCATTTTGGCAAGCTGCAGATTAATTGACAAAGTCAATGCAAATCCGATCTCCTACAGAGCTCGAGGGCCGCTATCCTTCAAGACGATAAAATGCTGGTCTGACAATGTGTAATCAAGATGAGGTCGGTTTACTATCGATATAGACCTGATTGGTTAATTTAATTCTGGCTAATATCCTAGCTTTCAGGTCGATATTTTACCAACCTGACATCAATCTGGCTGATTGCCCATTATCTGAGATGGCGACTCTCTTGATGGTGCCACGTGTCCTGCAGGAGATGACCGTACCAACAGTTGCCCTCCATTTTCTAGACTTGAAGCAGAACTCCTTCGGTGATAGGTATGAAAAGTCATCTCAAAGGTCATTCACTGCATCAAGGATCATGCTATGTGGCTGCCAGACTTACTTTTTAAATAATTCGAAAAGACAGGCTGCCTCATTTGTCGGAATCACCGTATCCTAGCACTTAAGGAAGCATGGGAGAAAGTGAAGTCATCATTGATTGCGCCATTGTAACTCAAGCGGTATGGGGCATGTGGTGCTCATCCAAGGACCAATCGAACCGCCATGTGGAATAATCCTACGTGGCGCGATCTAGATCGATGCATCAAAATATTTTTTCTATAATTTTCTTGGATGACTGATAGGTGGCTGAAATCCAACAACAGGCGAATTGATCTGGACTGTCGCTCCCCCTATATATTGGATACTTGTCCGTTCTTCCTTCATTTTTATTATCTTTCACCTGGAGTAAAGATTTCACTGCAAAGGAAGCTTCTAGGCGTCTATATATCAAAGAAGGTGATCCTAGTGATTGTCGATGTTTTTGGAAAGAGTTTCTAGAAGCAGTAGAGGAGGCTCCTTATCCTTCTTGGTAGGATTCTCCTTCCTTCTTCTAGGTTTTTCATTTCTTAGGACTTTTTCTCTTTGGTTCCCTCTGCTTTCTTTTCTTCAAACCTCTCTTTTCATCTCCTTTGCCCCTCTCATTTTTCTTTCTTTCATGTCTTCTCAGGAGAGTACCTCTTCCTATGGCAGCGAGAGGAGGGAATCTATCTCGGAAGGCCACAATATTTGGTCAATCCAACTCCTGCTCATCATTGAGATGAATAATCCATCTTAGGATACCATCGAGGCCAGTGTTTCTGATAATGATGGATCAGAATCTCCTGTAAAGAGGTTCTTGGACTATTTTGGCCCCAGCACTGAGCCCTCCATTTTGATAGAGGCTAATTTAGAGAAACTCAAAGAGAAATATCTCATCGTTGATAGCTTTCAGCTCACAGCCCCTAGCCCCTCTGATCAGGTTACACGGCCTCTTGAAGGTTGTATAGCCTTCTATGATGAGTCCCTTCGGTCTGGATTGCACTTTTTCTTGCATCTTTTCATTTGTAATCTATTGGATTATTATGGCCTTCAGCCGACTCAGGTGACTCCCAACGTCATTAGAATTATTTTAGTTTTTATCATATAGTTATAGTTTTGCTACCATTAGCTTTAGAACTTCTCTTTTTAGGATTCTTTTTATTCTGAAAAAATATCCTACTGAGAAAGGTTGGTGGTATTTCTTACCTTAGCCAAATTATAAATTTGATCCTGCTCTTCCTTCTTCAATTCACGACTGAAAGAGTCATTTCTTTTTTATTTCTTTCGATATTCCCTGGGGTTTCAGCACTCGCTAGGATAGACCTCGACTAAACTAGAACTCTAATAAGTCTGTCCTGCCTAGGGATAAGGAGGCCTTCGCCGAACTACTGCGTATGAAGGTGCTCAAGCTCAGTCAACTGATGATGGATCAATCACTCTTCGACTTCTGCATCAGTCTTATCTCCCCCCAGGATGAATCTATCCTCTAATTTTTTTTCAATCTTTTCCATATTTATTTCTTGTCTGACCATGTTTTTTTTTTTATTATTGCAGCACTCATGAGATTCGATCCCCGAAGGCTAGCAGACCAGAGGAAGAGAAAGCCAAAATCCTCCGATCCTCCATCGACAAAAAAGAGGAAGGGGAAGAAAGTCGTTGACTCCACCTCGACATCTTTCTGACCTGCGCCTCCATGTACTGCGGGAGCGATAGTAATCAACACGAAGCCTGTCAGCACCTGTCCTTTGTCAACATCTTCCTTGATGTCCAGGGGACATCGAAAATCAACCAAGATGGCCCAGCCACCACTCAAACAGACGATCACCCATCAGAGATCGACTCCTGTGGCTGAAGTATTGAAGCCTAGTCCACCAACTACACCGACATCGATCTCAGCCTGCCAGTCTTGGCTATTCGGAGGGCCAAAAACCTCGTCTGTTGATCCACCATCAACTTTCATCGACTAGATCGACATATCTTAGGCTTCCATGTGGGATATAATGACTCTCAATAAGGATCTCCTCTATGCCGTGATGCCGCAGCATGATCTGCATGCTCGGAGAAGGGACATGAGGCCTAATGAATTACTGAACCAAGGTTTCAATTATCTTCTTGATGTAAGCAATTTTTTTTTCTAGTTGGTTTTTTACTGATCTAGTTATCTCAACATCGATTTTGCATTGAGCTAATCTTTCTCTCTTTCTTTTTCTTTATCAGTCTGCCTCCTTCTTCAGACTGTTTGCTAAGTACGTCAGTTGGCTTGGCAAAAATAAGAAGTCGTTGGAGGAGGCTTTACAATCCGCCAAGGATTGTCAAAAAGTGGCAAAAAAAGGCCACAAAAAAAGAAAAGCTTGCCACGGGGTTGAAGAAGTAGCTCCAGGAGAAGCTGAATGATATTGTGGAGAAAAATAAATCTCTACTGGACCTTCAAAGGAAGGTCAATGAAGGAGAAGATAAGCTGCTGGAGCTGCCGCGGAAGGTCTCCAAGATTTCAGAACTAGAGAAGAAAATGAAGGAGTTGGAGGGGAAGGTGACTTTTCAAGACAAAATGCTGACCGCCCGGGACAAGATGCTCCTGACCTATCAGAGAGATCTGAAATACTAGAAGGGTGTTGCCAACCATGCTGTAAAGGAGTACAAGTCCTCTGAGGGTTTCATCAAAGAAGTTACTGAGGCTTCAGTGGAGGCCTTTGATAGCGGCTTCAACAGCTGTAAGGATCTAGTTGAAAAACTTTTTTCCAACCTAGATTTGAGCAGTATTACTAAAGAAGCTGGTCTCATCCTGGCTTCGAAGATGGAAGCTCGACCAACATCGGAGGTGGATGCTACTGCAAAAGTACCCCAATCTACCTCGTAGGTGCCTGTCGTCCTGATCGTTCTTAAGATGGAGCCTTCAACCATCACTGACATCCCATCTTCTGATCTGGTGAAGATTTTGGCCTCTATTCCAGCATCTACTGAAGTTATCTCACTAGAGGATGATCCAGTAGTCGTTGTTCTCATCGAAGCCCCTCAGGTAGATGCCTGATTTTGTTTCTTCTTCATTTTATTCTTATATTTTTCCTCTTTGTATCGGCCCGATCTGGGTTTTTATAAAAAAATGCTTAATAAAATAAGATTTTCTTTCCCAATCACTATGCTTGACATCGGTATTATCCGATCTATTATAATTAATTGTAATATTTTCTTTACTCAGAATTCTAAGTAATAATAACTGATTACATCTCGATAAAATCTTGATGTGGTGGCGTAGAATAGACATTTCATATTGAGATCGGTATTAGACAAGAGTCCAATATTATACTAACTTCGAGATTAGTAATAGAAATCCAGTGTAGTGTAAACTGGTAATAACTAAGTCTAATACAACATCGATATGGAGAATGATAATAATCAAAAATCCATAATAACATCAATTTGAAGATCGCTAATAATTAAAAATCCATGATAACATTGATTCGAAGGTCGATAATGAACAGATCCATGATAACATCAATCCAAAGATCGATAATAAATAGATCCATGATAACATCGATCTAGAGATCGTTAATAAACAGATCCATGATAACATCGATCCGAAGATCGATAATAAACAAAAATTCATAATAACTCAATTCAGAGATCGATAATAATCAAAAATCCATAATAATATCTATTGGTGCATAAACTAATCATCACCGAATTCAGCTGGAGTGGAGGTGGACGAGATCACCATCGGGGATCTACAAAATAAAGTTTCGTCCAGAGCCGGTGAGAGGGTGGCTTCGGTAGGATCCTCCGATGATCAAGTCAGCTCTAGCCAATAGAAATGGAATGCTCGGAAATGAGTTCCACGGAGCTTAGAAAAGGAGAGGAGAGCTTAGAGCTTAGAGCTTAGAGTTAGCGTATCTGGAGGATCCTTTTTATTGATGGAGCTTGATGGATGGTGACGGTCATATCGTCCGATCGTGGGCCGCTCGAGGCTGTATGAAGTTTGGTACGGAGAGGAAGGCATCATTAGATGGATAGTGACAGCCATACTGATGAGTTGCAAGTCACATGGGACTGGTTATGGAGAGAGTGGTGTCGCCAGTAGTGATGGCCATATCATCCGATCGCATCATCTGTGGCAGACTGATGGCGATAGTTTGTTCAGATTTAATAGCCATGGCTCTGAAAAAGTAGACATTGATCGGTGAACTTCGATATGTATCAATTCTAGAGGAGTTTGGACTTCTGGAGGAGTTTGGCCGAGGAAAAATTTGGAAGGAGTTCGACCGAAGGAGTGTAGAGGAAGTTCGGCTCTCATAGGCGTCTGACTGAAGGAGTGCGGCTAAGGCTCGGTCGTTGGGGAGTTTGAAAGAAGTTCAACCGCTGAGGAGTTCGGACGGTCGAAGGGGATGTCTGGGAGGAGTCTGGCTCCTGAAGAAGTCCGGTCGAAGGGGAAGCTTGGAGGAAGCTTAGCTCCCACAGACGTCTGGTTGGAAGAGCACAGAGGAAGTTTGGCTCTCGTGAGAGTCTAACTAAAACTCAACCACTGAGTTCGATTAGATGAAGGAGTTCGACTAAGGTCCGACCGCTGGAAGTCCGAAGGAGCTCAACCGCTAAGAAGTTTGATCGGCTGAAGGAGTTCGACTAAGACCCATCCGCTAAAGCTCTTCCGTGGCTATCGTCGTGGCTACCGATTGCATTAGACCAAGCATCGAACTGGACTTCGGTAGGAGTGGGGTTTATCCCCAACAATAGTCTCTTCCACTTTTGAGTTCGAAACTCGAAGGAAGGGAGTGCAAAAAAGATGACTGCTAAAATCCTCTTCTGGGCTTCCGTGCTGGTTCAGGTCGAAGCTCGAGGGGGGAAGGGGGAGATCTCATCTTCAGTCAAAGTTGATGTCGAAGTTGATGCCTGAAGGAGATCTCATCTTCAGTCGAGATTGAAGTAGATCTCATCTCCTACTATCGAGGTCGGAGGTTGAGCTTCTCGGGGGCGATATTGTCTCCAGTAGTCGAGGTTGCCTTGGAGGAATCTTATCTCCTACCGAGGTTGTCTTGGTCGCTCGGAAGAGATCTTATCTCTGACGAAGATTGAAGTAGATCTCGTATACTACAGTCGAGGTCGGAGGTTGAGCTCCTCGAGGGTGATATTGTCTCCAGCAGTCGAGGTTGCCTCGGGGGGATCTTATCTCCTACCAAGATTGTCTCGATTGCTCGGAAGAGATCTTATCTCTGATCAAAGTCATCGTAGGTACTTGAGAGAAATCTTATCTCTGCCCAAGATTATCGCGGGCACTCGAAAGAGATCTTATCTCTGACCGAGGTTGGCTCGGTCGCTCAGGAGAGATCTTATCTCTAGTCGAGATTGGTCGCTCGAAAAAGATCTTATCTCTAGTCGAGATTGGCTCGATCATTTGGGAGAGATCTTATCTCCTATTGAGATTATCTCGATCACTCGGGAGAGATCTTATCTCTAACCGAGATTGTCGCGAGCACTCGGGAGAGATCTTATCTCTAGTCGAAGTTATCTCGATCACTCAGGAGAGATCTTATCTCTAGTCGAGGGTGGCTCGGGCGCTTGGAAGAGATCTTATCTCCAGTCGAGGTTGGCTCAGTCGCTCAGGAGAGATCTTATCTCTGGTCGAGGTTGTCGCAGTCACTCAGAAGAGATCCTATCTCTGGCCGAGGTTGGCTCGGTCGCTCGGGAGAGATCTTATCTCTAGCCGAGGTTGGCTCGGGCAGTCGGAAGAGATCTTAGCTCTAGTCGAGGTTATCTCGATCGCTCGGAAGAGATCTTATCTCTAGCCGAGATTGTCTCGATCGCTCGGAAGAGATCTTATCTCTGACCGAGGTTGGCTTGGGCGCTCGAGAGAAATCTTATCTCTGGCCGAGGTGAGAGATCTTATCTCTAGCTGAGGTTGGCTTAGTCGCTTGGGAGAGATCTTATCATTGGCCGAGGTTGGCTCGGGTGCTCAGAAGAGATCTTATCTCTAGCCGAGGTTGGCTCAGGCGCTCAGGAGAGATCTTATCTCCAGTCGAGGTTATCTCGGTCACTCGAAAGAGATCTTATCTCTAGTCGAGGTTGGCTCGGGCATTTGAAAGAGATCTTATCTCTAGCCGAGGTTGTCTTGGGCGCTTGAAGAGATCTTATCTTTGGCCAAGATTGGCTCAGTCGCTCGGAAGAGATCTTATCTCTAGCTGAGGTTGGCTCGGTCGCTCGGAAGAGATCTTATCTCTGACCAAGGTTATCACGGTCGCTCGAAAGAGATCTTATCTCTAGCTGAGGTTGTCTCGGTTGCTCGGAAGAGATCTTATCTCTTATCGATGTTGTCTCGAGCACTCGGAAGAGATCTTATCTCTGGTCGAGGATGTCTCGAACACTCGAGAGAGATCTTATCTCTAGCGAGGTTGGCTCGGATGCTCGAAGAAGATCTTATCTCTAGCCGATGTTGCTCGGTCGCTCGGAGAGATCTTATCTCTAGCCGATGTTGGCTCGGTCGCTCGGAAGAGATCTTATCTCTAGTCGAGGTTATCGCGGTCGCTCGAAAGAGAATCTTATCTCTGGCTGAGGTTGTCATAATCGCTCGAAGAAGATCTTATCTCTGGCCGAGGTTATCTCGGATGCTCAGAAGAGATCTTATCTCTGGCCGAAGTTGTCCCGGGCGCTCGAGAGAGATCTTATCTCTAGTCGAGGTTGGCTCGGTCGCTCGAAAGAGATCTTATCTCTAGCCAAGGTTGCCTCGGGCGCTCGGAAGAGATCTTATCTCTGACCGAGATTGGCATCGATCGCTTGAGAGAGATCTTATCTCTGGCCAAGGTTGGCTCGGTCGCTCGAAAGAGATCTTATCTCTAGCCGAGATTGTCTCAATGACTTGAAAGAGATCTTATCTCTAGCTGAGGTTGTCTCAGCCGTTCGGAAGAGATCTTATCTCTGACTGAGGTTTGTCTTGGATGCTCGGAAGAGATCTTATCTCTAGTCGAGGTTATCTCGGATGCTCGGAAGAGATCTTATTTCTAGTCGAAGTTATCACGATCGCTCGAGAGAGATCTTATCTCTGGCCAAGGTTATCACCGTCACTTAGGAGAGATCTTATCTCTAGTCGAGGTTGTCTCGATCGTTCGAAAGAGATCTTTATCTCTGTCTGAGATTGTCTCGGACGCTCGAGAGAGATCTTATCTCTGATCGAGATTATCTCGATCGCTCGAAGAGATCTTATCTCTAGCCGAGGTTATCTCGATCGCTCGGGAGAGATCTTATCTCTAGCCAAGATTGTCACGGATGCTCGGAAGAGATCTTATCTCTGGCCAAGGTTGGCTCGATCGTTCGGAAGACATCTTATCTCTAGGCTAAGGTTATCTCGGATTCTCGAAAGAGATCTTATCTCTGATCGAGGTTGGCTCGATCGCTCGGGAGAGATCTTATCTCTGGTTGAGATTGGCTCGGTCGCTCGAAAGAGATCTTATCTCTAGTCGAGGTTATCTCGATTGCTCGAAAGAGATCTTATCTCTGATCGAGGTTGTCTCGGATGCTTGAAAAAGATCTTATCTCTAACTGAGGTTGTCTCAGGCACTCGGAAGAGATCTTATCTCTTACCAAGGTTGGCTTGGGTGCTCGAGAGAGATCTTATCTCTAGTCGAGGTTGGCTCGATCGCTCGAAAGTGATCTTATCTCTAACCGAGGTTGTCTCGGATGCTCGGAAGAGATCTTATCTCTAGCCGAGATTGGTCGGGTGCTTGGAAGAGATCTTATCTCTTGTTGAGGTTGTCACAATCGTTCAAGAGAGATCTTATCTCTGGTCGAGGTAATCATGGTCACTCGGAAGAGATCTTATCTCTAGTCGAGGTTGTCTCGATCGCTCGGAAGAGATCTTATCTCTGGCCGAGGTTGTTTCGGGTGCTCGAAAGAGATCTTATCTCTCGTCGAGGTTGACTCGGTTGCTTGAGAGAGATCTTATCTCTGACCGAGGTTGCCTCGGGCGCTCTGGTTGAGATCTTATCTCTAGCCAAGATTATCTCTGGTCGTCGGAAGAAATCTTATCTCTGATCGAGGTTGTCTCGATCACTCGGAAGAGATCTTATCTCTGGCCGAGGTTGGTTCAATCGTTTGGGAGAGATCTTATCTCTTACAGACTTTGGAGCTCGAACTTGAGACTTTGCTCGCATTAGGATGAGGTTCTCCTCTTGTTCCTAACGGAACTATGGGGGCACATTCGGACCGTCGTCCATGCCTCTCCCCCATCTCATCTAAGGTGAACGAGGCCTTCGACTTTGCTCGCGTTAGGATGAGGTTCTCCTCCTATTTCTAATGGGCTATGGGGGCACATACGAACCATCGTCCGCGCCTCTCCTCCCATCTCGTCTAAGGTGAATGAGGCCTTCGACTTTGCTTACGTTAGGATGAGGTTCTCCTTCTATTTCCTAATGGGCTGTGGGGCACATATGGACCGTCGTCCGTGCCTCTCCCCCCATCTCATCTAAGGTGAACGAGGCCTTCGACTTTGCTCACATTAGGATGAGATTCTCCTCCTATTCCTAACAGGCTATGCGAGCACATACGGACCATCGTCCATGTCTCTCCCTCCATCTCGTCTAAGGTGAATGAGGCTTTCGATTTTGCTCACGTTAGGACGAGATTCTCCTTCTATTTCTAATGAACTATGAAGACACATATGGACCATCGTCCGTGCCTCTCTCCATATCTCATCTAAGGTGAATGAGGCCTTCGACTTTGCTCGCATTAGGACGAGGTTCTCCTCTTGTTCCTAACGGATCACTTTCACTCATTTCTTTCTTGTCATCACATAATTTTTGCACCCAAAAATAATGTTATTGAAGGGGAAGAATTTTATCGAGGAAAAGTTACTGACAGCACATCCCCATTTCAGGATCGTGGGGGCATTGTTCCTTCGAATTTTCTTGGGCAGTAAATCTCGGGCCGGACGACCTCCTCTATCTCATGCTGGCCTTCTCAATTTGGAGCAAGCTTCTCTTGACTTTGATGCCGGAAGATGACGAATCATCAAAGTACCAAGCTCTTTCCAGGGGTAACGTTGATGATGTCGTGAGGCGGCCAACCTCCTTATCATTTCTGGCTACAGCTGCATCCTTGGCCGATCTTCTCCTACTTCAGACTGGCGTCAAAGAAATTTACCCAGCTGTCCCTTTCTGATGAGCTCCTCAATTTCGTCTCGGAGCTAAATGCATTCCTTAATATCGTGGCCATGATCGCGATGATAGAGATAGTACTTGCTCCAATCATGCTTGTTTGGGGAAGATCGTAGTCCTTCTGATTTTGGTAGCTGATTCTTAACTTTCATGAGAATTTGAGTTCGAGGAGCGTTGTGGGGGGCGTAGTCATGAAATCTTTTGGGAGGAGGATTTCTTTGCACCCTTCTATCAGGGCTTTCTTAGTGGTGAGCTCGAGGAGTTTGGGCCTTGCTTGCGCTGGTGAGGTCGTAAGCACGATCGAACTTCATTCCGTCCTCTTGTGAAACCTATGGGAGAACTTCATGCCCCTTTGTCGGAGCTTCCTTGATGGCGAGCTTGAGGGTGAGTTCGGCAGCCTAGCGAACTTTATTCCACACTCCTATGCCTTCAAGGAAGAGTTCGACCTCACTTGTGCGCTCACGCCGAACTTCATTCCGCCCTCCAGTGAAATCTTCATCGCCTCCTGTGAAATCTTCGGCTTCCTTGATGATGAGCTTGAGGAAAAATTTAGCGACCTTGCTCATGCCGAACTTCATTTCACCCTCCTGTGAAACCTTCATCAGGGCTTCCTTGATAACGAGCTCGAGGGGGAGTTCGGCAGCCTCGCTCATACCGAACTTTATTTTGCCCTCCTGTGAAACCTTCGTCGGAGCTTCCTTGATGGCGAGCTCGAAGGGAAGTTCGGCCTCGCTTATGCTGGGGAGGTCATAAATGCGGTCGAACTTTATTCTGCCTCCTATAAAATCTTCTATGGGAGAACTTCATACCCCTTTGTTGGGGGTTCCTTAATGATGAGCTCGAGGGAGAGTTCAGCTGCCTTGCTCACGCCGAACTTCATTCCGTCCTCCTGTGAAGCCTTCTAGGAGAGAACTTCTGCTCTATGTTTCTCCTTCCTAAGGGCGATTGGTTTGCTAGGCCAAATGCTCTTCCTTATGGTTGGTTCCTCGTATCCTCATGGTGGGTTAGTTGGCAAAGTTTCCATCGGAGGTTATCGCATGACCTGCATCATCTCAGTGGGGCCACGAACCTGCTGGACCAGCAGATTGAACTGCTCCACATCTACGATGGCTTCAGATGAAACCTGGACTGCTGGGGCTAAAATGATAGTAGATGGACCTGGCATGGAGGCCACCGATTACCAAGTCGAAGCTCTCTTGGAGGCATTTTTTCTTCAGAAAAAAACTCCAGAAAGGAAGAAGAAAGATCTCCAGAGAGGTAAGGGAGAAATCATCACTGAGCACTCCTTTAAGAACATGGAAACCTCGAAGGTTCGGAGCCTTTTCTCTAGTGCCAATCTGTTGGTGCAGAAACTGATCATCATCAGATCTAGCTGGAGCGGAGGTGGATGAGGTCACCATTGAGGATCTGCAAAATAAAATTTCATCCAAAGTCGATGGAGGGTGGCTCCGGCAGGATCCTCCGACGATCAAGTCAGCTCTGGCCAACAGGAATGGAGTGCTTGAGAATGAGTTCTACGAAGCTTAGAGAAGGAGAGGAGAGCTTAGAGCTTAGAGTTAGCGTATCTGGAGGGTCCTTTTTATAGGTGGAGCTTGATTGAAGGTGACGGCCATATCGTCCGATCGTGGGCCGCTCGAGACTATATGGAGTTCGATACGGAGAGAAAGACGTCATCAGGTGGATAGTGACAACCATACTGATGGGTCGCAGGCTGCATGGGGCTGATTATGGAGAGAGTGGTGTCGCCAGTAGTGGTGGCCATGTCGTTCGATCACGTCGCCTATGGCAGATTGATGGCGATAGTTCATCCAGATTTAATAGCCGTGGCTTTGAGAAAGCAGGCATTGATCGGTGGACTTTAGTACGTATCAAATCCAGAGGAGTTCGAACTCCTGGAGGAGTTCGATCGAGGAAATGTTCAGAAGAAGTTCGGTCGGAGGAGTGTGGAGGGAGTTTGGCTCTCGTAGGCATCTGGCTGAAGGAGTACGGCTAAGGCCCAATCGCTGGAGAGTTCGGAAGGAGTTCGATCGCTGAGGAGTTCGGATGGTCGAAGGAATGTTTGGGAGGAGTCCGGCTCCTAAAAAAGTTTGATCAAAGGAAAAGCTTGGAGGAAGTTCAGCTCCCATAGGCATCTGGTTGGAAGAGTATGGAAGAAGTTTGGCTCTCGTGAGAGTCTGACTAAAGCTCGGCCACTGAGAAGTTCGGTCGGATGAAGGAGTTCAGCTAAAGCTCGACCGCTGGGAGTCCGAAGGAGCTTGACCGCTAAGGAGTTCGATCGACTGAAGAAGTTCGGCTAAAATCCATCCGCTGAAGCTCTTTCGTGGCTATCGATCGTGGCTATCGATTGCATTAGGCCAAGCATCGAACTGGACTTTGACAGGAGTGGGATTTATCCCCAACAATAGTCTCCCCACTTTTGAATTTGAAACTTGAAGGAAGAAAATGCAGAAAAGGCGACTGCCGAAGTCCTCTTCTGGACTTCCATGCTGGTTCAGGTCGAAGCTCGAAAGGGGAGAGATCTCATCTCCAGCCATTGATGTCAAAGTTGAAGCTCGAAAGAGATCTCATCTCCAGCTGAGGTTGAAGTAGATCTTGTCTCCTACGATCGAGGTCAGAGGTTGAGCCCTCGGGGGTGATATTGTCTCCAACAGTCGAGATTGCCTCGGAGGAATCTTATCTCCTATCGAGATTGTCTCGATCGCTCGGGTGAGATCTTATCTCTAGCCAAGGTTCATGCCCTTCTTCTAGCGTCAATCTGTTAACGCAGAATCTGGTCATCGTCGGATCCAGCTGGAGCAGAGGTGGATGAGATTGCCGTCAAAAACCTGCAAAATAAAGTTCCATCCAGAGTCGATGGGGGGGTGGTTCCGACAGGACCCTCTGACGATCAAATCAGCTCTGGCCAATAGGAATGGAGTGCTCGGGAATGAGTTCTGCAGAGCTTAAAGAAGGAGAGGAGAGCTTAGAGGTTAGAGTTAGCATATCTGAAGGATCCTTTTTATAAGTGAAATTTGATTGATGGTGATGGCCATATCGTCCGACTGTGGGCCGCTTGAGGATGCATGAAGTTCGGTATGGAGAGGAAGGCATCATCAGATGGATAGTGATAGCCATACTGATGGATCATAGGCTGCATGAGGCTGGTTACGAAGAGAGTGGTGTTACCAGTAGTGGTGGTCATGTCGTTCGATTACAAACCGTATGGGGCTTGTTACGGAGAGAATGGTGTCGCTAGTAGTGATAGTGGCAGCCATACCGTCGAGATCCGACAGCAGTAGCTCAAGAAAGTAGATGTTGGTCGGTGGACTCGGGCATATACCAATTTCAAAGGAGTTTGCACTCCTAGAGAAGTTCGAACTCCTAGAGAAGTTCGATCGAGAGGAAGCTCAAAAGAAGTTCGGTCGGAGGAGTGCGGAGAGAGTTTGGCTCTCGTAGGCGTCTGGCTGGAGGAGTGCGGCTAAGGCCCGATTGTTGGAGAGTTCGAAAGGAGCTCGATCGTTGAGGAGTTCGAACGGTCGAAGGAAATGTCTAGGAGGAGTTCGGCTCCTGAAGAAGTTCGATCGAAGAAAAAGCTTGGAGGGAGTTCAGCTCCCGTAGGTGTCTGGCTGGAAGAGCGTGGCTAAGGCTCGGTCACTGGGGAGTTCGGAAGGAGCTCGATCGCTGAGGAGTCTGGACGGTCAAAGGAGATGTCTGAAAGGAGTTCGGCTCTTAAAGAAGTCTGACCGAAGAAAAAGCTTGGAGAGAGTTCAGCTCTCGCGGGAGTCCGACTGAAGCTCGACTACTGAGAAGTTCGATCGGATGAAGGAATTCGACTGAGACCCATCCATTGAAGCTTTTTCATGGCTACCGACTGTATTAGGCTATGCATCGAACTGGACTTCGGTAGGAGCAGGATTTATCCCCAATAATAATTCCCCCCACTTTCACGTTCGAAACTCGAAGAAAGAAAGTGCAGAAAAGACGACTGTCGAAGTCCTCTTCTGGATTTCGTGCTGGATCAAGGGGGAGATCTCATCTCCAACCAAAGTCAATATTGAAGTTGAAGCCCAGGGAAGATCTTATCTCCAATCAAGATTGAAGTAGATCTCGTCTCCTATGGTTGAGGTCAGAGATTGAGCTCCTAAGAGAAATCTTATCTCCTACTGCCAAGGTTGATATGGGCACTCGAAGGAGATCTTATCTCCTACAGTCGAGGTTAGCTCGGATCCTCGAGAAAGATCTTATCTCCTGCAGCCGAGGTTGGAGGTTGCCTCGTGGGAGATCTTATCTCCTACAGCCGAGGTTGCCTCGGGAGAGATCTCATCTTTGGTCGAGGTCGGCTTGGGTGCTCTGGAGAGATCTTATCTCGGGCCGAGGTTGGAGGTTGCCTCGGGAGAGATCTTATCTCCTACAGTCAAGGTTGCCTCGAGGAAGATCGTATCTCCTGCAGCCAAGGTCGGAAGTTACCTCGGAGAAGATCTTATCTCTGGTCGAGGTCGGCTCGGACGCTCTAGAGAGATCTTATCTCTAGCTGAGATTGTCGTGGTCGCTCGAAAGAGATCTTATCTCTGACCGAGGTTATCTCGGTCGCTCGGGAGAGATCTTATCTCTGGCCGAGGTTGTCTCGATCGCTTTCTATCCGAGGTTATCATGGTCGCTCGAGAGAGATCTTATCTCTGACCGAGGTTGACTCAATCGCTCGAGAGAGATCTTATCTTTGGCCGAGGTTAGCTCGATCGCTTGGAAGAGATCTTATCTTTGGTCGAGGTTGTCTCGATCGCTCGAAAGAGATCTTATCTCTGATCGAGGTTGTCATAGTCGCTCGGGGAGAGATCTTATCTCTGATCGGGTTGTCTCAGTCGCTCGAAAGAGATCTTATCTCTAGTCAAGGTTGACTCGGTCACTCGAGAGAGATCTCATCTCTGGCCGAGATTGTCGCAGTCGCTCGGAAGAGATCTCATCTCTAGCCGAGATTATCGCGGTTGCTCAGAAGAGATCTTATCTCTGACCAAGGTTGACTCGATCGCTCAGGAGAGATCTTATCTCTAGCTAAGGTTGTTGCAGTCGCTCGAAAAAGATCTTATTTCTAGTTGAGGTTGACTCGATTGCTCGAAAAAGATCTTATCTCTGGCTGAGGTTGTCTCGATCGCTTGAGAGAGATCTTATCTCTAGTCGAGATTATCGGCGGTCGCTCGGGAGAGATCTTATCTCTGACCGAGGTTATCACGGTCGCTCGGAAAGAGATCTTATCTCTAGCCGTTGAGGTTGCCTTAGAGGAGATCTTATCTCCTGCTGTCAAGGTCGGAGGTTGCCTCGGGGGAGATCTTATCTCTAGCCGAGAATCGGCTCAGGAGCTCTGGAGAGATCTTATCTCTAGCTGAAGTTATCACGGTCGCTCGAGAGAGATCTTATCTTTAGCCAAGATTGTTTTGATCGCTCGAGAGAGATCTTGTCTCTAGCCGAGGTTGATTCGATCGTTCGAGAGAGATCTTATCTCTGATCGAGGTTATCTTGGTCGCTCGAAAGAGATCTTATCTCTAGCTGAGGTTGTCGCGGTCGCTCGAAAAAAATCTTATCTCTGGCTGAGGTTGACTCGATCACTCGGGAGAGACTTATCTCTGACCGAGGTTGTCGCGGTCGCTCGGAAGAGATCTTATCTCTGACTGAGGTTGTCTCGATCGCTCAGAAGAGATCTTATCTCTAGCTGAAGTTGTCGCAGTCGCTTGGAAGAGATTTTATCTTTGATCGAGGTTGACTCGGTCACTCGAAAGAGATCTTATCTCTAGTCGAGATTAGCTCAATCGCTCAGAAGAGATCTTATCTCT
Source organism: Cocos nucifera (assembly GCA_006176705.1). Lineage (NCBI taxonomy): Eukaryota > Viridiplantae > Streptophyta > Magnoliopsida > Arecales > Arecaceae > Cocos > Cocos nucifera. The sequence continues at coordinate 1,181,720 of QRFJ01000152.1, forward strand.
GATCGAGGTTGTTCACGATCGCTCGAAAGAGATATTATCTCTGGCTGAGATTATCTCGATCGCTCGAGAGAGATCTTATCTCTGGCCGAGGTTATCACGGTCGCTTGGAAGAGATCTTATCTCTAGCCGAGGTTGGCTCGATCGCTCGAGAGAGATCTTATCTCTAGCCGAGGTTATCGCGGTCGCTTGGAAGTGATCTTATCTTTGGCCAAGGTTGCTCGATCGCTCGAAAGAGATCTTATCTCTAGTCGAGGTTAGCTCGGTCGCTCGGAAGAGATCTTATCTCTAGCCGAGGTTATCGCTGTCGCTCGGAAGAGATCTTATCTCTGGTCGAGGTTGGCTCGATCGCTCGAAAGAGATCTTATCTCTAGCCGAGGTTGGCGCGATCGCTCGAAAGAGATCTTATCTCTGACCGAGGTTGAAGAATATTGATCGGCTAATGTTATGATGAGGTTCTCCTTCTGTTCCTAATATGGCCACTATTGACTACTTCTTTTCTGTCATTACATAGTTTTTATACCAAAGAATAATATTATTGAATCGAAAGAATTTTTATTGAAAGAAAGTTACTGCAGCGCATCTCCGAATTCTTTATGTTTCAAGATCATGGTAGCATTGTTCCTCCATATTTTTTCAGGCGATAAGCGTCGGGCCGGACGACCTCCTCTATCTCATGCTGGCCTCCTCAATTTGGAGCATGCTTCTCTTGACTTTGATGTTGAAAGATGATGAATCGCTGGTGTACCAAGCTCCTCCCAGGGGTAACGTTGATAACGCTGTGAGGCGGCCGACCTTCTTATCGTTTCTGATTACGACAGCGTCCTTGGCCGATCTTCTCCTACTTCAGGCTGGTATCAAAGAAATTTATCCAACCGTCCCTTTCTGATGAGCTCTTCAATTTCGTCTCAGAGCTGAATGCATTCCTCAGTGTCGTGGCCATGGTCACGATGGTAGAGGCAATACTTGCTTCGATCGTGCTTGTTTGGGGGAGATCGTAATCCTTCTGGTCTTGACAGTTGGTTCTTAACTTTCGTGAGAATTTGAGTTCGAGGAGCGTTGAGGAAGGCATAATCGTGGAACCTTTCGGGAGGAGGACTTCTTCACGCCCTTCTATCGGGGCTTTCTTGGTGGTGAGCTCGAGGAGTTTGGGCTTGCCTACGCTCGGAGGGAGTCTGTGAGCACGGTCAAACTTCGCTCGACTCTCCATCGATGGTGGGTCTATTATACTCGTCTATCCACCGCTCTCTTAAGGCTTCTTCGTCCTTCAACTTGAAGGCTTCTTCCACACGGACATATCCCTCGGTCCGAGCCAGCAGATCGACGAAGTCTCTGGGATATTTTTCTTTCAGGAAGAATAATAAGTCATTCTTCTGAAAGCTATCCTTAAGTGCGGCCATCACGATAGACTGGTCTAGATCCCGAACCTCCAATGATGCGGTGTTAAATCGGATGACGTAAGCCCGGATGGATTCTTCCTACTTCTACTTGATGTTCATCAGAAAATCCGAACCTCAGTGCGGACGTCGACTGCTGATGAAGTGAGCCATGAACTGATGGCTAATCTAATCAAAAGAGAAGATCATACCCAATTTTAATGTCGAGTATCAGTTTCTCACTACTCTCTTTAATGTAGATGGAAAGGCTCAGCACAGTATGGCATCTGAAGCATCATGGAGTAGCATCATGGTCCGAAAGGCCTCCAGATGATCAACTAAATTAGAGGTTTCGTCGTAACTTTCAAGTTGAGGGAGCTTAAAGTTCGGTGGAATGGGCTCTTGCATAATCTAAAGAAAGAAAGGAGGATCGGTGCGAACATCAGCATAATGAGCCAGGACGACGTGGCCGAGCTCTTCAATCCGTCAGTCCATCTTTCGCAGTCTGTGATCAAGGGCGTCGTCCTGGTTGCAGATCTTGGGGGACTTTCGACTACAAATGGGGAAGGTATCCTTCAGAGGAGAACCATGATCCGAACATAGATCCTTGACTCTCTATTTTTTTTTAAGGGGCGGCGGATATGCCGATCCGAGTACTCTTCCTTGGGACCGATTCTCGACATCCGAATGGTGGGTTTTCTGATGGAGTCATCATCGGAGGCTGCTGCATGGCCCGCATTGTCTCCATGAGGCCACGGACCTTTTGAATAAGTAGGTTGAACTGCTCCACATCTACCATGGGTACAGATGGAATCTGAGTTATCAGGGTCGAAGTAGGAGCAGATGGATCTGGATGGAATCAAATCATGGAGGCTGCCGATCGTCGAGTCGAAGTCCTCCTGGGAGATATTTTCTCTTTGAAAAAGAATTCTAGAGAAAAAGAAGAGAGATCTCTAAAAAGGAAAGAGAGAAATCATCGTCAAGCATTTTTTTAAGAATAAAAAAATCTCGGAGGTTCATGCCCTCCTTCTAGCACCAATCTATTGATGCAGAATCTGATCGTCATCGGATCCAGCTGCAGCAGAGGTGGACGAGGTCACCATCGAAGATCTATAAAATAAAATTCCGTCCGGAGTCGGTGGAGGGTGGCTCTGGTAGGACCCTCCGACGATCAAGTTAGCTCTGGCCAACAGGAATGGAGTGCTCGAGAATGAGTTTCACAGAGCTTAGAAAAGGAGAGGAGAGCTTAGAGGTTAGAGTTAGCGTATCTGAAGAATCCTTTTTATAAATGGAGCTTGATTGATGGTGATGACCATATCGTCTGATGGTGGACCACTGGGGGCCGCATGGAGTTCAATACAGAGAGGAAGACATCATCAGATGGATAGTGATAGCCATACTGATGGATTGCGAGCCACATGGGGCTGGTTATGAAGAGAGTGGTGTTGCTAGTAGTGGTGGCCATGTCGTCCGGTTGCGGGCCGCATGGGGCTTGTTACGGAGAGAATGGTGTCGCCAGTGGTGGTAGTGACGGTCATACCACCGAGGTCTGACAGCCATAGCTTGAGGAAGTAGGCGTTGGTTGGTGGACTTAGACATATACCAATTCCAAAGGAGTTTGAACTCTTGAAAGAGTTCGATCGAGGGGAAGCTAGGAAGGAGTTCGATCGGAGGAGTGCGGAGGGAGTTTGGCTCTCATAGGCGTCTGGTTGAAGGAATGCAGCTAAGGCCCAATCGTTGGGGAGTTCGGAAGGAGCTCGACCATTGAGAAGTTTGGATGGTCAAAGGAGATGTCTGGGAGGAGTCCAGCTCCTGAAGAAGTCCGATCGAAGGAAAAGCTTGGAGGGAGTTCAGCTTCCGCAGGTATTTGGTTGGAAGAGCGCGGCTAAGGCTCGATCGCTGGAAAGTTCGAAAGAAGCTCGACCGCTGAGGAGTCCGAACGGTCGAAGAAGATGTCTAGGAGAAGTCTAGCTCCTGAAGAAGTCTAACCGAAGGAGAAGCTTGGAGAGAGTTCAGCTCTCACGGGAGTCCGACTGAAGCTCGACTGCTGAGGAGTTCGATCGAATGAAAAAATTCGACTGAGATCCATCCACTAAAGCTCTTCCATGGCTACCGACCGTATTAGGTTGCGCATCGAATTGGACTTCGATAGGAGTGGGGTTTATCCCCAACAATAGTCTCCCCCACTCTCGAATCTATTGGTGCAAAAACTGATCATCGTCGGATCCAGCTGGAGCGGAGGTGGATGAGGTCGTCGTCGGGGATCTACAAAATAAAGTTTCATCCAAAGCCGATGGGGGGGTGGCTCCGGCAGGATCCTTTGATGATCAAGTCAGCTCTGGCCAACAGAAATGGAGTGCTCAAAAATGAGTTTCGTAGAGCTTAGAGTTAGCATTTCTAGAGGATCCTTTTTATAGTTGGAGCTTGATTGATGGTGATGGCCATATCGTCCGATCGTGGGCCGCTCGAAACTGCATGGAGTTTGGTACGGAGAGGAAGGCATCGTCAGATGGATAGTAACAGCCATACTAATGGGTCGCGGGCCACATGGGACTGGTTATGGAGAGAGTGGTGTCGTCAGTAGTGGTGGCCATGTCGTCCGATCGCATCGCCTGTGGTAGACTGATGGCGATAGTTCGTCTAGATTTAATAGCCGTGGCTCTGAGAAAGTGGACATTGATTGGTGGACTTCGGTATGTATCAATTCTAAAGAAGTTCGAACTTTTGAAGGAGTTTGATCGAGAAAAAGTTTGGAAGGAGTTCGGTCAGAGGATTGTGGAGGAAGTTCGGCTCTCATAGACGTCTGGCTGAAGGAGTGAGGCTAAGGCTCGATCGCTGAAAAGTTCAAAAAAAGTTCGATCGTTGAGGAGTCCGAACGGCCGAAGGGGATGTCTGGGAGGAGTCTGACTCCTGAAGAAATCCGATCGAAGGAAAAGCTTGGAAGGAGTTCAGCTCCCACAGGCATCTAGCTGGAAGAGCACGGAGGGAGTTCGGCTCTCGTGGGAGTCTGACTAAAGCTCGACTGCTGAGGAGTTCGATCGGATGAAGGAGTTCAACTAAGGCCTGACCGTTGGGAGTCCGAAGGAGCTTGGCCGCTGAGAAGTTTGGCCGACTGAAGGAGTTCGGCTAAGATCCATCCACTGAAGCTCTTTCGTGGCTATCGATCGTGGCTACCGATTGTATTAGGCCAAGCATCGAACTAGACTTCGACAGGAGCAAAGTTTATCTCCAACAATATCGATCTAAAAATTGATAATGAATAGATCCATGATAACATTGATCCGAAGATCGGTAATAAACAAATCCATGATAACATCGATCTGAAGATCGTTAATAATTGAAAATCCATAATAACATCGATCTGAAGGTCGGTAATGAATAGATCCATGATAACATTGATCTAAAGATCGATAATAAATAGATCTATGATAACACTGATCCGAAGATCATTAATAAATAGATCCATGATAACATTGATCCAAAGATCGGTAATAAATAGAAATCCATAATAACATCGATCTGGAGATCAGTAATAATTAAAAATCCATGTTAACATCGATCCAAAGATCGATAATATTCAAAAATCCATGATAACATCGATCCAAAAATCGATAATAATTAAAAATCCATGATAACATCGATCTGGAGATCGTTCTTTGAGAAAAGCGGAGATCTTATCTCCTATGCCCATCGAGGCTCTACCAATTCAGAGATCGATTTTTGAGAAAAGCGGAGATCTTATCTCCTATGCCCGTTGGAACTCTACCGATCTAGATACCGATCTTTGAGAAAAGTAAAGATTTTATCTCTTATGTCCGTTGGGGCTCTATCAATCTGGAGATTGATCTTTGAGAAAAGCGGAGATCTTAACTTCTATGTCCGTTGAGACTCTGTCGATCCGAAGATCGATCTTTCACCAAGGTGATCGAAAGAATTTTAATATTTTAGAGAAATCTCTAATGAGATAAAATTTTCAAGATCTTTATTCAAAATTCATTGGTAGTACACTTTGAGATTTTCTGCATTCTATGTTCTAGAAAATCTTGAACCATTTAGATTCTCGATTCTGTAGGTTTCTGATCGAATTACCTCAGTAACTCGATATGAACCTTCCTAGTTTGGGGTGAGCTTTTTTTGTTCCAAAGGTTTCGAAACTTCTGTTCAACAAAGGACAAGATCACCTCTTTGAAAAATTATTGGCTTCACCCTGGTATTGTAGTATCTGACCATTTTTTATTTGTAAGTTGCCATTCAAATTTGAGCAATTTCTTTGATTTCTTCTAGTAGATCTAGGTCGGTTCTCAACCGATCTGTATTACTCTCTTTATGAAAATTCTCCACTCTCAATGAGGGGAGACCAATTTCCACAGGTATTACTGCCTCCGCTCCAAACGTGAGTTTGAAGAACGTTTCTCCAATTGGTTGCCTAGGAGTGGTTCTATAGACTCAAAGAACATTATTAGTTCATCAGCCTAGAGGCCTTTGGCTTCGATGAGCCTAATTTTTAGATCTTGGAGAATTGTCCAATTCGTAACTTCTACTTCTCCATTAAATTGTGGATGTCCTACTAAAGTTAGCCTATTATTAATGCATAGCTCGGAACAGAATTCTTTGAACTTCATATTATCGAACTGCTTTTCATTATCGATAATGATTACTCGGAGAAGGCCAAAATGGTAGATGATTGACTTCCAAAGGAAGTTCTGCATCTTCTTCTCGGTAATCTGCACCAGGGGTTCTGCTTCTACTCATTTGGTAAAATAATCGATAGCAACCACCAAAAATTTTCTCTATCCTATTGCCATGGGAAAAAGCCCCAGGATATTCATTCTCCGAACAATGAAAGATCAAGGAGCTATTATTGAAATGTGTTACGTAGTTGGTTGGTGTTAAATATTAGCATACCTTTGACATTGATCATACTTATTGACGAGATCAGCCACATCCTTTTGTATAGTTGGCCAATAATAGCCCCGATGGATTACCTTGTATGCCAAGGACCTGCCCTCCAGATGATTTTCATAAATTTTTTTATGAACTTCTCGAAGGGCATAATCAGCTTCTAAGGGTCTTAGACATCAGAGTAATGGGAGAGAAAATGAGCTCTTGTAAAATCTTTCGTCTAGAAAGATGTACCAAAGAGCTTACCTTTTGATCTTTCTGGCATTTGCAGGATTACTGGATAGTATTCCTTTGCTTAGGTAATTTATTATTGGAGCTATCCAGCTCGGTTCATAATCTAGTTGAGCGATCATTTGGACCTCTATGCTAGATTTTTCAAGAATTTCAATGAATGCCTTTTGATTAAGGTTGGAATATTCCGATGTTGTCAGGTATGAAAGCGCATCAACTCGGGCATTCTCTGATCTTGGTATTTGGATAATTTCAAGGTTGGAGAAATTTTTGGATAATTTCATTACATGATATAAATATTAGGACATAACAAAATCTTTGGTTTCGTAATGACCTCGTACCTATCCAACAACAAGCTATGAATCTATAAACACCTTAAGCCTCTTAATATTGAGCTCCTTGGCAATTTTGAGTCCTGTAATGAGGGCTTCGTATTCAGCTCTATTGTTGGAGGTTTTGAAATTGAACCTCAATGCATGTTTCCTTTAGGACTGGCTAAAATCAATCCAGCTCCACTTTCTTAGGCATTGAAAGCCCCATCCATATGTAAAAGCCAATAAGGTCCTTTAGTGGTTTCTTCTAAAATTTCTGAGATCTTTTCTTCTTTGGATATCGAACATTCCACTACAAAATCAGCCAACACCTAAGTTTTCATAGAAGACCTGGGCCAGTAATGAATATCAAATTCACTGAGTTCAATGGCCCATTTGACCAACTGACCAGAAGTGTCAGATCGTTGAAGGATCGATCTCAGTTGTTGGTCTGTTAAGTCAATGATAGAATGGATCTAAAAATATGGCCAGAGCCATTTGGTGATAGTGATCAGGAAGTAGGTCATTTTTTCAATTCTGGAGTATCGAAATTCCGCATCGCGTAATAATTTACTGGTATAATAGATAGGCCTGTGTGTCCATGCATCATCTCAAACTAAAATTGAGTTAACAGCATTAGGTGAAATAGATAGATATATAAATAAATCCTCATCTTCAATGGACTTTGATAACAGTGGCACTGTGCCAAGATATGCTTTGAGCTTGTCGAAGGTAGACTGGCATTCTTCTGTTCATTCAAAATTTTTGATTTATTTCAGGATTTTGAAGAATGAAAAGCACTTTTCAGTTGATCTGGATATAAATCTGCTGAGTGATGCCACTCGTTCAGTGAGCCATTGTACTTCTTTTATGGAGTTGGAAGGCTTCATCTCGAGTAAGGCTTGGATCTTCTCGGGGTTGGCTTCTATTCCTCTCTAGATCATGAGAAAATTAAGAAATTTTTCAGCTGTAATCCTAAAAGCGCATTTATTAGGATTAAATTTCATTTGGTATTTACGGAGTTCTCCGAAGGCTTCTTTAAGATCGGTAATATGCCGATCTACCTATATGCTTTTAACCAGCATGTGGTTAACGTAGACTTTCATGTTGCGATCGATTTGGTGCTTAAAGACTTTGTTCACTAGATGCTAGTAGGTGGCACCTGCATTTTTTAAACCAAAGAGCATCATTTTATAATAGTACAAACCTTTATCGATGATGAATGCCATATTCTTCTTATCTTCATAGGTCATCCTGACTTGATTATAGTCGGAGAAGGCATTCATGAAGCTTAGCAGCTTGTGCCCTGATGTCGCATCGATCAGTTGATTAATTTTCGATAGAGAAAAGCTATCCTTTGGACAAGCCCTGTTGAGATTGATAAAATCAATGCAGATTTTTTATTTTTTGCTTTCCTTCTTAACCATGACAATATTAGCTATCCAATTTAGATACTATGCTTTTTTGATAAATCCTACTTTCAGAAGTTTGCCGACCTCCTCATCTATAGCCCTTTGCCTTTCTGGAGTGAAGGTTCTCTTCTTTTGCTTCATAGGCTTATATTTTGGATCAATATTCAATTTATGCATGATAACATCAGTTGGATTTCAGGCATGTTTGAGGCTGACCATGCAAACACATCAGCATTTTTTCAAAGAAAAAATTATAATTTTTCTTTTAGGTCAGTATTTAATCGAGCTCCAACCTAGATAATTTTTTCAGAATCTCCGTCCAGCGGTACAGTAATAAGTGGTTCTACTGATTCACCTTAGATTTTTTCAATCTCATCATCAAGACCTTGGTCAAAAATTTCGACAGGTGGAATTTCGACCAGTGCCTTTATTTTAGAAGCGATCAAAAAGCACTACTTGACCATTATTTGATCTCTCCGCATCTTGCTGACACCCAATCTGATTGAAAATTGGATAAGAAGATGGTAAGTTGAGATTATTGTCTTGAGGGCGTTAAGCCTAGGTCAGCCAAGAATGGCGTTGTATGCAGATGGTATCTTGATGATTAAAAATATAAGTTATACTATTGATTGATATGGCTCTTTTCTGGCAATAACTGATAGTATAATTTCTCCTTCAACTATCATAGAATCATCTGGAAAGTCAATCAGAGGGCTGCCAACCTATCTTAAGCTATTGAGCAAATTCATTTTTGAGAGGGCATCATAGAACAACATGTCTGCAGAAGTTTTATTATCAATCAGAATTCTTTTTATATCATAGTTTACTATCATCATGAAAATGACGATAGCATCATTGTAGGATGTCTGAACCCCTTGGATATCATTTTTAGAAAAAAAAATATTATTTTCAACACACTGCCTTTTGGGCGAAGGGCTCCTAGATGTCCTCTAGAGTTGGCCACCCTATGAAATCATATTAATGACTCCTACAGTTGGTCGGTTGTGTTCAACAGCATCTTCAGGCCTTGAGCACGGCTCTAGGGGCTGGTTTGTCCGATCTTGGATATATTTTTCAAGATAACTCTGGCGAATCAAAGTCACAATCTTATCTCTGAGTTGATAGCATTCCTCAATGTCATGCCCATGATTTTAGTGAAAGCGACAGTCTTTGCTCTTATTTTTTTGTCTGCAGGAGTCTTCATGAAAATAGGATGGTGGAGATATCCTTGATTCTCTATCTCTATCAGAATTTGCATTTTGGGGGCAAACAAAAAAAGCGTAGCTATCAAATTTTCAGGAAGGATTTTAGGACCTCTAATTTTTTTGAAGTGGTTCACTATTATTCCCCTGATTCCTGCATACTTCCTCGCGAGGTAGCTTCTTTCCCTCTTTATCCTTCTTCTTCTCTTTTTTATTTAACTTTTTCTCCTCCTCAACATGGGCATACTTTTGGATCTGGTCCAGCATTGCTTCATAATTCTTCAAAAAGTTCTTGTTGAGAAAGAAGGTCAAATGATAACTCCTGAGCCTCTGCTTGAAAATAGACATAGTGATGAACTCATTGAAATCTTTAACTTCTAGAATGATCATGTTGAAACGGGCCATATATTCTCGAAGAGACTTGCCCTCTTGCTACACCACGGAGAAGAGACTGCCTGAGTGCTTCAGGTAGAAATGATTGCTTCCGAAATAGGCTATAAAGAGCCTGCTTAACTAATCAAAAGAAAAAATGGACCCAGGATGGAGTGCAAAAAATTATATCCTTGTAGATTTCTTGAGGGTGATGGAGAAGGCCATGCAGAGAAGGGCATCAGATGCATTTTGAAATCTCATAACATCTCTGTACCCTTCCAGATGATCTTGAGGGTCAGTGGAATTGTCGAATGGCTCTAAAGTAGGCATCTCGAATCAGGATGGGACCGATTCATTCAGGATTTTGGTAGAAAAGAAAAAAGTGAGATGAAAGTCCTTACTCTAGGAAGGCTTCTCGAGCTGCACCTCCTTCAACTTCTTCTCAAGATCTTGAACTTTTTGCTCAAGATCCACCTCTCGCAATGGTCTTCTGCTGTAGGAAGTTGATTCTGCTTCATAGGAGAGGTCTTCTTAATCAAGAAGATGCTCCCGATGGAGTTCTTGGAGAGTTGGAGGATGGCTGGTCCATAATGCAGCTTCTCGAGGGATAGATTCTTATTGTTGCTTCATTATTTAGTGAAGCTGCTATACGACATTGGTGAGGGTCTGGACTTGCTGTACTAGGAGATTGAACTATTATGGATTGATCACAGCTATGGGATGAAATTGGACCATCTCCAAAGAGGCTCTTGGAGAAGACTAAGCTAGATTCTGTGCTTTCTTGATCATTTTTCATCAAATCTTGGATAAATATTCTTCTTCTAGCGCCAATCTACCACAATAGGGCTTCAAATGATCGAAAAAATTTATGCTGGAGAGCTGATTGAGCTGGTTCGACGTGGATCGCGAGCCAACCTATAAGATGAAGTCTAAGAACCGATGGAGTACTCTTCAATTTAGGATCCTCCGATGGCTAAGTTAGTTGAAGCCTTGTCAATAGATTGTGAAAATGAAAGAATGAAAGATAGAATGGGAGAGTTTGGATAGAGAAAGATTTATTCTTCCTTCAATGAGAAAGTCGAGAGTCAATTTCAGTAGAGTTTCAGCTTTATGAACTTGTGCTTACCTTGCCCTCCTATTTATAGAGAAATTTGCTTAGGCCTTAAGAAAAATTTGTTAGGTTATTAGTTTGTTATGATTAGCTAGATTATAGCTATTGGCCGTTGGTCTCGCTGGCAATTAGCTAGAGTATAGCTGGAGAAGGATCGCAATCTGATTGGAGCATAGTTGGCATTCGATCAGCTATCGAAATATGTCAAGATTGATAAATCATCGATCTAGATTGTATGATGAGGTCGATGATTTACCGATCTCAATATGAGTTGGATTTACTATACTGGACCACGTTAGTATTTTATTGATCTCATACACTAGGTAGATCATTTTGGTAAGCTGCTGATCAGTTGACGAAGTCGATGCAAATCCGATCTCCTACGAAGCTCGAGGGCCCATATCCTTCAAGACAACAAAATGCTGATGTTGGTGCAGAGTTTGGTTGACGCTGGATCGAGCTAGAGTAGAGGAGGACAAGGTCGCCGTCGGTGATCTATAAAATAAAGTCCCGTATGGAGCTAGTGGGGGTGGCTCCGGTAGGATCCTCCGACGCTCAAGTTAGCTCTGACCAACAGAAATGAAGTACTCAGTATGGAGTTCAACAAGATTTCGAGGAGGAGATAAGAGCTTAGAACCTGACGTAAGTGTATCTGGAGGATCCTTTTTATAGACGAAGCTTGTTGTAACTGTCTTGATTAATGACTATCATAACCGTCCTGATCAATGTCGATCATTATTGACTTGATAAATATCGATCGTTATTGACTTGATAAATGGCAATCATTATTGTCGTATAATCGTTTAGTAGTAGGATCACCTGTAGAAATCCATCAACAGTCTGTAAGAAGTTTGGCTTCCATAGAAGTCCAACTGGAGGAGTCTAGATGCTGAGGAGTTCGGCTCCCGTAGAAGTCCGATCGAAGGGGATATCTAAGGAATCTGGCTCCTGAGAAGTTCAACCACTGAGAAGTTCGATCGGGGCTCGACTGCTAATGAGTTCGACCAACTGAAGGGGTTCGAAAGGGGCTCGGCCACTAAGGAGCTCGGCTAAGGCTTGTCCACTACAGCTTTTTCTTGACTACCAGTTGCATTATCGGCTGAGCATCCAATTGGACTTCGATGGGAGCGGGGTTTATCCCCAATAATAGTCCCCCCACTTCCAAATTTGAAATTCAAAGGAAGGAAGTACCAAAACAGACGACTGCTGAAGTTCTTTCCTGGGCTCCGCATTCGTTGAAGTTGAAGTTCGGGGGATCATATCTCCTGCCCTAGATGTTACCCTGAGGGAGATCTCATCTTCTACGATCGAGGTTGATACGGACGCTCGGGGGAGATCTTATCTCCTACAGCCGAGGATGCCTCAGGGGAGATCTTATCCCCAGCAGCCGAGGTTGGCTCGGGGGAGATCTTATCTCCTACGACCGAGGTTATCTTGGAGGAGATCTTATCTCCTACAGTCGAGGTAAGATTACCTCGGGGAAGATCTTATCTCCTGCAGTCGAGGTTGCCTCGGAGGAAATTTTATCTCCTGCAGTCAAGGTTGTCTCGAGGGAGATCTTATCTCCAGCAGCCAAGGATGCCTTGGGGGAGATCTTATCTCCTATGGTCGAGGTGAGGTTGCCTCGGGGGAGATCTTATCTCCAGCAGCCAAGATTATCTCGAGAGAGATCTTATCTCCTACGATCGAGGTTGCCTCGGGGGTAATCTTATCTCCTACAGTCGAGGTTGATGCGGGCCCTCGGGGGATCTTATCTCCTGTAGCCGAAATTGGCCCAGACCCTCAAGGGAGATCTTATCTCCTACAATCGAGGTGAGATTGCCTTGGGGGAGATCTTATCTCCAACAGTCGAGGTTATCTCGGAGGAGATCTTATCTCCTACGATCGAGGTTGTCTTAGAGGAGATCTTATCTCCAACAGTCGAGGATGCCTTGGAGGAGATCTTATCTCCTACGGTCGAGGTTGTCTCGAAGGAGATCTTATCTCCTACGGTCGACGTTGTCTCGAAGGAGATCTTATCTCCTACAGCTGAGGTGAGGTTGCCTCATGGGAGATCTTATCTCCAGCAGCCGAGGTTATCTCGGGGGAGATCTTATCTCCTATGATCGAGGTTGTCTCGAGGGAGATCTTATCTCCTACAACCGAGGTAAGGTTGCCTCAGGAGAGATCTTATCTCCTGCAGTCGAGGTTGCCTCGGAAAAGATCTTATCTCCTACAGTCGATGTTGATGTGGGCCCTTGGGGAGATCTTATCTCCTGCAGCTGAGGTAAGGTTGCCTCGGGGGAGATCTTATCTCCTATAGCCAAGGTTACCTTAGGGGAGATCTTATCTCCTGCAGTCGAGGTTGTCTCGGGAGAGATCTTATCTCCTGTGATCGAGGTAAGGTTGCCTCAGGGGAGATCTTATCTCCAGCAGCCAAGGTTGAAGGACTTTGATTTGCTTCATGTTAAGACGAGGTTCTCCTCCTATTCCTGATATGGCCTTTGAATTATTTTTTTCCTGTCGTCACGTAATTCTTGCACCAGGGGTCAATAATACTGAAATGAAGGAGTTTTTTTGAAGGAAGATTACTGATAATACATCCTCAAATTTTCTGAGTTTCAAGATTGTGGGAGCATCATCCCTCCGAGCTTCTTCAAGCGATAAGTGCCGGGCCGGACGACCTCCTCCATCTCATGCTGGCCTTCTCAATTTGGAGCGATCTTGTCATGGCATCGATGGTACGGGAGGCGATCGATCTTTTTATTATTCCTGGCTATTGCAGCACCCTTGGCCGATCTTCTCATGCTTCAGGCTGACGTCTGAGGAATCGACCCAGCTAGCTTCTCCTGATGAGCTCCTTGATTTCATCTCGGAACTGAATGCATTCTTTAGTGTCGTGGCCGTGGTCGCGATGGTAAAGGTAGAACTTGCTTCGATCATGCTTGTTTGGGGGAGATCGTAATTCTTCTGATCTTGGTACCTGATTCTTAACTTCCATCAAAACTTGAGCCTTAGAAGCACTGAGGGGGGCGTAGTTGTGGAACCTTTCGAACGGAGGACTTCTTTGCGCCCTTCTGTCGGAGCTTCCTTGATGGCGAGCTCGAGGAGTTCGAACTCACTCAGGCTCGCTTGCGCCCTGGGGGGAGTCTGTGAGCGTGGCCAAACTTCACTCGGCCCTCCTGTGAAACCTTCTGGGGGAGAACTTCATGCTCTTTTATCAGAGCATTTCTAATTACAAGCTTGAGGAGGAGTTCGGCCTTGCTCCGTTCGAGGGGGGGGTCCGTAAGCATGACCGAACTTAATTCTGCCCTTTCGTGAAACCTCCTAGGGGGACAACTTTGTGTCCCTCTATCGGGGCTTCCTCAATGATGAGCTCAAGGAGTTTGGGCTCGTTTGCGCTTGGGAGGAGTCTGCGAGCGTGATCGAACTTCTTTCGGCCCTCTATCGATGGTGAGTCTATCAAACTCATCCACCCGTCGCTCTTCTGTGACTTCTTGATCCTTCAATTTGAAGGCTTCTTCCGTACGGGCATATCCCTCGGCTCGAGCTAGCAGATTGGCAAAGTCCATGGGATAGCAAGTCATTCTTCTGAAGGCCACCCTTGAGCGCGGCCATCGCAATGGACTGGTCCAGGTCTCGGACCTCCAATGCCGCGGTGTTAAATCGGATGACATAAGATCGGATGGATTCCTCCTGCTTCTGCTTGATATTTATCAAAAAATCCGAACTTCGGCGTGGACGTCGGCTGCTGATGAAGTGAGCCACGAACTGATGGCTCATCCGATCAAAAGAGAAGATTGTATCCGACTTCAACGTTGAGTACCAATTTCTCGCTGCTCCTTTTAAAGTAGATGGAAAGGATCGGCACAATATGGCGTCTTAAGCACCATGGAGTAGCATCATGGTCTGGAAGGCCTCTAGATGATCAACTGGATCAGAAGTTCCATTGTAACTTTCGAATTGAGGGAGCTCGAAGTTCGACGGAATGGACTCTTGCATAATTTGAGGAGAGAAAGGAGGATCGGTGCGGACGTCATCAAGGTGAGTCAGGACGACGTAACCGAGCCCCTCAATCTGTCGGTCCATCTTCCGCAGTCTGTGATCGAGGGCATCATCTTGGATGCAAATCTTGGGAGGCTTTCAACTATAAACGGAGAAGGTCTCCTCCAGAGGAGAACTATGATCCGAATACGAATCCTCTGCTCTCTATTTCTCCTTCTCAAGGGTGATAGGTATATTAGCCCAGGTACTCTTCCTTGGGGTTGGTTTCCGACATTCCGATGGTGGATTTTCTGATGGAGTCACTGCCAGGGGCTGCTGTATGGCCTGCACCATCTACATCACCTCCGTGAGACCACGAACCAGCTGGACGAGCAGGTTGAATTACTCCGCATCCACCACAGCTACAGATGGAACCTGGATTATCGAGATTGGAGTGGAAGCAGATGGATCTGAACGAGATCGGACCGTGGAGGCCATTGATCGTCGGATCGAAGCTTTCTTGGGAGGCATTTTTTTTGGAAAGAACTCTAGATCACTGCTGAGCACTCCTTTAAGATCGAGGGAACCTCAAGAGCACAGGGCCCTTCCTCCAATGCCAAATCTATTGGTGTAAAGTTTGGTTGATGTCGGATCAAGCTAGAATGAAGGAGGACGAGGTCACCGTCGATGACCTGTAAAATAAAATCTCATTTGGAGTCGGTGGGGGTGGCTCCGGCAGGACCCTCCGATGCTCAAGTTAGCTCTGGCCAACAGAAATGGAGTGATCAGTATGAAGTTTCATAGAATTTCGAGGAGGAGATAAGAGCTTAGAACCTGGTGTAAGCGTAGCTAGAGGATCCTTTTTATAGGTGAGCTTGTTGTAACTGCCTTGATTAATGACTGTCATAATCGTTCTGATCAATGCCGATTGTTATTAACTTGATAAATGTCAATCATTATTGACTTGATAAATGTCGATCGTTATTGACTTGATAAATGACAATCATTATTGTCGTATAATCGTTTAGTAGTGGGATCATCTGTAAGAATCCGTCAACAGTCTGTAAAAAGTTCGGCTTCCATAGAAGTCCGACTGGAGGAGTCCAGCTGCTGAGGAGTTCAGATTTCGTAGAAGCCCGACCGAAGGAGATGTCTGAAAAGTTCGGCTCCTGAGAAGTTGGGCCACTGAGGAGTTCGGCCGAGGCTCGGCCGCTAATGAGTTCGGCCGGCTGAAGAAATTCGAAAGAGGCTCGGCCGCTAAGGAGCTCGACTAAGGCTTGTCCGCTGAAACTTTTCCTTGACTACCGATTGCATTGTCGGCTGAGCATCCGATTGGACTTTGGTAGGAGCGGGGTTTATCCCCAACAGCTGGTTTGGCAATGTGCAATCAAGATGAGGTCAATTTATTATCGATCTAGACCTGATTGGTCAATTTAGTTTTGGCTAATTTTCTGGCTTCTAGATCGGTATTTTACTGACCTGACATCAATCTGGCTGATTGCCCATTATCTGAGATGGCGACTTTTCTGATAGTGCCATGTGTCCTATAGGAGATGATCGTACCAACAATTCCTAACATGGTATAATTATCACTTGATCATATTTAATTTATTGGATCAAGTTCTGAATTAATTACAGTAAATTTAATTAATTAAAGGGATCTATTTCTAATCAAACTGGACTAGAGAACTCTAATTTGAATAGGTCTCATAATAGGAGAGATAATTATAGGTATAAATAAAGATAGTCTGATCCCTTCTCTGAAAAGTGTGAATGATTCTTCATTAATCATTCATGTTATGGGAGAAGGGTGGGGAGAGAGAAGATCAAGTGCTAGGAGAGAAGACAAGAAGCTTTTACGGGATCATCATGCTTGACATACAATAATGCAAGGTATAATTTATTTTTGATTTTGATTTTGTATAAGCATAGGAGCATGATCGGTTTAAAATTTTTAATATATGATATTAGAACTTCATCTTCATGAAAAATATTTTGATAAATTTTATTTTATTTTTAAAATATTTAACCAAAATTTTATTTTACTTTCAAAATATTAAATTAAATATTTTTTGAATTAAATCAAAATAAAAAAAGGCTTGAAAGAAGGGGTACTTACAGCGGCCATCCTGTGTCGTCGACAAATGGAGCAGCAACCCCATCCAGCGAATGGGCCAGCAGCAGTCGATCCTTCGACCACTGTTGCCTCCCGACAGCGATGGTGATCTTGGCTGCTTGCGGCATTTGGTGCTGCAATGGAAACCACCAGCCAAGGCTATTTCAGAGGAAACCGGTGACGGACTAGCACAACAAGCCAACAGGAGCCGACAACCATGCCAAATCTAGCCAAGGACAGGCCGATGGGAGCCATGAGGGGGGCAGCAGAGCAAGGCGACGGTGGCGATCCATGCTGCTCACAGCGTCTTGGTGCTTCCTCGGTATTTTGGTGAAGCAGGCCGACGCGAGCTGGCGATGGCGGTGGTGATCCCAGCCACGGTAGTGATCCCCGCCACTCGCACCTATGCAGCACAAGCGAGAAGCTTTCTCGTGATCAAAGAAGAAGAAAAAAAAAATTGGGTTCGAATCTAGACCCAAACCCATTATTTTTGTCAAGTTTTTGGATTTCGAGTCAGATCCATTAAAGCTTCGGACCTAAACCCGATTAAATTAAACCTATTTTACAAATAAGACCTTTACAAAAAAGGTGCCCCCATTCTTCTATTATTTATAGTTAAGTCCTTTATTGCAATGAATTGGTGATTGTTTGAGAAACATTATGGTTGAATTTATCATATAAGATAAAATATTTAAATAATTTAATTATTTAATTAATAATTTTGCTCATTATTATACTATTTAAGTATATTTTTGCATAGCTTCAAAGAGTCTGAAATACTTTATGGATCTTGAATAGCTGAGTCGTTGAGGGCTCATGACTTTTCTCTCATTATAATTTTAAAATTTATAAAAGTGTGTCTATTACAATTGACCCAAAGGTGACTGTAATTATATCATAAATT
Organism: Cocos nucifera; assembly: GCA_006176705.1. Lineage (NCBI taxonomy): Eukaryota > Viridiplantae > Streptophyta > Magnoliopsida > Arecales > Arecaceae > Cocos > Cocos nucifera. The sequence goes on from QRFJ01000152.1 coordinate 1,199,617, forward strand.
GATAGTTATTAGCTGACTAACTTAAAATGGATAAAGACGAAGAGTTTTATACCTAAAGATAGGAATAACCTCGATTTTTGTAATCATAGTTAGTTAAACTGCTAAAAGTGTAACTAATATGATGGATCACAGTTTAAACATAAATTATGTATTCATATTATAATTATTGTTCTTGCTTACGTATTTCATATTATTATTGATTATAAAATTTTTATAATTTATGATTTATATTTTGCATATTTTGGCATTAATTATTATATTTAGGTTTATGATTAAATTAGTTATGATAGTTATTATATATTATAATTCTTATCCAAAGATGTTTTATAATTGTATAATAAGTATTATTAATATAATTATATTTTGGTATCTGCATCATAATAGTAATTATGAGCATATTCTTTTATTTTTAACTATGACCCAAGTTTCTCTCTCATTGCAGCTATTTAATATTTTCACACTAAATGGATTAAATTATCTTGATTGGCACGAGCACCTTCTTATTATATTAGGATGCCTAGACTTAGATTAGCCCTTTTATAAACCTCAGCCTGATCCACCTACTTTCACTAATTCTTTTGATCAGAAAGAATTATATAAAAAATGAGAGCATTCTAATAGATTGTCTCTTATAATTATTAAGAGCTTTATAGTGAGAGAGATCTTTTTATGATAATGAATTGGCTTTTGGATATCTTTTCTTTATAGAACAGCAATTTAACAAATCAAATAAAGTCTTAGCTAGTATCTTAATGAACAAGTTAATATCTATGAAATATGATGAGATTTTTGGAGTGCAAAAGTACATTATGAAAATGCATGATATAACTAGAAAATTGAATGATTTGAGAATGACAGTATCTAAAAAATTTTTTGTCTAGTTTATTCTCAATTCTCTTCCATCAAAGTTTATCCAATTTAAAATTTATTACAATACACATAAGAAATCATGATCAATGAATAAACTCATTTTTCAGTATGTATAATAGGAAGAGAGATCAAAATATGAAGGTATCCTAGTTGTTCACATGATTACAATGGAGCGTTCTAAAAGAAAGAAGAAAAAAAAAATAAAGGATCGAATAATCCACCAAAAAAAGTTCCTACAAATTAAGATATTTCTTTTATAATAAATAGAGACATATCAAGAAAGACAGTTCAAAAAGAAGAAAGTGATTTGAAAAGAATGATATTTTCTTATCCCTTATTTATTTAGAAACCAACTTTATTGATGTTTCTTCTATTACTTGGTGGAATAATTTTAATATTGTAATTTATAGTTCTAATTTAATGTAGGACTTTCTTTCAAATTAAAAATCAAATGATAGAGAGCAGCGGATCTTTTTGAAAATCAGATAAAATTCAATATCATTTCAATTGGGACCTGCAGACTTATTATAGATATCATATTCCAATTAGATATACATGATGTCTTTTATGTTTCTTTAGTATCTAGAAATTTAGTTTCTTTATCAAAACTTAATTTAGATGATTTTTTATTTATTTTTAAAAATTTAAATTATAGATTGATAAAAATTTTTATTTTGATAGATACTAGAACATTGTTAAATAGATTATATAAAATAAATTTGAATTATGCTTTTGCATAATTTTTAATTACTTTGAATGTCAATGTTGGAATGAAACGTGAAATTATGAATGAGAGTTCTTCAATATTGTGGTATATACAATTAAGTCACATATCAAAAAAAATGATGACTAGATTGATTAAAGAAAGTATTTTACTAAATCTAGATTTTAATAATTTTAGAATGTGTATTGATTTTATTAAAAAAATAAATTAAAAAATATAAAAGGCATGGCACTAGAAGTTAAGAACTCTTAGAATTGATATATACCAATATTTATGGCTATATTTCATCCTATTTTGGAGAGCAAAGATATTTTATCACTTTTATTGATGATTTTTTACATTATAATTATATTTTTCTATTACATAAAAAGTATAAAAATTTGAAAATCTTTAAGATGTACAAAACTAAAGTAGAAAATAATTGGACAAAAAAATTAAGATCATGAGATTTGATAGGGATGGTGAATACTATGGTAGATATGATGAATCTAGCTGTAATCTTGAATCTTTTGCCAAATTTTTTGAACAGCATGGTATTGTAGCATAGTATACTATATCAGAAAATTTTCAACAAAATGGTATGGTTGAAAGTCAAAATCATATTTTGATGGACATGGTGAGGAGTATGATTAGTAATTTCTCATTATCCTCAAATTTATGGAAGAAGCCTTGAAAATCGCTATATATATAAATATACATATATATATATATGTATATATATATATATATGTATGTATGTATATATATATATATATATATATATATATATATATATATATATATATATATATATATATATATATATATATATATATGTATGTATGTATGTATGTATATACATATATATATATATATATGTATGTATGTATGTATGTATATACATATATATATATATATGTATATATATATATGTATATATATATTAAATCAAGTACCTAGTAAAGTTGTTCCCAAAACTTTTTTTGAATTATGGATGGATAGGAAACCATCTTTAGCATATTTATATGTTTGGAGTTATCCTATAGAGGCTCAATTATATAACCCATAAGAAAAAAATTGGATCCTAAAACTGTTAGTTATTATTTTATTAAGTATCCCAAAAGGTTAAAAAATTTTAGATTTTATTATTCATCATACACTACTAGAATTGTTGAAACTAGAACTGTAAGATTCATTATGGATGATGAAAATAATGGGAGTGGCGAACTGTATAATGTAGTATTAGAGAAAATAAGAGAATCTTTTTCTATCATAGTAATACCCAAATATGTTCTACATGAACTAATTCAACCTAAGATTGTGGAATATCAACAGGTAGTTGATATACTACTTTTCGAATAGTTTGACAATGAACCTAACTTAATTAAAAATAATCATAATAATGATACTAAATTTGAAATATTATAAAAATTTATTAGAATTAGGAGATTGGCCATTCTGGATGATTATATTGTTTACTTATAAGAATGTGATTATAATATTAGGATGAAGGATGATCTAGTTTTATTTAAGAATGACATGAATAGCGATGATTTTTAATTTTAATTAGATATCATGAAAGATGAGATGAAATTTATGAATAAAAATCAAGTTTAGAAACTTGTTGAATTACCTGAAAGATTTAAATCTGTTGACTATAAGTGAATTTTTAAAACTAAACGAAATTCCAAAGATAATATCGAAATATATAAGGCTAGATTTATAGCTAAGGGATTCACTCAAAAAAAAGGCATCGATTATCATCAAACATTTTCTCCTATTTCTAGAAAGAATTCATTAATAATTATTATGACATTAGTAGCTTATTTTGATTTAGAGTTACATCAAATAGATGTTAAGACTGTATTCTTAAATAGAGATTTAAAGGAAGAGATGTATATTAAATATGTTAAAAGATTTCAATGCAAGAAAATAAAAGGTTGGTATGTAAATTTAAAAAAAAATCTATATATGGTCTTAAACAAGCTTAGTATTAGAGAAAATAAGAGAATCTTTTTCTATCATAGTAATACCCAAATATGTTCTACATGAACTAATTCAACCTAAGATTGTGGAATATCAACAGGTAGTTGATATACTACTTTTCGAATAGTTTGACAATGAACCTAACTTAATTAAAAATAATCATAATAATGATACTAAATTTGAAATATTATAAAAATCTATTAGAGTTAGGAGATTGGCCATTCTGGATGATTATATTGTTTACTTATAAGAATGTGATTATAATATTAGGATGAAGGATGATCTAGTTTTATTTAAGAATAACATGAATAGCGATGATTTTTAATTTTAATTAGATATCATGAAAGATGAGATAAAATTTATGAATAAAAATCAAGTTTAGAAACTTGTTGAATTACCTGAAAGATTTAAATCTGTTGACTATAAGTGAATTTTTAAAACTAAATGAAATTCCAAAGATAATATCGAAATATATAAGGCTAGATTTATAGCTAAGGGATTCACTCAAAAAAAAGGCATCGATTATCATCAAACATTTTCTCCTATTTCTAGAAAGAATTCATTAATAATTATTATGACATTAGTAGCTTATTTTGATTTAGAGTTACATCAAATAGATGTTAAGACTGCATTCTTAAATAGAGATTTAAAGGAAGAGATGTATATTAAATAGGTTAAAAGATTTCAATGCAAGAAAATAAAAGGTTGGTATGTAAATTTTAAAAAAAATCTATATATGGTCTTAAACAAGCTTTCAGATAATGATACTTAAAGTTTAATCATATCATTGCTTCATTCGAATTTAAGAAAAATATTGCTGATCAATATATATATCTAAAGATGAATGAGAATAAGTTTATATTTTTGATTATATATGTGAATGATATCTTACTAGCCAATAATGATTTAGATGCATGAAACTAAAAAAAAAATTTTCAAATATTTTGACATGAAAGATATAAAAGATGCTTCTTATATTCTTGGTATAGAAATCCATCATGATAGTAGTAAAAGGTTACTTGGCTTATCTCAGAGGACTTACATTACTAGGATCTTAGAAAGATTTGAAACGTTAAGCTGCTCAAAAAGTGAAGTGTCAATCGTTAAAGATGATAAATTTAGCAAATTTTAATATTTCAGAAACGAGATTGAGAGAAATCAAATGAAGGATATATCCTATGCATTTACAGAGGATAATTTAATGTATGCTCAAGTATATACTTATTTTAATATTAGTTTTGCTTTGAAAATGCTTGGTCAATATCAGAGTAATTCAGTATGAACCACTGAAAAGCTATCGAGAAGGTAATGCAATATCTTTAGAGAACTAAGGTCTATATACTCACTTATAGGATGATTGATCAATTGAAGATAATCGGTTACTCAAATGCAGGCTATGTTGGTTGTCTTAATAATAGAAAGTCCATAATAACTTTTTTTTTTCTATTGGTTGGTGGAGCAATTTCATGGAGGAGCGAAAAATAGCGTATGATTACTTGCTCTACTATGGAAGCCGAATACATAAGCTGCTACGAGTCTTTCTCACATGCTTTATGGCTAAGAAAATTCATCACATAGCTCAGGATTATGGATTCTATTTTTAATTTACTAAAAATTTATTGTGACAATTCTGTTGCAATTTTTTTTCTAATAGTGGCAAGGTTACCAATACTAACAAGTATATTAACACAAAGTATCTTGCTGTGAATGAAAAAATTAGTAGTCATCAAATATTTATTGATTTTATTGATACTGCTTGTATGATAACTGATCCCTTGATTAAAGGTTTAGTACCCAAAGTCTTTAAAAAGCATGTAAAAGTTGTGATGATTTGTCATTAAGATATTTAATGTGTAGTAAACACTTATTTTGAGATCTTTTAATAGTTTAATGGCTACTATTACATCCATTTAATTATTCTTTGTATATATTATGGTTGATTTTTGTCAAAATTAAAGTAAACAAAAATATTATTCATATGATATAACAGTGGGACCATTATTATAAGTGTTATGGTTTCTAATAGCCTACGTACTCTAGCATATAAAATTGGATTAAGTAAAAATTATTAGTATCATGGTACATAAAAGCAAATATGTCAATTATGATGTATAACCGCCATAACCTATATTAATGGTTTTTGCTTGATCAAAGTATAAAGGATTTTTTTGAAGAAATAGATAATTGAGCAAAATTTTTAATGAGTGCACCATCGTCGAGTCAATTTTAAAATTCTGATTCAAAATTATTATTTTAAAAATTAAAAAATATTTTTATTTATTTTAAAATATTTTGGTAAAATCAAAAAATTAATTTTAAGTGATAATATAGACCAAGTGGAAGAATATTGGATTTAGCTCCTAATGTAGCCTAATTATCACTTAGTCAGGTTTAAATTATTGGATCAAGTTCTGAATCAATTACACTAAATCAAATTAATTAAAGAGATCTATTTCTAATCAAATTAGATTGGAGAACTCTAATTCGAATGGATCTTATGATGGAAGAGATAATTACAGATATAAATAGAGATGGTCTGATCTTTTTTCTCTAATTTTCTGAAAGATGTGAATGATTCTTCATCAATCATTCACGGTACAAAAAGAAAGATAAAAAGAGAGAAGATCAGACATCTTAGAAGAGAAGATTTAAAATTTTACATACGATAATGTAAGATATAATTTATTTTTTATTTTAATTTTATATGAGCTTCGGAGTACGATCTTGATGTGAAAGATTTTTAAAATTTTTAACAGTGATTGAAAAACTCAAATTAAAGATTCAATTAGAGAGAAACTTCAGAGGATTCCAACTGTTAATTAAAAAAGAGTGTACAGGGGAGATTTGAAGTTTCATGGATTGTTCCGTGCTCGTTTTTTGTCAATTAAGTGGAAGCTAGCAAAAATAGAGCAACTCTATGAAGTTGCCTCTTGTACTCTAGTAATTTCTGTAACGAGTAAGGATCGGAAAATCCAACTCTTAATTAAAGTTGAGAGTATAAGGTTTCATGAGCTGTTCAATGCTTTGTTTATGGTTTAAGAAACAATCAAGAAGGGGAAGCCAGCAAAAACAGAGCAAACCTGTGAAGTTGCCGCTTGTACTTTCAACGATTGGAAATTGGTGTCACCCTTGGTGACTGGTCTGATTTTTTTTCTTTTTTTTTTTTAGTGGAATAATGAGCTTAAAGTGAAGTAAAAGTTACAAACGCATACAAACCCATATATCTAAAACCTTGCTGCGGAATATTCAATCCAGCACAAATCAAAACAATGGAAGCGAATACCTTGTCAGAATATGCACAAAAAAAAAAAAAAAATCCAAAGCCAGCTAGCATGTAGCATCTGAGAGCAAGTACAACCATTTGTCAGATCACATGCCCAAAACAGTGAGAATTTTATATATATATATATATATATTGAAAATTAAATAATATATATATTTTAAAATCTCAATTAATATTTAATATTTGAAAGCTCGTTTTCAAGCTGAAGGAAGGGGAGAGAGCATGTTGTCCTTGCCGCTCATCCGTGCAAGGACATTACTACCGCTTCTCTGCCGCTTGATACCAACCTCAGGTCCCCTCCTCCCCTTCTAAATTCTCTTCCACTGGTCAGGGACCCACCTTCTCTCTCTGTCGCTTATGAACTGGTAATCATGTAACGTTATTCACAATACTTCTATAATGTTTTTGTGCAACCAGGTAACTCACACTGAATAACGTGATGGAGGCAAAGAAAAGACCCATAAAGCAAGTTCTGTCGCTGTCCATAACCTAGTTTGGCATAAACTAATTTTGTTTTTTCCTACAGTTTAATATAACTATGCATTGGAGGAGTGTGTGACCAGCTGGACCACATCCGACCATGTTTCATAATAACTTAATTGTGGGGTTTAGTTCTTGTTGCTGCCAACTGCAGAGGACGAGTTCACAATTTAACATGAAGAAAGAAAGAAAATAGAAGAGCATGGATGGTTTCAGTTACAAGCAATCATGGTGCATGTTTTTAAGCTAATTATTGCTGTCTAACTACACTATTTTACAAAGAGATTAGAAGAGGATGGTTTCAGTTACAAGCAATCATGGTGATGTTTTAAGCTAATTAACCACCTTTTCAAACAACTGGATTACATACAAGCACGTTGCACGTCTAGCATAAAAAAGTACAACAACTAAAAAAACAAAGTATTGTACAAAGTAATATAAAATAATAGGTATTGACCCGCATTACTTTAAATTTTTTTGTGTAGTATTTTGTTAAATGAACGTCGTGTATAGAAATTTGTATAATATGTACAATCGCAAAAGGGTCATCCATGCTTTCATTTTTTTTTTTTCCTGAATACCAAGCTTTGATGTATTCAATAGTTAAATAAAATATGAAAATATAAAATATTATGTATCATTACTAGTTTAATAATACTATGTCCTTGATTTCCTTATTTTTCCTTATTTTTTGTTTTAATGCTTAAGTGCTATGAAATGCTTAATATGAGTGGTTACCATTTTACTTGGTAAAGGTTCGAAATTCATGATGGTCAATGCATGTACGATAAGAAGCTATCTTTCTATTGACATTTGTCGTATCTATCATGAGGTCAATAGTACTATTGGTGCAGAATCTGATTGATGCCGAATCAAGCTAAAGTTGAAGAAGAAGAGGTCACCGTCGGTGACCTACAAAATAAAATTCCATTCGGAGTTAGTGGTGGTAGCTCTGATAGGATCCTCCGACGATCAAATCAGCTCTTCTGACCAAAAAAAATGGAGTGCTCAGAAAAGAATTCGGCAGAATTTTGAAAAAGAGAAGAGAGCTTAGAGAAAACGTATCTAAAGAATTTCTTTTCATAGACGAAGTCGGTAGCAGACTGATAGTGACAGCCATAGCCGTCAGGTTGCGGACCGCTCGGAACCGCATGGAGTCTGTCATAGAGGAAGGCGATGCCTGTAGCGCCGCTTATAGCAACTAATAGTAACAGCCGTAGCTGTCTGATAGTGGACCGTTCGAAGCCGCATGGAGTCTGTCATGGAGGGAGGCACCATCTGTAGCAGACTGATAGTAACAATCGTAACCATCCGATAGTGGACCGCTCGGAGCCACGTGAAGTTTGTTATGGAGAAAGGTGACCGTTGTCGTGATGTGACTGTTCGTTAAAATTTAAAAGTCGAAGTTCGAAGGAAGCAGGCATTGGTTGGTGAAGAGCTTTGACATATATCAATTCTAGAGGAGTTCGGACGACTAAAGAAAATACGGCTATAGGAGATCATTCAGAAAAAATGCTAGTTGAAATTTGGAAGTAATCCATTAGAGAAATTCGGATGGAGTTTGATTGATGGAGAAGTACAGAAGGAGTCCGACTGGTGGAGAAGTTCGACTGAAGAAGAAGCCCAGAAGGAGTTCGACTCATGGAGGAATCCGACTGAAGGAGAAGCTCGGAAGGAGTTCGGCTCCTAGAGGAATCTGACTAAAGAAGAAGTCTGAAAGAAATTCGGCTCCTAGAGGAATCCAAAAGGAGTTCGACTACTGGAGGAATCCGACTGAAGAAAAAGTTCGAAAGGAGTTTGGCTCCTGAAGGAATTTGACTGAAAGAGAAGTTCGGAAGGAGTTCCACTCCTGGAGGTGTCCGAAAGAAGTTCGACCGCTGGAGGAATCCGACTAAAGGAGAAGTCTGAAAAGAGTTCGGCTCCTGGAGGAATCCGACTGAAGGAGAAGTATGGAAGAAGTTCGGCTCCTGGAGGTATCTGACTAAAAGAGAAGTTTGGAAGGAGTTCAGCCACTGGAGGTGGAGGAGTCCGACAGAAGTTCGACTGCTGGAGGTAGAGGAGTCCGATAGAAGTTCGACCACTGGAGGAAGAATTTTCGATCGAAGCTTTTTCATGATTATCAGTTATATTAGGCTAAGCATCAAACTGGACTTCAGCGGGAGCGGGGTTTATCCCCAACAATAGTCCTACTCTCGAGTTCAAAATTCGAAAGAAGAGAGTACAAAAAAGATAATAGCCAAAGTTTTTTTTTGGGCTCTGCACCCATTGAGGTTGAAGCTCGGAGGTGATCTTATCTTTGGTTGAAGTTGGAGCTGGGGGGAGATCTTATCTCCTATTGAAGTTGAAGCTCGAAAAAGATCCTATCTCTAGTCGAGATTGAAGGAGATCTTATCTCCTATTGAAGTTGGAGCTTGGAGGAGATCTTATCTCCAGCCAAGGTTGAAGGAGATCTTATCTCCTATTGAAGTTGAAGCTCGTGGGAGATCTTATCTTCAGTTAAAGTTGAGAAAGATTTTATCTCCTATTGACGTTGAAGCTCGGAGGAGATTTTATCTCCAGCCGAGGCTGAAGAAGATCTTATCTCCTATTGAGGTTAATGTTGAAGCTCGGAGGAGATCTTATCTCCACCTGAGGTTGAAGAGATCTTATCTCCTATTGATTTGAAGCTTGGAAAAAGATCTTATCTCCAGTCGAGGTTGAAAGAGATCTTATCTCTTGTTGAGGTTAAAATTAAAGCTCGAGGGAGATCTTATCTCCAACTGAGGTTGAAGCAGATCTTATCTTCTGTTGATGTTGAAGTTGAAGCTCGGAGGAGATCTTATCTTCAGTCGAGGTTGAAGAAGATCTTATCTCTATCTGAGAAGATTACTCCTATTGTGTTGAAGCTCGGGGAGAATCTTATCTCCAGTCGAGGTTGAAGGAGATCTTATCTTATGTTGATGTTGAAGTTAAAGCTCGGGGAAAATGTTATCTCCAGCCGAGGTTGAAAGAGATCTTATCTCTTATTGACGTTGAAGTTGAAGCTCGAAGAGATCTTATCTTTCAGTCAAAATTGAAGGAGATCTTATCTCCTATTGACATTGAAGCTCGGAAGAGATCTTATCTCTAGTCGAGGTTGAAGAAGATTTTATCTCCTATTAAGATTAACGTTGAAGCTCGGGGGAGATTTTATCTCCAGCCAAGGTTGAAGAAAATCTTATCTCCTATTGAGGTTGACGTTGAAGCTCGGGGGAGATCTTATCTCCAGTCGAGGTTGAAGGAGATCTTATCTCCTATTGACGTTGAAGCTCGGAAGAGATCTTATCTTCAGCCGAACTTGAAGGAGATCTTATCTTCATTGAGGTTGATGTTGAAGCTCGAAGGAGATCTTATCTCCAGCCAAGATTGAAGAAGATCTTATCTCCTATTGACATTGAAGCTCAGAAGAGATCTTATCTCCAGCCGAGGTTGAAGGAGATCTTATCTCCTATTGAAGGAGATCTTATCTCTTGTTGACGTTGAAGTTGAAGCTCGGGAGAGATCTTATTTTCAGTCGAGGTTGAAGAAGATCTTATCTCCTGTTGACGTTGAAGCTCAGGGGAGAATTTCGATCCCAAATTTTTGTGCTTGCTGCTTGCTGCGGACGTCAAGCTCATTGTGAACGCCGGACTTATTATGGACGTCGAACTAGGACCTCTCTTGCAAATCAGGATAAGGTTTTGCCTTTCGCATTTGACGTAGTCAGGTTGTCGTGGGAAAGCACGTGTAAAGATTCTCTATCAAGCTTCTTTCTTCTCCACGTCTTTGGTCTACGAGATTTTGACTTTTGCTCATATTAGGATGAGGTTCTCCTCCTGTTCCTAACAGCTTGTAGGGGTACGTTAGGATCATTGTCGGGGCCTCTCTTCTCACCTCGTCTAAAATGAACGAGGCCTTCGACTTTACTCACGTTAGGATGAGGTTCTCCTCCTATTCCTAACGGACTGTAGAGGCACATAAGGGCCATTGTCATGGCCTCTTTCCTCATCTCATCTAAAATGAACGAGGTCTTCGACTTTGCTTATGTTAGGACGAAGTTCTCCTCCTATTCTTAATGGACTGTAGGGGCACATAAGGATCGTTGTCAGAGCCTCTCCCCTCATCTCATCTAAAATAAACGAGGCCTTCGACTTTGCTCATATTAGGATGAAGTTTTCCTCCTATTCCTAACGAACTGTAGGGGCACATAAGAGCCGTTGTCAGGGCCTCCCCTCATCATCTAAAAATGAATGAGCCTTCGATTTTGCTCATGTTAGGACGAGGTTCTTCTCCTATTCCTAACGAACTATAGAGGCACATAAGGGCCATTGTCAGGGCCTCTCCCTTCATCTCATCTAAAATGAACGAGACCTTCGACTTGCTCATGTTAGGATAAGGTTCTCCTCCTATTTCTAACATGACCATTTTTTATTTCTTCTTTTCTGTCATCACATAGTTTTTGCATCATAAAATAATAATTTTGAAATATTAAAGTTTTATTGAAGAAAAATTACTGACAGTACATTCTCAAATTTTTTGAATTTCAAGGTCGTGAGAGTGTTGTTCCTCCGAACTCCTTCAGGCGATAAGTTTCGGACCAGACGACCTTCTCTATTTCATACGGACCTTCCTAATTTGGGACAAGCTTTTTCTAGCTTTGAGGCTAAAAGATGGCGGCTCGCCAAAGCATTAAGTCCCCCAGCGATAATGTTGATGATGTCGAGAGGCGGCCGATCTCCTTGTTCCTTTCTCATTGGTGGTTCTGACTACAGCAGCACCCTTGGTCGACCTTCTCTTACTTCAGACCGGCATCTGAGGAATCAACCTAGTCGACCTCTCCTGATGAGCTCCTCGATCTTGTCTTGGAACAGGATGAGAGTGCATTCTTTTAGGCCTCGATAGTTGCTTCTAAATCTTCATCAATACTTTCATTTTTGGAGCATTGAGGGGGACGTAATTGTGAAACCTTCTAGGGAGAGAACTTCTTCATACCCTTCTGTCGGAGCTTCTTTGACGATGAGCTTGAGAAGGAGTTCGGGCTCGCTTGTGCTTGGAGGAAGTCCGTAAGCATGGCCGAACTTCATTCGGCCTTTCGTCAGCTATGGGTTTATTAGACTCGCCTATATGTGGTCTCCTCATCCTTCAACTTGAAGGCTTCTTCCGCTCGGGCATATCCTTCAACCTGAGCTAGCAGATCAGCAAAGTCTCTAGGTACTTCTTCTCCAGAGAGAACAGCAAATCGTTCTTCTGAAAGCCGCCTTTGAGTGCGGCCATTGCAACAGACTGGTCCAGATTTTGGACCTCCAATGTAGCAGCATTAAATCGGATGATATAAGCTTAGATAGATTCTTCCTCCTACTTGATATTCATCAAAAAATTCGAATCTCAGCGCGGACGTCGACTGCTGACGAAGTGAGCTGCAAACTAATGACTCATCTAATCAAAGAAGAAGATCGTACCAGGCCTCAATATCGAGTATCAGTTTCTTGCTGCTCCCTTCAAGATAGATGGAAAAGCTCGACATAAGATGGCATCTAGTGTACCATGGAGCAGCATCATGGTTCGGAAGGTTTTTAGGTGATTGACCAGATTAGAGGTTCCGTCGTAGCTTTCAAATTGGGAAAGCTTGAAGTTCGATGGAATGGGCTCTTGCATAATTCGGAGAGAGAAAAGAAAATCGGTGCGGACGTCGTCATGGTGAGCCCGGACGACGTGGTGGAGTTTTTTAATCCATCGGTCCATCTTTCGTAGTTTCTGATCGAGGACGTCATCTCGATCGCAGATCTTGGAAAGCTTCCGGCTGTAGATGAGGAAGGTCTCTTCCAGAGAAGAATCATGATCCAAACAAGGATCCTCTGCTCTCTATTTTTCCTTCCCAGGGGCGACGGGTATGCTAGCCCAAGTGCTCCTCCTTGAGATCGATTTCTGACATCCTGATGGTGGGTTTTCTGATGGAACCGCCATCGAAGGTTACCGCACGGTCTGCACCATTTCGGTGAGACTCTGAATCTACTGCATCAGCAGGTTAAACTACTCCAGATCTACCATGACCATCGGTGGAGGAGGAGGTTGAAGCACCAGTGATGGAGTAGGAACGGATGGATCCAGCTTAGTTCTAGTGGCAGAAGCGGTAGATCTCCGAGTAGTCGTCTTTCTTGGAGGCATTTCTTAGGATTAAGGGAGAGGATGGAGATGAACCTTGAAGAAGAAGTTCCATGGGATTGACTGAGCACTCCTTTAAGAATAAGAGTACCTTAGGAACAAAGGTCCCTTCCTCTAGTATCAATCCTATTGGTGCAGAATCTGGTTGACGCTGGATCAAGTTAGAGTTGAGGAAGAAGAGGTCGCCATCAGTGACCTACAAAATAAAGTCCCATCCGGAGTCGGTGGTGCTGGCTTCAGCAGGACTTTCCGATGATCAAATCAGCTCTTTTGGCCAACAGAAATAAAGTGCTTAGAAAAGAATTCGGTAGAGTTTTGGGAAGGAGAAGAGAGCTTAGAGAAAATGTATCTGGAGGATTCCTTTTTATAGATGGAGCCGGTAGTAGAATGATAGTGACAACCATAGCCGTCTGGTAGCGGACCGCTCGGGACCGCATAGAGTCTGTCACGAAGGAAGGCGTCGTCTGTAGCAAACTGATAGTGACAGTCGTAGCTGTCCAGTAGTGGGCCGTTCGAGGCTGCATGGAGTCTATCATGAAGGAAGGCGCCGTCTGTAGCAGACTGATAGTAACAGCCATAACCGTCCGATAGTGAGCCACTCGGGGCCACGTGGAGTTTGTTACAGAGAGAGGTGTCTGTTATCGTGATGTTGCCATTTGTTGAGATTTAATAATCGAAGTTCAGAGGAAGCAGATGTTGGTTGGTGAAGAGCTTTGACATATATTAATTTCAGAAGAGTTCGGACTCCTAAAGGGAATACGGTTAGAGGGGATCATCCGGAAGAAATGCTAGTTGAAATCTGAAAGTAATCCACTGGAGGAATTTGGATGTAGTTCGACTGATGGAGAAGTTCAGGAGTCCGATTATTGAAAAAGTTCGACTGAAGGAGAAGTCCGAAAGGAGTTTGGCTCCTGAAGGAATCCGGCTGATGGAGAAGTTCGAAATAAGTTTGGCTCTTGGAGGAATCCGAAAGGAGTTCAGCCGTTGTAGGAATCCGACTGAAGGAGAAATTCGGAAGGAGTTCGGCTCCTGAAAGAATCCGACTGAAGAAAAATTCTAGAAGGAGTTCGGCTCTTGGAGGTGTCCGGAAGGAGTTTGGCTCCTGGAGGAATCCGGAAGGAGTTCGACTCCTGGAGGTATTCGGAAGGAGTTCGGCCGTTGGAGGAATCTAACTGAAGTAGAAGTCCGAAAGGAGTTTGACTTCTGGAAGAATCTAACTGAAGGAGAAGTCCGAAAGGAGTTCGGCCGCTGGAGGTAGAGTCCGATAGAAGTTCGACCGCTAGAGAAAGAATTTTCGATCGAAGCTATTCTGTGATTATCAGTTACATTTGGCTAAGCATCAGACCGGACTTCGACGAAAGTAGAATTTATTCCCAATAAATACTATTGACTAAATAACATTTTATATGGTTAAACATACGAAGGAGATGGTGTGGACCGAGATCAGAGATCTTTCTTTTATTTTCAAGAATATTCTATTTTTTTGATATTTTTGAATATATTTATAAGCTTTTAAAAATATCCTATTTTTTGATATTTTTGAATATATTCGTATCGATCTAATAGAAAAAACAAATGATAAAGGAGAGAACAACGATCTACGCTTCTTACTCGTATATCTTGGGCTTACAAACATGAGCACCCAAACATCACCTGATTATATATTATAATATCATGTAAACGTGGCTGTGTCCCCCTTATTTGCTCCTTTGGTCATGGCGGTTTTCCTGTGGTTCTCTGCTCCCCACCAACCATTCCAGTGGGTTCCATCCGAATCATTGGGGATCTTCCACTTTAGCAGGAATCACAGGGACAAACATCAGCATGAAATTGAGTATCTAAGCGACATTCGGTCCGCACCTGGGTTGAGTTGATTTGAACCCAAAACTTAGGTGTGGTGCTATTTGGTTTGCGGGAAATATTTTCTACACCGCTCGCGGTGCACGATGCCGCAGGTGATCGGCGAACGCACGGTTCCAAAGTAATTTTTTTTTAATTTTTTTCTTCTTTTTTTTTGAGGGCGTTGCACTCCGGCCCCGCGCCGGCGCCAATCACCGCCCGCGGTGTGCGCCATCGCGCACCGCGCGCGGTGTAGTTCCTTTGGTTTGCTGGTACTAACCCGATGGTGAGAGGTACAGTTTTTTGGGTGCACCGAGATCCACCCCACGCCCAGGAAGAAATCGGAGGTTTAAACCCGTTGGTTGCATACGATAAAGTAGAGGGTGGACCCATCATGCTTGTGCATAAGTTTAAGATCCAACGTTCACAATGAAATTTGTAGCTACTTGGCTTGCAAAATATGGAGGCATAAACGGGGTTGCCTTATTAAATAGATACAAATTTCATTGGGAACATTAGATCACAATAAAGACATGTAAATCCTCCAAAATTCAAATTTATAATGATTTATTGAACAAATTCATATATATATATATATATATATATATATATATATATATATATATATATATAGAGAGAGAGAGAGAGAGAGAGAGAGAGAGAGAGAGAGAGAGAGAGAGAGAGAGAAATTGAGCTCAAGTCAACTGAATCTAAGCCCAAATTCAAGTCAACTCTCCAATACTTGTGGATCTCCATACACTCAATTTTAACCAATAGAGAAGCTCCATGACCAGATGTGGTTTTATTTATAAAAAAAAAAAAAAAAAACTAATTGATGAGAATGGTACTATATTGGCTTCTATTTGGATAAGATGGTGGTTGAAAAAAAAATTATCTTAATGGGGATGGGACATGAAAGCAATGAGATGGCGTTTGGAAACAAAAAAAATATATTTTAATAGAGGTATGACATGAAAAAGATGAGCTTTCTTTTAAATGTTATCTTTTCCTCTCTTGCTAACCAAATACCAAACATTCTCTCTTCCTCTATATCTCGCCCATAGAAACTCCTCCCCCCTCTCTTTCTTGCCAATGCAATCACCTCACATCTCTCTCTCTCTCTCATCGGTACAAACATCTCTCATTCTCTCTCTTCTTTTCTCTCTCACCAATATAAACTCCTCATTCTCTCTCCCTCTCTTTCTCTTGGATACAAACCATCTAAGCTCTCTCTCCCTTATCTGAAACTCTCTCTTTATCTCACTAAAATTGTAGCCCATTCCCTTATTCTCTCTCCCTCTCTCTTGCTTATCTCTCTCTCATTAGAACCGTCCACCCAAGATACCTCCTTCCTCTCATGGTCTCGTCGGTCGTTAGAATTTAACCACATCTTTTTAATTAATTAGTTTATGTTATGTGTTGATAGAATCTTTTTTTTGTGACTTATTGGATGGTTATATGTTGTGTAGGGAGATGATTTTGAAACCTATATCAGCAATGATTCATCTAAGGAAGAGCAATTCAATGATTGTAGGCTCATTAGTGTTTTAGATAAACATAAATCTAGCCATCAAAATTTAGAACATTCAAGAGTCTCCTTGATAAACAATGAGAGAAGAATAAATACTAACTTTTGATGGGATAAAGACAATGTACGCAGAAACAAACATAAACTCTCCAAAGTAAATCGAAACAGCTGAATAAACACAAATCCTGCGTGATAAATATATACTTTCTAAAATAAATAAATTTTGTGATAATAAATAGAAACCACTCAAAATAAATATAAACTCTAGGAGGTTGTCGCGAATTGCTCTTCCTCATATGAATCATTACTAATATAGGCTTCAAAATCATCTCTACATAAAATATAACCACTTAGTAAGTTACAAATTTTTTTTTGTCAAAATATAATATTAATTAATTAATTAAAAAGATGTAACTAAATTCCAATGACCAACGAGACAAAAAGAGGAGATATCTCGGGTAAATGGTTCTGATGAGAGAGAAAAAGATAAGCAGGAGAGAGGAAGAGAGAATGAGAGGACAAGCCATGATTCCTATGAGATAGAGAGGGAGAGAGTTTCAGAGGGAAAGAGAGCTTGCATAGTTTGTATTGACGAAAGAGAGGAAGAGAGAAAATGACAAACGAGAAAAAAGAGAGAAAATTAGAGATGTTTGCATCAACTTGTGCTTACAAGAAAGAGGAGAGAGAAAATGAGAGATGTTTGCATCAACAAGAGAGAGAGAATGAGAGAAGTTTGTGCCAACAAGAGAGAGGGAGAGAGAATCACAGGGGTTTGCACCGACAAGTAGAAAAAAAATTTCTACCAACGAGCAACAGAGAAAGAGAGAGAATGTCTCATATTTTACTAGTGAGAGGAAGAATGCCATTTAAGAAAGAGATCATTCTTTTCATGTCCTATCTTCATTAACATTTTTTTTTTTTTTTTTTTCAAATGCCACCTCATCCGAACAAAAGGTATATAGACCAAAGACCTCATCCCTTTCGTGTTCCATTCCCATTAAGACAGTTTCTTTTTTTCAATTACTACCTCATCCAAATTAAAAAAAAAAAAAAAAAAAGCCAATACAATTCCATCCTCATCAATGAGCATATAATTTTTTTAAACTAAAGCCACATTAGCCGAACAACCATAGAAGCCCTGCATTAGTTAAAATTGAATGCATTAAGGTTTGTACCAATCTTCTACCAAAAGAAAAAAAAAAAAAAAAGGTTTGCACTAATCTTGACCAAATTTGGGCTCTCTTTCCTTCTTTATATTATATAGAGCTAGAGTAGAACAAGATCACTCAAATTTGATTAGAGCAAAACTATACAATTGAATCCTACATCAATATGGCTACTATTTCAAAATTACTTATACATAAAAAATTATATAATTTAAAAATCTTCAACTTATACATCAAATAATTAAAAATTAAAATCTAAATAAAATTAAATCAAATATATTATTTTAATTATTTAATATGAGAATCTTTAAATCATATAATTTTTATGTACAAATCACATCCAACATTTTAAACCATAACTCATCATCATCATCATCATCATCATCATCATCATCATCATCATCATAATAATAATAATAATATATACCCACACAAAACAAAGAAACCGTTAAAAATTTGAAATTCGATTTCTTCCGGTCAGCCTCTTCAGATTTTGAGGCCTAAATGGCACAAAATATACTGACTGCAATAATTTGCACAAGCCAAATGCCTAGAGAGCCGAGCACATTTTCTTAAGCATCATTTCATTTAGATAATAACTTGGCCATGGCCTAAATGGAATCAAAGTACTTGCAATTACAATTACAGGAGTCATTGAAATAATTTTTATATAAATAAAATGCCTAGGGAATTGCGTATACGTTTTCTCAAGCACCATTTCTTTTCCCCTGTTACGAGCTTAGACAATACGCAGACAAAATTGATCTATGGAACAAACAATATGCAGACAAAATTGATATACAGAACAAAATCTCGTATTGGACTATGTACACTCACATTGGTTCGCTTCTTCCATGATCATTAACTTTTCCCAAATGTTTTTGGTTTAGACAATATATGCTGACAAAATTGATATGAAGCAAGATCTCGTAAATGCTATGGACACTTCATCTTGGATCCTGGAACGTACCATGAAATCACGTCCATCATTGTCAGTTTCCGCATATAGCAAAAGCAATCTACTCGCTAATGCTTTGCATAAGCTCAAACCACTGCAAATGAAAGACAACACAACATGGTAATCAGAATGTTCAAACTCACAGCTCAGCGTCTTATGAAAGTGTTGTCAAGTAGCGAGTTTAATATGGAAAGGCCCTTCTAAGCACGTAGAGTTGGACAGTACTAGTTTCACCATCAAGTACTTACAACCGAGTGGAGGTGTCAATTTTGCCAAATTCTGCATGTTGAGGTAAAAGTAAGGAACAGGACTATGCAGAAACTAAGCATTACCTGTCTCAGTAAGTCAGCTAGAGTCCGAGGAAGTGCTTCGAGATTCTTCAACACAATATAATATGGGAATGGAAATGAATTTAGATATTTTGTAAAAGAAAGTTTTTCGCCTTCGAAAGATGCTTCCTGCAAGAAATATATTTTTCTGAATCAACTCCACCTGACCACAGAAGAAAGAATCTGAATATAAATAACACCACTCCAACGACGGAGTGCAAAAAGGCCATACCATTAGGTCCATGATAGATTCTTGAGGGCTATCTAGAAGTATAAATGCAATCATCCGCTTTCTATTCAGAACATTCCTGACACAACGTTTCAGGTTTTCCTGCATTTATAAAAGTTTAGGGAATATTACAAAAGCCTGGATTTAGATACCAAGACAGTTGGCCTTTTTCGAGAAGAGGGGAAAGAGAGTAACTTAGATACCTTTTCATGAAACCTGCCATCAGCTATAATCAAAATGAGTTGGTGGAGTGGGTTCTGGCCCGAGGGCGTGCGTGCTTTTGCTACTGCAGTGTCGAGCATGTTGTTCAAATACTTTAACAGATCAACCATTGGTTCATCAGCTATAGTATTATCTTGCTTGAATGATAAACTGGAAATCATCTGCTCCATTTTGGCCAAAAACATAAGCAAAACAAGATTTCAGATATTCAAAAAAACTGGCATAAAAAAGTAGTACCATGACTACCTTGACTCCAGCTTCTCCAGTAAATGGCTGATCAAAGTCATGAAGCAACTTTATGTTTCCCTTTTCACCAAAACTTGCAACAGCAAACTGCCCCACTTCCAGTTGTGACATCGCTCGGCACACTGTTACCAGAGCTTCAATGGCAACATTCCCACAAAGGCTTTCAGACATACTACGTGAATCATCAATTGCGACCACCACTTGATAATCCCTCTTGTTGGGCTTGGTTCGCCTCAACCAGATCTTATCTTTCCGGAAATGGCTTGCTATGTACGGAATAACCTAATAGTGACAAGAGAAACAGCATTCACAAATTTTGAAAAAAGTGAATAATCATATGGAGATGCATATGGTACACATAAATCAAGAACCTATCACTATAGAAAAGGAATGTGGGAGCATATGGCGAATCATGAACATACTTTCATCTTACCTTTTTCATATTTATTCGCTTTCCAGTTCTATAATCTCCTTGAAGTTTGCTTGCCAAAGTTGGTTCCATAACCAAGCGCAACTGCTCAGCCAGTTCCTGAGACAACCTCGTTGTGACCAGTTCATACCTTTTCCAGTCTAAAATTGCTTTATGCATTGTCTGGTTGGATATTTCTTCAATATCCATGGTCTTGGACAATGCTTTATCATTCATAAAGTTATCAAGAGGCAAAATTTTCTCATCCATGTAAGAACTTTTGAATGAAACCATGTCTTCTGACAGGCTCTCCAAATTAGTTTCCTCCATTTCTTCCATTGATGCATCAATATCCACTACTGCATTGAGCAATTCCTCATCAACTTTCTGTCTGGGAATCGAAGCTTGGTTAGCCTTCAGATGGTGTGTTTCAGAATTCTCCTCTAGAACATCATTTCTGTCACCATCTTTTTTCCTGATATAACCTTCCTCTGCAGTGGACTTGTTTCCTTCAACACTGTTTTTAATCTGATCAGATGTTGCTGCTCCAAGTGCTTGAGTAGTGCTCTTTTCTGCTTCTGAAACATATCTATATTCATCTGCATTCTCATCAACAAAATCATCATGAGCTAAAGGTTGATGATCCTGGGGATCAACTGATACCTTAGCCCTTTCTTTCCATTCTTCCATGGCATCTCCTATACTTCTGTAAGGGTTCGTCTTAGTACATTGCATAGGAGATGTATCAACCTGCAAAGTCTGAGGTTTAGGCTGATCATAGGATAATCTGGAACCATCATTTGAGTCCGGCAAGGATAATTCCATTTTGGGCACCTCATTACATGGTAAATTCCTTGAAGGAGCAATGCCAGTATTCATGTCACCGCTATTTGCCCAGTGCATCTCCGGGTCTGCATTTGAGTCTATATTATGAGGATCACCTAGTGGCTCGGTTGAACCATCTTGCTCTGCAGGATACTCAACTGACTCAATCTTAGATGACTGCAAAGTTTCTTTACTTGCATCCAAGTCCATATTTGCATTCTCAGCATCCTCCTCTCCCTTAGCCTCAGTATTTTCATTTAGTTCCAAAGAGTTCTCATCATTAATGTGATCAATAGGACTGGAATTTTCATCTTCATCATTCATATCTACATCAGACCGAGTAGGATCTGAATCGGTTCCATCCATCGTATCAGAACCTTGAGGTTCATCCATGTTTACATCTTCCAAATTTTTCTCCTCTTCATGAAACTGAATTCCTGTTGGATCTTCGAATGCGTTACTTTTGTCCACATTCATATCATCAGCATTCTCATCATCATCAGAAATACTAGGTTCCTTGTCCTCCTTGCTATGCCCATCAGACTCATCACTGTCCATCTCTCCAGATTCTTCCACTTCTAAAGCACTATCATCTTTAGCTCTGAGTTCCCTACTACCAGAATCTGTTTCTTTGACAGAGGGACCTGATTCATATTTATCAATAGAAGTATCAGGTTTACCATCTTCATCCTTATCCCAGAGCTTCTCATCAACTACCTGACTGCCATCTCCAGTCTCTCCCATCTTAGAGTCCAAGTTCGTTTCCTCCTCATCTTCAACATCATCATCTCCTGAGTCCTCACTGACATCGAATGTATCAGCATCAAAATCATCATCCATCTCTATTCCTCTGTCCTTGTTACTTGGTGCTTTATCTGAGTTCTCCAGTCCATCCTGCTGAAAAACATAATAGTTAACAAGGAAGTTTTTGAGTTAGAGCTTCTAGTGAAACAGACACACAAACAAGCTTTGTTGCCAACTATTACCTTTTCAGAAGATCCAAGGAGCTGTGCTTCATTGTCTATCTGGTCGCTCACATCATTTATGCCTTCACCCTCTCCCATACCGGTTCCGCTAGCATCTTGTGTTCCATCACAAGCAGTATTTTCTGTTGGTTCTTCTACAGAACCAAATCCTTTAGAAAATAGTAAAGCAAAAATATGGGCAAGCACATAAGTCATTTCAGCTATCTGCATAAGAGTAAGAGTATGTTCAGCAGATATTTCAAAAGGAACTAATCGAGGAAGGCCAATGAATAAGGTCAGATATACTTACAGTTTCATGTGCATCTAAAAACTCAGATAGGATGCCCTCAGCAAAAGTTACAATAAGGCCCAGCAATACATGAAGATGCTTTAAATGTGTCTGTACCTGATTGCACACTTCTGGTTTTCTATGTGCAGCACAGTTTACCAGTTTGCTCTGTAAAAACCATTCATTCAGATAAGGATCAAAGCAGAAACAAAGATGCACTCTGATAAAGAACAAAAGTCATAAAATATAGCACTAGATTTAATGTGTGCGGAACTAGAATGGAGATCAAGGATAGGAATATACCGCTGCAACAACCGTTTTGCTGAGCGCAGCATACATAAGGTCCAGATGTAGATTTATCATATATGATTCGAAAAGATCTTTCCACAAAGTGATATTCTCAGCTGATAATTCTTGAACAAGAGTATGGCCTTCATGAAGCACATCTAGCTTTCCCAACACATCATTCATTAGTTTATTTGTTTCTGCAAGAGAATCGGCATATACAGCTCCAAGCTTACTGAAGATTTCCATGAAAATGGGATTCTCCTCACTAGCCGACTGGCTACTTGCCTCAATCTCCGAATCGAAACCTTCCTTCAACATGTTCCCCTGCAAAACTCAAAAGTTCCTTTATTTCCAAAAGACTTGAATGACATAAAAGAGGAAGCAGATGTACCATTTAAGCATAAGTTTTATCCAATACAACATTTTGTTTAAGATATAAATATCATGCAGAAGGTACATAAGCATCAGAATTGTGCAAAATTTTATGTATATATTCATATCCTCACCTACATAAGAAAAGTTGTATTAATGAAAAATATGATAGATTTAATATAAAGGGACTTGCAGCATTATTTGGTCTAATAAATTCACATAGAACACATAATATATTGGTTTCTGTTTGATAGCAGCAATCTACATCATAGATAATGATGAGAAAGTAAATTGCCATATAAATAAGCCAACTTTGATCCTCATCAAATTTCACTTACAGGATAGGTATTCCTACTGATGTTGATGATTAAGATTTATGATCCTACAAAAGCTGGTGGAAGATTCCACCCTAGTGTAAGAAAAATGAAAAACTAAAAAAACATATACCTTGTCGATTAGCTCCTTCAAACGATCAAGCAAAATTCCCTTCAAAGATTTCATACATGAAGTTTCCAAGACCAAAGTCTGGATATCCTCTTGAATGTTGTTAATAATTTGAAAATTGCGCATTACTAATTGTTCTATCTGTTCAGTAACAACAAAGGGCACGCGTGCAGCTGATGTAGTAATGAATCTGTCACCGCCGATAAAATATTTATCCAATGATTCCTACAGCATAGAATACTAAAGAGTTAAGGATTTGAGGCTAAGAAACCATCATTCAACAAATCCAATAATTACCTTAGACTTCAAAATGCTTGGGATAAACTTATCAATGAGAGCAGATAACACATCAACTTCAACCCTGACAATGGTGCAAGTACTAATATGACTGTTTTTGACTCTTCCAAGCAACAGGTTCACATCTCTTGACATAGCAAGTAGGCTATCAAGTAGTTGCTGCGAAAAAAAAAAAAAGTAAAAAAAAAAAAAGAAAAATAAAAAGACCAATTCACCTCCTACTTACAAATGAGATTCTCTATATCAACTGGCCAAATCACCCATGCAAAACTTACTTTTTGAAGCCACATGCACTTGAGCACGGCATTTTGGTTTGGACTTACAGAAATATTGCCACCAAATCCTACAAAAGATTATATAATGAAGCATCAATACAGGGCACCCATGTAGTCACAATGACGTGTTAATAATGATATTGAGTACCTGTGCTATGTAACAAATGAAATAGCTGTCTTAGATTTTTCAGCTGCTCGGACACACCATAAGCAACATATCGCTGTTCATGTTGCAGGATAATTAGATGGTCTAGGAAAGAGGCTGCTTGGTTAACCTGCATAACAAACAAAATGTGATGGTATGCTCACATCATGGACCTCCACTAAGACGTCATAGTTGATAAGTAGTGAAACTTGCCTGCTCTAGGCTGAGATCTTTATTGAAATTTAGGCAAATATGTCTAAATTGTTGCATCATAGCCAGGCTTTTAAAGTAGTACTGATTTGCATCCTCCCATTTCGAAGTACCATTAACACCTGCAGGCTTTTCAGCATGGCTAGGAACACCAAGATTGATGTCTTTACAAGATGGGTGGCACTCTTTCAGAAGCAAATGTAGCACATTATATGATGGTTGAAGAAATGAGTTACTTGGCTGGCCTGATTGAACTTCAAGCTACATGACACCACCAAAGAGGTATCATAATCAGATGATCATAACAAACTCAACAATGTTGTGAAATGCAAACTCAAAAACGATCAGAACTGGTTATCAGACTTAGAAGACCAATGATAAAACTAAGAAGGAATCCACAAAAGATCTAACAAATCTCTCACCTTTCTAATAATCCAGTCACAGTTTTTGTTTTTATGCATTCAGCTTAAGAAGAATTCATCTAAAACTTTAAGAAATAAGGAAAATGGACTATAAATTATACATGTACCTCAGTAATTATGGATCTATGCCTAGATAATCCACATCCTTCCAAAACCTTCAACAGATCCCGTAGTGCCCTCTTTTTGAGATTTTTGGTTTTGTGTTTCCAGATACAAGCGAATTCAGCTGCATGGTTGCAAATATTTTCAAGTGAAGTCCAGCCATCCTCCCATGCTTGCTTGAAGTGCCCACCTGTAGATTCAGAGAACAGAGATTGCCTGATGACATCTACAAGCCCTGCAATAGCAGCATCAAATATTGAATTAAGACCTCATTGTCCATTCCCAGATATCAAATAACAACATCAACTCAGTTTGTTATACATTTAATCCACGTAAGAGAAAGCAGAAGACAAAATATATCAGACCTTTACTCTCCAAGAAATCAACACCAGGAATACTGTCGTAGCACATGCCTTGCAATGCTGATTCAGCCTTATTTCTCCAGTTGTCATACCACACAAACCTAAACCAAAAACAGAGGAATAACTCTGAGAATGAATCTCATCCAAAAATGAAAGTGAAGTTATATCCAACAAAGAATGTCAGAGAACCTTTCTGTATTTCTCAGCTTCACAAGATCCACAGGAAACTGCAGCACCTCCATGTTCATTTCATTGCAGATCCTATGTTCAAGCCAAGATGGAACTTTATCTCTCACTAGTGCCGCTTCTTGGTTAAGGATAATCATCAAAGGTTGTTGTAGAACATCCTATTCATTAAAAAGGTATTTACAGTCAGATGTAGTAAATATTTCGAAATAACACTAATCATACATACACATATACTACTAACAGATGATAATATCTTTCCTTTAGCAGACAAAATTTGCTGTTGAGAATCAGAACAAAGCCACTACCTGTTAGGCAGAACTCCAGCATACCAAAATATGCAACGATGCAGATGGAGCCACACTAATCATCCAATTAGTAATTAACATGCAAGAGACTGGCATCTAAATATAAATGCAACCAACAATAAAGTCATATGTTAAGAACCCTGCCAGGATACATATGCAAAGACTTCAGAAAAGAATTATATAATCTTTGAGGTCTGGTCCAGTTTTTCCTATAGTGTTTGGATCCAGGTCTTGCATGGATCCTACCTGTGTCCAACTTATCATTATCCTGTAAGCTATGCTCATTTCATTTTTCCTTTTCCCTTTTTTTTTTCTTTCTTTTTTTCTGGAGTTGAATTTAAACAGTTACCATGTAGATTATTAGTCTGCAAAGCAAAAAAAAATCTTTCTGAATCAGAAAGTATATATTCTAGTGCATAAGAGGAAATCAACTCAAAGCAAAGACAACCAAGAAATCATCATATTTTCTATAATTCTGAAGATGACATAGATCAAAAGAGAGAGAGAGAGAGAGAGAGAGAGAGAGAGAGAGAGAATCAGGATCATGAATTAAGAACAAGAACAATGAGTTATTACATTGTATTTCTGAATTAGTTTCCAGATCTTGTGTCGAGTCCTCCTAAAATTATCAATTGAAGAGTAATTGTGAGGGTGCTCCCAATGGAAGAGTTTAAGATATTCTTTCAAATCTTTTTCTATGCATCTTCTGCCAGCTTCAATGTGCTCCAAAACTCTGACAGCAAAACCAGCTATAAGTTATATATTAAATAGGATAAAAAAGGATGAGAAGATATCAGAAAATAATGAAGATTAAAAAGTGAGCTGATAACTTACAAGGGCATAAATTGCACATAATATCCAAATGCATTGTACAGGATGTTCAGATTTTTTGCCATATTAGGACTGTCGCAAGTCAATTTTAGAGTTAGTTCATGATAACCAACTCATAAAAGGAAAAGGAAAGGAGAAAAAAGATATCATGCACCATGATTATGGTTCAAGAATGTTAAAATAGAAGTTATGGTTCAAGGATGTTTGTTAAAATCGAAGCTCCACTAATTTTATCCAACAAAATTGATGCAGAAATAGTAGGGACAGAGTGAGGAATGAGAGTATCCAAGTATTGGACCATCACATCGATTTGAAGATAAAAACAAATATTTACAGGAGCACAAACAAAAACATCCTCATGCATGCTAGTCTTTGACAGCTGGGCAGTCACTTCAGCCTAGTCTAAAGTGTTCTAAAAACAGACCATACATCGTTTAGGGAATTATCGTGGAAATGCCATCACCACCCTTGAACCATGGACCTCTCTCCAAAGCAAGCTTTTAGGTGATGGGTGCTGACAAGTGGGGACCCAAGTGCTAAAAACAAATCATATTTTAAATTGTAAGGTGAGTTTAGTTTGTCCATGTAAATTTGTAATGGAGTTTATTTGTATAATAATAAATAGAAAAATCAATTATAAAGACTCTTCTTTTTTTGAGAGAAGAATTAGAGCCCAACCCGGATTCATTACAAATAAGAAGGGCACAACAAGACAAACAATGCCCAAAGTGACACAATTATAAAGAATTTTAGGGCTACCAATAAAATATATGTTAGTATATACAAATCATTTTCTCTGTTCTTCTCATTTAATTACCATCAACAATCCACGGAGTGCCTCACATTTTATACTGTTGTACTTACGTTAATAATGTTCACTAAAGATTTTATAAAATAAAAAGATCATTAAATGTTTTCTGGAACCATTAGGGGTTAACCAAAAATCATTAAATTTCACAACATTAGAATGGACCATTCCCTTCCTACTATTATTAGAAAGGGGTAAGGGTCTGTTAACTCTTGATGTTTCAAATCCCCCCCTGATTGTTTTCAATTTGCCTGAATTCTCATTTCTAATTTTGGCCACAGTAGATTATTGACACAAACTGAAATATTCTCATATCATGTCAGCATGACTTGGATCACAGTTTCAAGTACTGACCCATGCTGGGCACGAAGGGATGTACACCATCAAAATCAAATTGCAATGAGAATATCTTACCTAGAATAAGCTTTCAAGTTGATACCATGTTTAAGCTGGCCATGGAAAGAGAGAAGGAGATGAAGGCGTTTCTTGAACTCTCCAACACTAGAAGTTTGAATAAACTCCTCAATACTGCATGTTAACTTTGTTAGACATAATTCTGCATGTTAAAAAATAAACTGGACAATTAATGAGGAAAAGTGCTGGCACATGCCTCTGAATTGTAAATAAACTATCAGCTTCAGCATCACCAGATAATTTACAATGAAGAACTGCACGCAAGGGAAACCATAACTGCAGAAAACAAGTAGAAATGTAGAATGTTCAAAAATGCAATTGCTTTCCATCCTTCGTATACAAATGAATAAATTTACAACTAGCACCTACCTTTCCAGCATTAATCTCATACTGTTTCTGAACATCATCAAGTAAAGCAGGCCAACAATCTAATTCAAGCTTTTGCCATGAGGACACCAAGCCATATATTGGTTGGAGCTCATCTGTAGAACATTATTAGATAGGAAAGCTAAAACAACTAAGGAAAAATGTTCCACCAAGATCAATATCTTACTTTTTAGGGAAAATCTAGAAGCATTTTCCTGCAACGATTGGGCTCGACCAACCAGAAGCTGCAACCCTAACAAAGCCTTCATAATACAAATTGTACATTAAGAGAACTGTGACCACTTAATATTAGGTAGTCATTTAACACCCAATCAGAGTAGTTTTAACTTTTAAATAATAGGAGGCAGTACCAATTTCATACCTTCGACAAAGGTGTATTCAGTGGAATTGCTAAAAGAGTGTCTGTAGCGTCCAATATCTTCTGAAGACCTGGATGGTCCGGCCACTCAATCAGAAAATATTTAACTTGTTCCTGAATGACTGTCAGTGGTTTGACCATTTTATGCATAACCGAAGCATTTGAATCCTGTAACATTAACAAAATTTTTGATATGTGCAAAAATCATACATGAAATGACATAAGGAAAGATCTTTTATGCATGACCTTGTAGATATTGTAGACATGAGTTGGTTGACAAGATATGCCCAAAGTTTGCTCATACTCCAAGCATATGCGAAGCAAATGTTCTGGCATCAGGTTGTCATCCAAGATGGAAGAACGTAATGCCTGGAGGTCTGGAAAGAAAAAAGAGGCTATAATAAGCATATTTTACAAGAAGGCTATATGATTGAGGACCAGCTAACTGTATAACCCAGTAGAGATCACCTTTTATTATCCTGGTCCCTAATCTGTAGGATTCTGTAAAGGAATGCAGTCTTTGTTCATCGGTAATGGGACCAATGCCAGGCTGAAATGCATGCCAAAAAAGTCAACCAAGAGAGAGAGAGAGAGAGAGAGAGAGAGATCATGAATCTGATCAAAGTTTACATAAATAAAGCAGGCATTGCATAAATCAACTCAAAATCATAACATGAAAAAATTAACTGACAAAAATTTGCTCCCAAATCATATTTTAAGTTTCATACTATCTAATAAAAAAGATATTGCAGAATCCAGATCTTTTCCTTGCACGGTAAGGTTGCACTTCTTAATATAACTAGCTCCTGTATAAATATTAAAGTAATATGAGCTTTTATACACTTGGCAAAGTGCTTATAATTCTTGATGTGTTCCATTCGTACCACATTCACTTAAAAAGTCTAGTAAATCTTAAATCATCAGGAAGTTGAAAAATGCACTTAGAATTTGCAAGTGTTCAAGCAGTCTATAGAACAGTATGTCTTAACACTAAGCTTTCCAACATATAATAATGATCAGAAATTATGGACTATCAGATGCATAGAATTGACTCATGCGAAGATATTTCTTACCAAAGCATTACATTATAAGAACCCTTAAGAGTATAAAGACAGAATTATAAATATGAACAGGTATAGATTTTGAAGAAAAAGAAAAGTGATGCTGAAAAAGAAGGCAGAGAGGGAAAGCTGTGCTAGGATATTTAGTATAAAAAAACACAACAAAAAAATTGTGAAATGGTCAAGTATTGCAAATGAAATGGGGAGTGCGGGGGCTTAATTATGGCTAGGAATAGAAAAACACATAATGAAAATATTGCTCTACTCATGGTTTTATGTTCCGACAGGATGGGGGGCATCCTGGCCATCCCATTCCTTTGAGAAAATGGGATTGGAGAAAAAAGGAAGGGAGAAGAAAAAGAAAGGAAGGAAAGAAGGAAGAAAGGAAAGAGAAACAAGAAGAAAAAGGAAAAAAAGAAAAAAAGGGATGACGAAAAGAAAGGAAAAAAAGAAGAAAAAGAAAGAAAAGAAGGAACGCAAAAAAAAAAAAAGAGAAGAGAAGAAGGGGAGAGAGATGGAGGATAGGCTGTTAGGACAAGATGGGACAGTGGAGGACATCCTGTTCCATGAAAATACTGGGACACCTCCGTCCCACAGGATTTAAAACCTTGGCTGCATTGATTAAATTTAGCAAACAAAGTGGGGGAGTGTGGGGCTTTCTGACTACTAAAGCTAACAGAATATATTGCTTAATCATGAAAAGCAGTAAGGATGGAGGCATGCAGGGTAAGATGCCACTTGTTTGTAGTCTCAGGGCAAGCAGACATACAACCAAGCAGCATCAATAATATACAATGTGTTGAGACAAAAGCAAAAACTACAATGCTAACTGGATATTAGATATTTTCTATAAATAATCAAATATATAATTAACTGGTTAAACATGAGGAACAGTAGTTTTTCAGATAAGTTTGTGGGTCACATTTTAAATAAAGCAGTCCAAACGAACGCGAAATTACAACTCAAGCAACTGGGCATGGTT
The DNA here is from genome assembly GCA_006176705.1 of Cocos nucifera. Taxonomy (NCBI): domain Eukaryota; kingdom Viridiplantae; phylum Streptophyta; class Magnoliopsida; order Arecales; family Arecaceae; genus Cocos; species Cocos nucifera. The sequence goes on from QRFJ01000152.1 coordinate 1,230,355, forward strand.
AGCCGTTCAAGTGGCCACTTAAGCACTTAAGCAGGCCCTTCTGACAACATTGACACTGAATGACTGGCTAAAGTTTAAACATTTGAGTCTCACTCCTCACAGTTGTTCATCATAGAAGGTTGGTGGATGGTCATGTTGGGTGCATTGAACAAGCATGCTGGGAATCTTCACACCATATAACTCAAATACATTTTAAGTAAACCTTATGCCATGTCCAGAAGGGATATAGCTTGACTGTAATTCAGGGGCAATACAGCATAAATAATTTTTACAATGTGGATAATAAATGACAATAAGACAGTCAGCTAACAGCAACAAGTGTTTCCTAGAGTCTTTGAGTCAGCACTTTCCCAAGTGAATGTTTTCATTGCACCTACCATTAAGAAAGTTGTGCTATTGGATAGTTGTTGGTGTGGATCCATTTATGTGGCTTTGGCATTGGTTACCGATTGAAGATCATTTTCTTGTTAAAAGAAAATTGATTAGAGCTTATCTAGGAACGTCTTTGTTGTTTTAATAGCCAGTAACATTACATGCAAAATGGTGCCACGGCAGTTACCAGAATTAACAGAAATGCTCCACAAGGTTCAAGAGCAAGATTAGACCACGGATATAGAATTATAGAACATTAGGGCAGCAAACCCTCACCTGACTGCTATAAACAAGATAAACATCTCTATTATTAGGTATACCTGTTAGTTGTTGAAAAATAATGTTAAAGCCATTTTTAAATGAAGATGCCTTTTATTCTGCAGCTTAATTTTCCCTTCATGGTATGACTGGACAATCTTTAGGTGGCATGACGGACTGTTAATACTACAAACCTTCTATGTGCAAAAAGACATTAAGACATGAAGAGGGAAAAGGAACAGAAGTGATTTTACAGGTGCCATGTGGAATGTAAACCTATCAAAGGAATAAATGAAACTTACTTGTTCAACAAGATTACTTGAACCAAATAATTCATTGTGGACAAGCACCATACTCTTCAAAATGTTGTCGAAAATGAGGTCCCATTCTTCTTCTTTAGCTTCATCTTCTTTAGCAGATTTCCTCTGGAAGATAAATAGTTTCAATAAGAACCATATGAAAATCAAGACATGGAGGTGCAGCCAACAAAAAGGAAATTTATACTGTACCATTCCAGTAAATTCTTGTTGCATCAAGATCTCTTCATTCTCAAATGTCAGAGGTCCATCTGAATCCAAATCACTGAGCTGGGATATATCCCCTACCAAAATGTCTTCTATCTTGACTGAACGAGGCCTAAACTTGTAGTGTTGAGCCTCACCATCTTCTTTGGCTTTCTTTTGTGATTTCATATTCATCCATAGGCTTGTAAAGTGACCAAATATATCATCCAAGAGCTAGCAAAACAAAGCATAACAGAATTTGTTATCCTTTCACTGTGGCATCCATGTGCAAGATAATAAATTAGTCTCAGCATGAGGGCTTACCAGGAAGGAAGCCTTGTCCATCACTAGAGAACAACAAACATGATGTGCCACATGAATGAGCATAATATGATGAATTGTAGTTTGTAGCTGTACAAGTGAGACCTGTAAACCATGCAGCACATTTCATCAGTATTATATGTTAAATCGTAAGAAATGACTCATAACAAAAACGATTCAGTATCACCAATATGGATAAAATTTTACGATCAGCAAATAATAATGACAAGCAAATACTAATATGTACTCACTGATTTGTCAGGACTGATCTCACTTGACATGATAATCAACTTCTTCAATAAATTGAAATCAACTGACAGGATGCTTGCAGATGCATTCATGTCAAAAGCTATGTTTTCAGTTCCTCTATCAATCAGCTCAACAGGGTATCCTCCAACTGGCAAACCCTTGGGAAACTCCATATAAGAATAAATTGTGGCCTGCAGCATCAAAGTCCTTCACACTGTCAATCACAATGATGGGCTAGTACATAAAGGTCATAAATTTGCAAAAGAGAAAGAAACGTTAGGAAAACAATAAGATTAGAACTGCGTATTTCCTTGTCTAAGACAAGAATGGAGAAAAATACTGTACATCTGGATATATTCAAGTATCAACTTACAAAACTAATCACAAGTTATGGTACAAGGAAAAACACAAATCTTAAACTAGTATTAGATGTTTCACATTGTAAACTTGAATATGAATGTACCACTTATTTCAGAATAATGGTTTTTCAAGGGGGAAAAGAACAACAACACTTAGAATCATATACTTACCAAAATTCTTTCAATATTGTCTTCTTCAACCTTCTTTAGATACTCCCCTTCCAGAGCACTTGATACAACCAGTGATAAACCCAATTTCATTTCATATACAGCAACTTGAACTGGTTGAATCAAGTCAACATACTCTGCAAATTCTTCTGATAGCCTTTTAATAAAGGAGGCAGAAGTGACCTGAATATTCAAATGACCAAATGTAGCAACAGATTGTAAAACAAAATACATGGTAGCACAGGAAGATGTATATGGACCCAAAATAAACAACCTGTAAGTTTACTAATAAGCATATTATACCTGCCAATTGCAAGCTACATTAATCATCAGTGAGAGATCAGCATTGCATTTCAGATTCTTAATAAGTTCCATGCAGGATGATGCAAGCTTTCGGAAGTCATCACATACTGATCTCAAGCTCTTATATTTCTGAGGCTCCGGACGAAACACAACCTGTGAATGGTAGACTATGTCAAAAGGCTGTTATCAAATGAATTACATTAACTATCTTACATCCACGTCAACCAAGAAGATGTATGAATGATCTCCAGAGTGCCAGTGTACAGATGGCTTTCACAGATTGCTACCATATAGTGATACCATATACAGATACTCAAGAAATTATGGAGTGCTTTGCAATCTAAATGAGTATGTGTCATCAAAGAGTGCAAGCCAACAATTTTCTATGCATGACAGAGCTGCATCCACTATCACACTGTTAAACAAGTCAACAAAAGTATCTTATGTATCTGCAGTCAATCGTAGGCTGCAACTTGGGTGGGTTGGGTCAGGTTGAAGGCCAAACCCAACCCAATTCAACTATGTATCTCCTAACACTAACCCAACCCAACCTGGCCTTGGGATTGGATCTCTATAACCCAGCCCAACCTAATCCCAGCTTAAGCTAAATATGGGTCTGTTGCTTCCTCATCCACCTCCATTCCATAGGAAACAGGCAGCAAGTTGTGTCCCTAGAGGCAGTGGCCAGCTGATTGCTGCCATATAAAATGAAAAAGGGGTATATTTAAGAGAAATGCTCTACACAAGCATAAGCATAAAGTTTTGAAGGTTTGTAGGGTTTTCCCTGCTAAGCGATAGCCTGGCCACATTGAAGAAATGCCCTCCACGAACCCCGCTTCTGTCTTCTTCCTGCCTCCTTTCTTTACCTTGGAGTTTGGAGATCCTCTATTCTTGCTGAAAAGATGGAAAATCGAGAGAAAGAGGTGAGAGATAGGAACAAAAAGGGTTAGAGATTGAGGAAAGGAACTCAAAATCTGTTAATAGAAGGGGTAAAGGGCTGGCTGGATCGCTCAGCTATGAGAAGAAACCTCCATGGACAGATGGAATCATGGACTAGAGAAGAGAAACCCTAGCTTAAAGCCTTAAACGGAAGTTGAAACCCTAAGTGGAACTAGGAAGGCGGAGAGAAGCCATTTGGAATTTAGAGGACTCTGGACACTAGAGTCAAGTCTTGAGTCATAGACTCTGGACCACATCGGCAAAGGGTGATGGTTGGCTCCACGGATTGGTATTCAGGTTGCGCCCTGGGCGAGTGGGCACTAGTTTCAAATTTCAAATAGAGGTAGTGGGCTTTATTTTAGACAGGACAGGTATTAAATGAGTACTTGACCCAACTTGACCAACCCAACATGTTTAATAAACAGGTTAAACGGGTTAACTAAGTTAGAAGGTCAGAACTCAAACACAATTCGAATAACAAACAGGTTCAATGTGTTGATCCATTTATGACCCAAACCCGTTTAGGCCAAACTCAAGCCTGCTTACGGCGAGTCAAACATGGGTCGGGTTGACGGGTTGGGTCGCATTTTGCCAGCCCTACCTAGTATGCAGATCGGTTCGGTGTATCAACACTCAATACACCTCTTGTACCAAGTCTCGGTTTGGTATTGGTAGGGTATGGTACACTTAGTATGAGGTGGTATGCACTAGTATGGTAAAGGGTGATACATTGGGTGGCACTAGTAGGGCTAGCGCCTTTCCATTACCACCATGAGGTTAGATGTTATCATGGTAGAAACAAAAGAATAGCATTCGACAAAGTCTAGTTGTTTAAATGCCATAAAAAAGACACCATTGTACAAAAAAAGATATTGTACAACATATGAGCTTCAATTAAATGAAACTCTAAAAGAATGAAAATAAACCAGTATGAATATTCATGATATTTATTGCATGACCGATGAATAAACAAGTAAAGCTTATCTTTTCTGAGCCTCAATGAGCTAAATGACATTATATCTTAATAGAATATTCAAACAAAATGGAGGCCATTTATAAAGAAAGTTTTAGCTGAATTTTATATACCACGAAATTTAAGTAATCAACAAAGAAGAAATTGAGAAATGGGCTTTAGATAGGAAAGTTAACAGCATGACCTTCGCTTGTAGTCGATTCCGTTCCTCCTCAAGATTTTGTAATGAAGATACTCTCTGTTTATCATCATCTCTTGTTGAGATCCTTCCTGCCAGCTGCTCACATTCTAGGCGCACCTACAGACAGCCGATCAATGATGAAGCTTATTTTCCAAATAGACAGGTCAATTCAGAGGCAAATATCAGACTGAAAGATACGCAAGCCAAGTATGCAAAACTGAGGAAGAAAGCCATAGAAGCAAGATGCAACAACATATAACTCAACAGTTTGTAGAGCTATCACCTATTCCAGAAAGCATATTTTCCAACCTTGTTCAGAGTGATAAGTGGAAAAACATGTAGAATATATAATGAAAAAATCTTGACTAATAGAAACTCCCTACATATTACAAGACATTGAATCAATCACAGGAAGGATGCCAATGAACCCAGTTTGCTCGTGGCATGGTCTATTTACTTGAAAATGTGCAACATAGTGAGAAGTTTGTTCTTCTTTGAAACAATGAGGAGGAAACATATCTGTTTATTTATTAGGAAAGATGGTGGAAATTATTCTATTTTCCCACCACAGGTGAATAAGGTTACTGCTCTGTGGAAGTTTACTTACAAAATTATGTTTTCTGATGTTCAAATGAGTTAGCATTCTTTATCTATTAAACTATTGCCAGATAACATATTTATGCAGGTGCTTCTTTATTATGATGCCAATCTCTCCTCTTTTCTTAGACGTTCATATATAAAACTACAATAATTTAACAATAAATTACCATAAAAGAAACATTTAGGGATATGATATGGAGGAATAGTAAAATTATTCTCGCTTTAAATGAACTATGTGAAACCCAAAATATTGTCCTACACAAATCACTAAACATTCTGTATCCTTACCTTTTACTAATCATAAATATCATTACATCTCAAACATATAATCATGTTCATATCTCAACCTATATCCACTTCTTAAGTAAAAGCGTAACAGATAACTTAGACAAAACTTAGTTATCTAGTTTGTTTTATAAAATGTGAATGAATTATTCCACTTTCTAAGTTCAAAAGAGATAAGGCCAATTTTTCCACACATAAATAGCTAATAATGCTTAATTTGTCAAGCATTTCAATAATAACAATCATAAACCTTATTTCTTATCTTAATCCTGTACATGGATCTGCCATCTTTTAGCTTTCTATATATGCGCTTTCCTAACTAAGAATCTGTACTTGTATATTTTTCATAAATAACTTCCCCATATTAGAAGCATCTTAGGAGCCACAATTCGCCAAACCGAATCCAGATCCATGCCAGCAGACCGGCGGCAAGGTTTGGTATGCCCCCCTACCGGACCATAATGGGCCAAATTGACATGGCAAAGAAAGCGGAAGAGAGAGAAAATCGGAGAGGAAGAGAGAGAGAGAGAGAGAGAGAGAGGTGGAGGGAAGGAGAGGAAAAGGCCAACCAGCCACGACGATGGCTACCAAAGGGCCATAAAGGGCTACAGACGACCGTGGTGCACGAGATAGGGTGAACCCCAGAGAGAAAGAGAGAGAGAGGGGGGACAGTGAAGCCGGTGACTGTGGTGCGCGGGATAGAATGAACCGGAGAGAGAAAAAGAGAGGAGAGGAGGGAGAGTGAAGCCGGCAAATCATTTGCTAACTTCATTATAAACTGACAAAAATAAAAATAAAGGATCACAATTTTGCAACTGAAACAAGGGCTTCTTGCCCCTGTTGCAATTGGATGGAGGGGGAGGGCTCTCCAGGGGCCTCCCCGGCCCTTCGGCAGCCACTGTTGGCTCTCCCTCTTCTTCCATCCCTCTCCCTCACTCCCCCCCCCCCTCCCCTCCTCTTTTTCTCTCATTGGTTCATCCTCTCTTGCGCATCAGATCATCCACAACCCTCTAGTAGCCACAACGGCACTCCGGCCACCTCCGACAACCTCCGATGGCCTCCCCAGCCTTTCCATCTCCTTCCCTCCCCCCCTCTCTCTTTCTTTCTCTCTTTCTTTCAATGTTCCAGATTCCACGTTGGAACCATACTGGTAAGCCGCAGGTATGGTTCAGCATGCTCTGAACAGTCCGATTCAGGTCAGTTTGGTGAACACTGTTAGTAAGTTTACTCAGGTGCTCATGCAGCATGCATTCATCTAACCATTGTAATTATAAAATATAAATCCTATAGACTCCATTATCATAGTTTACACTTGTAAATCGAGTGAAAGATGTCTAATATTTGTCCAAAAATGCAAGAGATTTGCTGCAAAAATGTAACCGAACCAAGCAAAGCACACAATTTTTCACTCATCATATATTTAATTTTTTTCTATACATACAGTTACTTGTTATGCATTTATGCAATGACCATAATCCCAATAGATGGGATTGCTATGGTCAAGCTTAAGACAAAAACCAGGTCACTCTCAGGGTATTGATAAGTCCATTAACTTTCAAAAGCACATTATTTGCCCAGTTTTCACAAGCTACAATATGCTATACTGTTCTGATTCTTCTGAATGTGTAAGCGAGTATCATTTGCAGGCAAGCTGATACCAAGAACCATACAGAAGAAAGCAGAATCAATTTGTGAATACCTTGATTTCAAGCTCCAGTAGGGCAATCTTTTCTAGTATCTGTGAATACTTGAAGACATACTTCATTGCAGGATCAGGACCATCTGAATTTAACAACAGATGGAAGCGCAATGCCCCAATGTGTAACCATGCACAGCCAAGATTGTACAAAGAATCTGTACAAATAAATCAAGAAAAAGTTAATCTAAGTGCCAAATGATATTTTTTTTCAAAATATGCAGAACTTAAATATCCAGAAAGAGAGTAGCTCTTCAACTGATAGTATAGTTACAGAACTAATTTATTAAACCTACTAGTCAATAAACCACTTTATCATTAATAGTGACACATACCATGGGATGGGCATTCGAAGTATAGTTCCTTAAGCAAAGGTTCTATAAGCAAATCCAGCAAAGAAGTCAGTACACCATGACTTGATGATGAGATAAGTGACCTTAAAACTTGAAGCTCCTCTTGCTGCAGTTAATGCATGCATGGAAGTTACAATGGGAAAAATTGAAAGCTTGCTGAGGTAAAACAACACAAAATGGAGATCAGAATTTTGAGGAATACATTCAAGAACTCAATACTGACAATAGAAGTCCTTGCCAGGTGCTTTGATTGAAAGTCAAATAAGCATTGAAAGCAGGTAAAGAAACATATTTCAAATAAATGCTCGCCTAGTAATCTTGGAATCACCTTATTTTACTATGTAATATAACATCCAAAAATTCATAACATCTTAAAAATTATTTAAAATAACAAACTATCAGATGACCTAACGGTACTTTCTGCAAGTAATAAGCAACAGCAATGCACAAGAATTATAATTAGTAACAGCAAAAAATAGACCAAAGACCATTTCCATAATGAATTAATCCACCAAAGGGCATTTCCATAATGAACTAATCCATGAAAGAACAGTAATCATGAAATTTCTTCAGAAAGAGATTTCATGGAAGAATGCTTACCGTTATACCATTATCCAATAGCGAACAAAGAATTGATTTTATCTTGCTGAATGCACCTTTATCAAAAGATTTCTCATGTACGAGTAGTATCTGTAACCAGTAAACCCAAAAGAAGATAAAGTTAGAGATGCTCATGTATAGAAAAACACATGGTTACCCAACAAAGAACCTGTTTGAAGAGAGAATCAGCAGCAGAGTGAAGAACACCAATTAAATCTCCCTGTAATGGAGTATCTTGCCAAAGACATCTGGAGACAACTCTAAGCTTCAAGCAGTTCACATCATAATCCTTTATACAAGAGGTACATTGACTGCAAAATAGATAATGTCATGCCTATAAGGAAAAAATGTCCAATAACACAAAAAGAAGGCCATGATGATCAACCACCATATGGCACTAATAAAATACTAGAGCAACTCAAATTTGGAAAACCACATTAATCTGAGACTTCTAAGTTGACAGGATGAACCAATGAAGTGTGTAATTCATGATTCAAGGTTAAGTTTAAGAAACTTTAATTCAGATGTGAGATAACCATAACCATAACCATCTAGCATTTTCCCAACTATTTGACATCAGCTTTATGGAACACCATTCTCCAAGTATTCCAATCTAGAGCCACCTTATATGTTATTCCAAGCTTTTTCATATCCTTTCTCACAACCTCCACCTATGTTACCTTAGATCTTCCCTTCCTAAGAAACCTTCTACAGGAACTGAAGTATCTTACATCCACATCGGAACCTTCTTGAATTTTTGTTGCAATGTCCAAACCATCTTAATCAATTTTCCATCACTTTGTCCCTAACTTGAGACTTTGAGTAACGCCTAAGTCCTAACACTCTAACATATTCATTTATCAAACTATCTTTCTAGTTTTACCACATATCCATCATAACATTCACATTTTACCATAACTTGTTTTTGTGAACTCTCTTCATCGCCAAGTGCTCTAAGCCATATAATATTGTAGGTCTTATTTCAGACTTTATTGTTGCTTATACAACATTGCCCACCACTCCCCACTAGACATGATAAACTAACTGAATGCAATTGAAGATATAGAAAATGAAGCTGCAGAAGAGCAAGATGTATGCACCATCAAAACTAGAAGAAGCAATTTAGTCATAAAATAATTGATTATCTTACATAATCATGTCTATAGTTGCTGTTCTCGTTGGATAAACTAAGTGACAGGATTCATCATAACCACTTCTGGAGCTTATCTGCATTAGATTTTAGAGTTATTTTGTGGAGGGAGAAACAAAAACCAACAAAATGGCACAGTAAAAACATAACAACATACCTCAAGTGGTCCAGACCAGTGATTCCATAAGGAAGAATGATATTTGAACCACAATTCAAGAAGAAAATTGGCAAATTTCGTTTTCACTGCCAAAACATGAATCAGTGCAAATGAGCTGTTAACAAACAGTGATCCTTATATATTAAGAAATCAAGGACAGACAAACTCGCCATAAATGTACTGACCTGAATCCACTGAATCCCAAGCATCTAGAATCCACAAAATCATTTGGTGCGGTGTGAAATCCATAGGTGACCTTGATGTGAAATCCAATGAGTACTCCAATGCATGTTGCAGTAGATTGGATGTTTTCGACAAAACCTAGTACTCACAAAGGGGAAGATGGATAGATAGAGAGAGAGGTAAAGAGAAACAGAGATCAAACATGTTAAAAAATTAAGTCCTAGAAACCGGTGGAAGAGGCAGAGACGTAAAGAGATCCATACAAACCCATATTAATACTTATGGCATCCATTCTTTTCAAAAACAGGAGAAATATTTATCAGCATTTAAGAGCTATGTCCCAGGGGGAAAGAAACAACCGAAGGAGAGAAAATGAGAGAATTTCACAAGAAAAATTATATGTCACAATGTAGTTTCCAATACTATAGCACCCAAAAGACCTATTCTGACCACATACATCGCTATGACATCAAAAAGAGAGATTCACAAACTCTATAGTCTATTCCCTATCAAACAGGAGAAATATTTATTAACATCTAAGAAGACTATGAGCAATGTACTAGGAGAAGAAACAAACGAACAAGAGCAAATGTTAATAAATTTCACAAGAAAAATTATAGATCAGTGAACTTGTAGCATGCCGTTTCCAATGCTATAACACCTAAATGACCTTATATTGACCATATATCAGTTTCATACTCTCTATGACAACAAAAAGAGACTCACAAAGTCTACTCTCTATCTCCGCTAGTCCTACCAAATTTTTAGGATAAAGAAGAGAATAACCTCTACTTCAATAAGAGTCCAGTTCCAGTAAGAAAATTGTAAGGACTCCTCTACAATGGTTTAGGGGAATAATTGCAGAGCTCAAGCATGCTTATCATCAACAATATGTTCCAGTTTGTCTATAGATGGATGTTGCTGGTTTCGGATGGATAACTGTGTGTGTAAAACTTTTATAGGATACTAAAGCCCTTCTAGGGTATATCGGGTTTCAAGATCTCTGCTTGAGATATGAGTAAAAGGAACAATGTTGCTGATTTTATTGCAAAAGATTATTTTCTTGATTTGACAAAGATTATTGACCTTATTCCCATGCATCCAGAATGTTCCTAAGATTTGAGAAATACTTTACATTATGATATGATAGGAGAAGTTATAACAGCAGCATTATATAGTTACATTTCTTATTTCTTAATATTCTTTTACCTTTCAAAGATAAGAAACTGAACCAAGTATTCATGCAAGTATTACTAAGATAGGTGGAGAGTAATTTACAGACTATAAAAACTCAGGGCCTTGGCTACTTGGGGTGCTCGTTTGGTAGGAAACATATCCAGCCGGTGGTACTTGCAAGTTGCATCAAATGTGCAGAGGCTGCTGCAACAAACATGTCTTACTAGCTGGATATAAGTCAGGAAGATACACCAATGGTCTTTTGGCAGCATTCATCATGGAAGAGCATGGCAAAAAACAGTGACCAAGACTGAATTTTACAGAAGTTAAATTTCGTGCTCTATGTGAGTAACTATCTAATGACATGAGAGGATTGTTCTGGTGTAAGCATATTTTTTTAATGGGCAAGAGGATGTTGACATTTAAGGCGGCCATAAAATGAATAATTTTCTATAAAGATTTGCCAGTTGATCAAACAAATTTGGATAGGATAGTTCCTGACCTATTTACATGGCATGGAATATTAATAGAAATTATAGGTTGTTTGGCTGTTCATTAGCATAGAGGGAATATGGTTGCATACTTGCATGCAATTCTAATTGATAAAAATTGAAGTTCCAATACAACTTGAAAAGCAGCATTCCAACTTGCAATTCTTTGGCTTTGTCTGCTTGCAGCTGCAGTTGCAGTCTGAGACTTGAGGACAAAGAGATCGCATAAAGCTTTAAAGAGGGGGGCAATTGGGTGGCAGGTGTGATTCAAGCAAATTCCCAAATGCCCCGCAAGGAATGGCCTGCAAGATGACAAGTCTAATTGCAATAGATGGGCTCACGTTCCAACTATATATGCTGCAAGTTGGGGGACTTGCAGGTAAAGAAACATATTATACACATGACTCACCCCAAGTCACCTGTAGGTTTCTGACTTATAAGGCTGTCTTTTTCAGCTACCAAAATAGTCCTTAGAAAATTTACCCATCACTACAAGCATAAATCATTTTGTTGGTCAGCTGTCTTTGTAGGATTAGTAGTATTGAAGTTCCCATTTGTTTCAATAAGGACACCAAAAATATCTAACAGATTAAGACAATGACCTCAAGTTGTGGTCTTAGAAACTCCATCCAGATAAGTAACTTTTTTAATGTAGTTATTGGCCAACTTGGATGCATTAGGTGATCCTACTCAATATGGATGCTGAATACATACTCTTTAAATCCTCAGATATGTATATTATTTATCAAGCATGCACAGCACAAAATGTTGATCACTTAAATTTGCTTACTGCTGAAGTTATTTGCAATCTACCTCTTTAAATAAAGCCACTGCCCGTTTCCCAAAGAAGACTATGGTGCTACTGGACATTCCCTCAGCACTTGATGGACACTCTACAATAAGCTCATTGGTCACTTCATATTCTTTGCCATATTTCCTTCCTTTCATTTATTTTTTCTATTTTTATTTATTTTCTTTCCCAGGAGGGGGAGGCTGTGGAAACAAAAGGACATTTGGCAGTTCCATCAACGAAAACATGCAATATCCTATGCCTGCCCTTATGTAAGACTTCCCATGCAAGAGCCATCTACATACTCTAGCAGGTTTAGTGAGATGATGAGAAACAAAGGTTTGCCTCTCAGGTGAATGCCATATTTTCGTGAAGACCAGTGTTATAGGTATTTCACTTGAATATTATACTCTATTACAATTACTCATTATGTGCTACAGGATAGAAAACGAATCTAGTAATATCCTTTAGTGAATGCAATTTCGAAAAAACAAATTTTAATGCGTAGGCCTGAAAAACTATCTTCTGTACATCACAATACATAATTATGTAACATCTCAAGGTTTGTCTAGTGGTGTAAAACAATAAGGTTGTTCATGATGATGCGCTATCAATTGTCCAAATATGTGCTTGACTAATTACCATCCTTGAAAGGACTTGTATCATACCACACAGATTCTTTAAGGTTAACATTAAGCTACAATACAAAATGATTCTGCAACAGCAACAACAAATGTAATGACAGAAAGCATCAAGAATCAATTAAGAGCCTTACCTGATGAACTTCGCAAGCATTTGCTGAGATACACTTCGAAAATTCTTGAAGTAACTTGATATCCAGTGAAAAGCTCTTTATGTCAAATAGAGGAACAATCACCAGCCAACTACTGAAACCAGATTGTCTGCATAAAATATCAGAAGAGAAAGAACAGCAAGTAGTAGCTGAACCCCCCATTGTGGAAGTTTTTGTTCTATCTGTGGATCCAAAAACCAATTTGATATTTTCCCTTTCATATTCAAACCTATTTAAAAGCCTCTGCACAAATAAAAAACAATTATAACAACAATAATAAATCTTGCATAAAAATATAATCAGAACCACATGACTTCAGCAACAGCAAACCTGATGCAACTCCTCCAATTGAGCCACAGCGTTGGCAGTTTCTTGATCTCCCTTGGTTGTAATATATGATGACATACAAACACCTGTAACATAAACACAAAGGAAACCATATAAAAACAAAGAGTGTGAGCTAAAGAAATAAAATTAAAATCCATAAAAAATTCAACAATTAACATGCTAAAGTTGAACCAGAAGCAGTGCAATTTGATAGTACACACAAATAAAAAAAACTCTTGGCCATTGGTAGAAAAATGTCATAACTAAGCAATCAAAATGGACAAGCATGTTCTGTTAAGTGCCTTTACAAACAACAGGTAAAACCAGAAACAAGCCCGAACACACACACACACACACACACACACACACACAGATTGAAAAACATCATGAAATGTTCTAAATTAGAGATCTGGTTCTGGGATGCGTTTCAGAATAACATATGGTATAACTTTGGAAAAGCAAGAATGCAAGGGTTCTGTCTCATGGACCCCATGCTAACTCCATCACACAGAATACAGCTTTCTTGTAGGGATAATACAAAAAGCACCTACCTACCAACATGTGCCAGTCTTTTAAAATTCAGGGGTCTCTGTATTGGAGAATTTAATTCAATATGTAGATGTGTGGATTAATATTTCTTTTTATAAAAAAAAAAATTCTAAATTTATTCAGTTAAAGTTACCCATTCATAGCTGGATAGATGGTTAAACTTATTAAAAGATTTCTAAGACTTCCTTCTCAACTACTAGTAATAATGTTTGGCTTACCGCATCATACTGGGTCGAAACTATCACGAAAACAATATTTGGATTAGTGCAGGCCCTGTAACCACACGCACCGACCCATACTAAGGTGAGGCATACCATATCGTTCAGACCTATAATGACCCTTATTGCCTGTTTTGAGTGAGCAATATCGTAATGAAAAGTGTGAAAAAGGACTCGGGATCTAAGTACGAGATGCGTACCATATCATACTGAACCATGTACCAACACAATACCCAGTATCGAGATTGCAGAATCACATGACTAGAAAAAAACTTCTCTCTAGCAAAGATGAAATCCTTATCTTAACAATATCAACGAACAATACATGTATCAAGGTCATCTTATATAGAGTAAATTATTATAAGAAGAGGTTTTAGAATTTTTATCTTTCATTTTTAGTTTTTAGCTCTTACATTTTTATTTCCTTTTAATCTCATGATGTTTATTATTATTATCATGTACAAATGTTCTTCCCTAGTTTTCTCTTCTTTCATCCTAGTTCCAAATTTCCTTCTTTTCAAGAAAAACTTGGTTTCAAAATTTATTTTTTGGGGTTTTCCTTATTTGAAGGGTCATCGAATCGGTACTGAGACCCCATACTAGTCAACAATCGGCATGGTACAAATGGGTCCATAATGTACCACCGCCGCAAACTTTTCTTTTGAATTTTTTGAACCAAGTTTAGTAAATGATTTGTCAACTTTATAGACCCCTTGCTTCAAAACAAAATAGGGGATCCTTTTTTCAAAATGTAATAGGGGATTCCCTATTTCGAAATGAAACAAGAGGGCTTGGACAAGGTTCGTCGTCTCGATACCGAACCCCATACCGGCACCATCCTTTTACAGTGTTGATACGTAGTACGGACCGGTACAACAGTGTCAGTATGGTACGGCATACCTTTATAGGGTGGTACGGCAAACATTTGGCTCAGAAGCCCTCTCTCCCTCTTTTTCGAGCCCTCTCTCCCTCTCGCTCGGATTCACCAATACCAACAAGCTTCGACGGAATTGGACAGCCTTTGACGGCTTCATGACAAGGGAGAGAGGCCAAAGAGAGACTAGATCCAAAGGATGAGGTGGAAGAGAGAGAAGCCGGAGCCGATTCCAGGCCAATCCACCATCATTTTCGACTGGAGCAACAATATTAGAGCCAATTCCAAGCCTTAGTCTTTCGATTTCTCCTTCAAGGGCGAAGGAGAAGTTATTGAAGCCATCATCTTCCAATTCCGAGCCCTCATCCTCCTCTCTCACCTCAAATTGGGGGTACCTATGGATGTCTCAAATCAAGCCTTTGAACCATGCCATAACCATTGGGTATGCCCTCGACACGATTCTACCAACCTTGGCTTATTTAATTTATTAAAATCTGTTCTAAATTCAATCTATCATCAAAGGTGGATGACCAACAATTATTGAAGTGGTTAATCGGATTGTTGAAGTATTGATTATGCCATTATGGTTTTTTAACTTTGTTTTTAGGGAGCATTTCTTGCCCTCTAGTAAAATTCTATTTGAATCCTTGAAAAACTGGTAATAGAGGACCTTCTTTACTAATGCATGAAGGGCATCTCGTATTCCTTAAGAGTGAAAGCTAATTATTTCCCAAGTTTCTGTGTATTATTTCCATAACTTCCATTTGACTATCCAAATCCACCTTTCTAACCTCCCATCTTGTGGAGTCAACCTTCACAATAACTCTAGCAAGGTGACGATTGAAATGAAAAAAAGAATCAATATATCTTTGGAGGGAACTGAGTACTACTAGGAGAATGGGAGAGAGATCGACTTTCTATCATAGCACTATGAAACAGTTGAGGCTGGAATCAAAACTGCAGCATCATTATTCTGTCTTTTGTTGTTGGATATCTAGATGTCTTAAAATTGTATTAAGAGGTATATTACATGTTTCATAAAATTATGACTAATTACATAATCATTGGGTTAGAATTGTTATATTTAGTTTCATGAAAAGCAATTTTTCCATAATTTTTACAACTAATAAGCTATTAAAGAATGATTTTCTAACTAAAAGTTATTGTTAATCCACATCAACTGTACAAGTTAACAAAAAAGAACATAAATATACGTTGGTAAAACAAAAAAGACAATGAAAACAATGACGTATTAGGAATAATAATAATAGTAGTATAGTAGTAATAGTAGTAGTAGTAAAAGAGTTTATGCAACAGTCACTCAGCAAGGTTAGATAAGAAAATTAACAATCTAATCATTATGTGATGTATGATATTATCATATCATTTGTATTTTAATTAACAGATTAGCAATTGACTTCATGAATATATTGCTGGACCATTGATTCAGAGGTCCAGCTGATCAAACAGCTGCTTAAATGCCTGAGCTGACTTTTATATGGCAACGAGGGCTAGCAAGTCTTCTCAATCCTTGGTGACTGTCTTTCATTAGCTTGACTGGACATCGTGCATACTATAGTAGAAGAGAAATGGACTAAATCAAAAACAAACTTGTGAGTTATGATCCTTCAGATTTGTATGCCAAAACAGAACTCTGACGAGTGACCATAGTTTCATAATTTATCCTACTCACATTAGCGGTCTTGTAAGTTAGACAATCATCTTCAAAAGAATAGTTTATCTGACATATATGAGAAAGAAAATTTTCCAAATATACTCACAAGAAACTGATGACAGATCCGAAAGATAGGCCAAACGAAATTCAGTACAAAAAGCATTCAATTGAAGAAAAAGTAAGACAAGCATTGTAAATACCTTGCATTGCGAGGTGTCGAAGGTCAATATTAGTTGATAGAACAGCCTCCACTACTAAATGACCATCTGTAAAAGTATCCACGCATTACTAAATTACTTGTCAAGCTAAATAATACAAAATAGAAATTTCACAAGCTCATACCACTAAGATTTTGCTTTAGTAACTTTTTCCTTGGCCAAACTGCATTACAAAAGCTCAATAGCTGCTGCAGTTTGTAAAAAACATCAGCAGAGGATGGTAAAATGGGATGACCCCCATAAATCCATAAGGTGGGCTCTTCTGTGTGCAAACTCCAAGTTGAGATATTGTTAAGGTTCAAACTCACCGACTGTAACAAGATTTTTTTGCTAACAATTAATGCCTTAATATGAAACAAGTACGTAAGAACTTCAAACTGGTCAAATCCATCCTTTAAAAGAGGAAGAAAAAAATAAGAACAAACATACCAATAAAGCACCCACTGCCTCTGGGAATCTAGGCTGCAATTTTATTGCTTCCTTTCTTAGACAACTCCAAATTACCACCAAGTATTCAAAATGAGATGAGGTAATGCTCTTCCAAAATGACAAATGATACTCGAGAATATTAGAGAATATTTGCAACAGTTTCTTGGACTCCGCTACTATTTTAAGCACCTCACTTTCCAAGCATCTCAAAGAATTTAATACTGGTGATAATAAATAATACAAAGACTTTTCACCAGAAGAATAATCTGTTTCAGCATTCCATTGTTTATAGGTAAGCCGCAACAAGTTCACACACTGGATTGCATTATCAAGACGTTTCTGGACATTCTTAACGTTTCCATCTGAACCTCCCAACTCCACCAATTTCTTAGAAAGCAATGGAACAGGTTGCTCATCAATATTTATTTTATGATAAGAGACAACCTCCCTCCTGCCATCTAAAATGCAATTCCAAATGGGGTGGTCCCTTTCTTGTTCAAGTATAGTCGAAAAGGATTTAAAAAAATGACAATACGGTTCTAACATGGAACTGTACCACTTGAACCATACAACATACAATGCAAGATCATTTTCTGTAGCTTGTTCAATGGTCCAGTTTGCAGCAATGAAAAGCATCTGATTGACCAGTGCCAAATCAAATTCCACAGGCATGATGTTAGACTTGACAGTCTGCTTGTCAAGAGCATTTGGAAATAAAAGAACTTGCAGCATATTTGCTGGCATTACAGATGGCTGATCTTTGCTGATCTTGTCAAACAGAAAAGTTGCATCACTGCTAAAATTTAATTTGTATGAAGCACATTGTGCACCCAAGAACTCCAAATACATGAAGTTTTGCTTTACACAAGCTTCTTTTGAATACCACAAAAAATTTCTCAATGTATGGGGCACTGGCCATCCTCCTGGCAATGATAAGGAACAACCTGACAGTGGATCTAATTTATACCATTCAGTATCTGATAAGTAGGAAACTTTTGCTTGCATGATTATGTCTGTTCCCTCAGCTTCACCCAATGCTGACAGGTAAGTATGCTCCCAACTTAGTTGGAGACTCCATGTGAGCTGGTTGCCATTCATGAGAAGCTGCTGGAATAACTGAATCCAACGCGTAAGCTCAAGAAGAGTGATACGTACACCAAGACGTAATCCTGCCGCTTTGGCATACATATGCGCCTTGCTCATTGCCAAAATCAACTTGCTAATAGGTATACCAGAGAAAGTTAAGACTCTCTTTACATCAGTTATCTCACTACTCATGCAGTCATCACTTCCTTCTCCATCAAGCAGCCAATTTGGTTGCATCAAGAAAATTTCTAATCCCCTGTTACGCATGGCTCTAGAAACTTCACCATGCTTTGGGTCTACAGTAAGGAACATTCGAAATTTGGGATGGGCATGAAGTACCACAGGCTTTCCATCAACAAGACCACATTCATTTATGATGATTGACCCATCTGGCTCCACCAACGAGTTGATCCTATCAAGAACCTGAATTCAAAGACAAGGGATAGGCATCATACAAAGTAGTAGTATATATGCACAGGAAAGAAAAAAGTGAGTCCCAAAGAAAAATAGGAGAAAGCATGGATTGTCAACAAACCGTCGGATTGCAAAGATTTGCATTGTCTAGGACAATCCATTCCCCGCAATCAATGGCCCGGATCAAGTCACCTGCAACCCATTCAAAATTTGCTGATGGCTGCATCAACTTTTTCCTTTGCAATTCAAGCACGGTCTTTAGGGATTTTTCCAGGTCTTTGCATGACCATGACACAGGCAAGTGAAACAATTCCAAATCATGCTTCAGTTCTTCAATAATCTCAATTAATGGACTAAGCAAACTGTGAGATTGGGTTTTTAATGTTTCTGCAGATGCAGATGCTGACATACAAGAATAGTTTTTCTTAGCTGCCAAAAATGAAAACCACTTTGCAAATAGATCTTTTCTATTATTTATTAAATCCATCCGGTTGACCTCCAACCGTAGACTGAAGTACTCATCAACATAGCGCTCAACCTGGGATATGACTGCCTTACAACTGCGATAGGAATTATACTGCTCAAACGATCCAAGTAACTCCGAAACATCGGTTCCAGAAGAAAGGTTTAGTTCAGTCAATTCATTTCCTGTGAGCTGAGCAAGCAACCGAACAAGTGAGGTTTTCCCAGATGAACTTGGGCCAACGAAAATGCATAGCCATTGCTGCTGTATACAGTGAAGAGCAGCTTCCAGACTCTGACAAATCCCTGGCAGCAAATTGATTTGGCTTTTTAATAATTTTGTAGGTTGAAAATGATTTCTTTCAGCACATGCATTCCCCATGATCAGGTACTTTGGATTGACTTGGAGTCTTGGTGTTGGAGTTATAGATGGTTTCAGCCCAAATACGGCTTCGTAAAGCTTCAGAACTTCTTTTCTGTCAGTTACAGTACGCATTCTTTGAAGGTATACTATATTCAAAAAGCTGTCAACTTTGGCATTCTCAGGTGCACCTTCAAATCAGAACTCACAGTATCATGAGGATATTTTTAACCAACAAAAAAAAGGATTATAGTCCATAATGCAGCCAGCCAAACATTGGTTAAACTCAGTTATTAATATAAAGAATATGGAAAACAAAGAATTCTAAAACCTTGTCTCTAACTTGCACCTTCTATAATTTGGCATGATCTAATGACATCACGTAGATTGAACTCCCAGGGAGAACCTTCTTGACCATATTTTCGATAAACCATCACATCCTCATAAAGATGGTTGTTAAAGGAAATGAGCTTTGAAAGTAGTGTTTGCGGGATTGATGGAAAGCGTGATTGGCAGATGAAAAGATAATCATCAGCAGCTAACTCATCCACATAAACCTGAAAATAATTGCAGAAAATAAAGCTACTGAAATCAAAATTCATTACTTAAAAAGAAAGCATAAGTGCAAGTAAAAAATTGGCATTAGCATCATCAAACTAATTTTCTACATTATCTCGACTGCTTAATTTACTTGACCAACCTTAGTAAAGCGATTGAGAAATGACTTTGGGAGACCTTTCCTGCCACCACCCTGACAAGAAGGATTCTGACATGCAAAAATTCGGAATGAAGGAGGGCATTTAAATGTCAAACCCAGCTCTGGTATGAAGACCTCGGCACGGTGGTCTAAAATAGCATTCAAACCCTGAAATTTGAAATCTTTTGTTCACTATAACATATAAAGAAAATTAACATGGCTGGATGAAAAAAAAAACAATTCAACTTAGTGCAGTGACAATGCCTCCAGGACAGATTGAGGAGCAAGATTAAGTTCATCTAACAAAACCCAGCTGCCATTCTTTAGAGCCTGCAGAAATTAATGGATCCAGAATAAATCACTAGTAGCAATGCAGAATAATTGGGATGTAAAATTGTGGAAAGACATTATGCACTCAACCTGGAGAAGAATGCCATCAGACCAAGAAAATTCCATTCCAGTCTTTCCCTGAACAGGCAAGTCTGATCCCAAAAGATCCATCATGTCGGTCTGGTGAATGAGCAATAAAAGGTTAAATCACTTATCCAAGGTGAACTACAAGAAAATAGTATTAAAGATCTTGAACCTGCTCGGAAAGGTTGATCCGCACAACAGTATGACCAGAGTATTCTGCCAACGCAACAATTAAACTCGTTTTTCCAACACCTGGACTACCTTCCAACAAAACTGTAGCAACTTGTGATGTGAGAAATTGACAGGTGATAAAGAGGGAAAGTATCATAAATGTCCATTGCTAACTCTAAATTATGGAAGCTATCCTTACAGACCAGGTTTGGAAAGCTGCATTGCACGCAATACCCGCAAAACATTCCTGCTAGTAGTAGGTGCCAGAAATTCAAATCCCTCATGCTTACACTCATTGTTACCTAAATAAAGGAGGGTAACATTATGTATACAAAAAGTTCACAGCAACAGCTATATCCAAGAAGAGTGAAATTTCTCGATAATATTGCCAACATATGTTATAGCTCATCATTTTGAAATGCAAAAATCAAGTCATACAATAAGGAAATGCACTAAAAACCAAGGCAGCATTTGGCTTAGCGATGAGGCAGGCATAAATTTTTGAATAAACCTCTTGCTCAAACAGGAATAAAGAAAATAGTTATCCAGTCAAAACCACTTATGCGAGGAATAATTATCATGAGGGAAGGCTAGGGTACATCATTCCAGGCATAAATGCCACATATATTCCTTCTTCCTTTTTCCTATGGACAAAAATCCCTCCCCCCCCCTAGAGATATTCCAAAAATTTAGCCAAATTAAAAGAAATATGAATAACATGCGGGTAACTAGCTCAAAAGGGATAATACTATTTTATCCTGCTTTATCATATTACCGATTGAAGCACAGCCCAAAGGTCGCAACTTCCCACATCAGCAGTATAATGCCAAGACAGTTGGTGAGTGCATAGACTGTTTGAGGAAATGAATAGAACAACTAAAAAACAATGAAGTAATGAGATCAGGTAAACAAAGAACAGTTAAACTACCGGAGGCAGGCTTTACTGATGGTACACAATATATGGTTCAAAGCAAACAATTTTGTACTAAAAGGTATCAAGACATTATTAGCATGATTTGCAAACATACATTATGTATTACTCAATATCCACACCAGTGCATAACATTCACATGCCATTAAGCATCTCTCAGTAAGCAAAACCTATAGATGGATATTACTGGCTTCAATCACTCACCATAGAATTCATTATGAAGTAAGTCTTTACTGGCTTCAATCACTCACCATAGAATTCATTATGAAGTAATAAGACTTATTAACCAAAAAGGATTTAAATACAGAACATAAATTTGATAAGATTTTCATCTAATTTCAACATCATATAGTATGCTTATAAATAATCTACTAAAAATGCTAGACTTCATGTTATAAAAATTTCAATAATTATGTTTTACAAAAATTGTAGGAAAGGAAATAGAACAATTAAATAATTACCCAAAAAGGGCCTTTGGTACACATTCCATGCAAACACATATGAAGCACGTCGTGATACGATCAGGGTAGAGGTTGGCACATATCACTCTGAACACCTAAATACTCTTCCTATATTTCTATGTATATCAAGGTATTTGTGTGAATTAATCAAGCTTTAGAAGAGCCACCATTAGCCAATGCAATTGACTTTTTCTGACGTACTTAATGATGCCCTCATGGATGCAAATCCCAGTAGGACATATCGCAGGATGTTGAGATTGGGTACCGTCACTACTCGCAAGCATTGAGACAGGACTGTCATAAGTGTTGAGATGGGACCATCACATCATTGTTCCACTGTACTGATTGGTGTGTCCTGGGACATTCCCCATCCTAGGTGTTGAGATGGAGCAACAACAGCTTATCCCATTCCACAGAAAAACTAGGTCCTATTCCACAGGATTCAAAAGCTTACAGCACCATCTCTACTCTTATATCTGAGGGGAAAAATGCACAAGTCTTTTGATAAATGGGTGGTATCTAAATACCTCTTCCATCAACTCTGTTTCCTGGTACATAATATAATTATATATGTTGTTGTGATAATATAGATCGGTTGTGAAGAGATGCTGTTACATTCACTAGAAAATTAAATAATCTAAGTCGCAAAATAAAGATATAAACTATGAAGTGAAGTAAAGAAAACCTCAAATGCCTGTGTATTAAAAATTGTATGATTTGGAAAGCCCGGGCCCATAACTAATGCAGTGTCTCATGTCATTGTAAATTAAATATTTTGGAAGACTGGATGCATAGGCAAGAGGTTTCCAATACATATAATATTCTGTGGATGGTCATTATAAACTTTGTACATCATGTCCAACAATTTATATTTTCATTTTGCAATTCAAATCAATGAAGTTTGTAGTAGGTGTGAGATCCTCTCTTTACACAATGTGCGTATATTCGTCTATATATGCTAAAACATGGAATTTTTTAGCTGGTAAATTACAAGAATTCGTGAAGATTTGAAGAAAAGCATTCGTGATACCATGCCAGATTTTAGTTTTGACCACCAACGATGTGCAAAGTTGAGCTTATTAGTGATTCCCACTAATAGGATGCTCATCAGTGCCACAGATCCAAACCCCGGTCCAAGATGTTCCACCAACAGCAGAATTCTTTCCCAAAGAACCAGATGTTTTCATATTAAAGCTTTCATAAGCCCCACAAATTATCCCACTTGGTTTGGTTTAGAGATGCCGTCGTTTAAGATTTTCATGGGTCCCAAAATTCCAGTTCTGTCAACTCCATCAAAACCCATACTTAATACAAGTCCTCTTAAGACAATAGTCATCTCCCTAACAGGCTTGAAGGCTATACTCTAATCACAAGCATAGCATATGTATCACATTTTTGTAATACATTAGATTTGATAACTCCACCCAAGATATCCCTGAGTCTACATCACTCTCACCAGCATCCCCTCTTGATACATCTTTCTCCAATCTTGATCTCTCACTTGTGCATCTCCATCTCATATCCCACTTCCAAGACAAGGTGACCTCTATTTTTTTGGCAGGGAAAAGATACTGTCAGTGAATGGTCAAAAAGGAAAGCTATTAAGGTCTGACAAGCAATAATATTTCGTATTTTCTATTATATTTGATTTTGTGCAGGCATTGGTTCAATATAAAAGCTAATTATCATTTATGAATAATGCCTTCAAAGCATATGATTTCGACTTTCACGAGTGTTAGATTTGTAGATATACATCTGCAATATTTTTACAGCTATATATTAGATTTATTATATCCATTTTCTTTCCCATATTTGAACAGCAAATACCTTTCTATTATGCTTTCTATAAAATATATCATGATAGTATCTTCTCTATTATTTCTGGCCCTTCGTGATGAAGTATGACCACTTTCCTTATTATGTATCATTTTTACTTCAATACAAGATGGCCAAAATATGTCTCCATATGAAATTTTCTAACATGGCACAATCTTTGATAATACTCAATAACAGCAAATCAGTAATGTGTTAGACATTTTTTTGGGATCATTTGACTCAAACCATTCTTTTATTTCCTTCTTTATATTATACGTCACTTTGATTTTATACTAATAACTTGGAGGTATGATTCATTCAGAAAATTGTTAATCTAAATTCACCAATCCAGAACAACTATATCTATTTGGGTTTGTTATTATTAAATTATTGGGCTTTCAGTTGGAGAACATTCTTATCTGCAAATGTTCATTCTAAATAAGCAACTCAGCCATTTCAAATTAATCAACACAATTCATCAACAATATTTTCTTAATCAATTTTATTTAACATGCATTACATGGGTTATTGGCTTGTATATAGCACATGCATGCATACATGATACATATACATATATATAATAATGTTTCCTTTGCAATTTTTTGCAAAGAAAAATGTAAAGGATAGGCACCAGTAATCAGTTAAACTCCAAATGAAGGTCCACCATCTTGGTACTCAGCTCCGCACCGGTGCCATCTTGTTATTGTGTCAATATGCCTGGTACAGGGGCAATTTGACTTTGGCATACTGAGTGTTGATATGGCTCCCATTCCATATACTAATACCAAACCAGTATGGTACAGCACAGCATACCGCCCAGTTCGGTATGTTATTGCATACCCTACTCTGAATGCAAGCCAATAACCAGTAGTAATTTTTTTATCATCTATGGCATTTATATTGTATGGCATGTCTGCACCTCCCTACATTAATCTGGAACTACTACATTACTTTCTTCTGCATGCTTTGATTATGAGTGTTCTGGTTTTGATTAATCAACTTGATGTATCTTAAGTATCACACAGTTGGAATGCAAATTGCCAAAAGATTCCTTCTAAGAAGCATCATAAATATTTAAATCAATATATTCTAAAACATTTGATATCAAAATGTCCTTAATGTTAGATAATGCACCAGTTTGCAATTTCAGTTCAAGTTATAACCATCCATAAAATAAATTTCCAACATCTCTCTATATCAAGCTTTACAATCTTTTGAAATTGCATGGATAGTTCGGAAAGCAAAAGTTATAGCCACACTATATGGAGCAGAGAAATTCACAAAAGAACCAAGCTGCAAGTAATTGCATACATTATTGATGAGGAAGTTTTCACTGTTATCCACATTAATACAGCAAATCAGCTGAAGGAAAAAAAGGACTGAATCAAGCTGGCCACCACACCATGAAAGCATTGTTATTCCACAAAATAATAAATCTACTTCCACATATAAACCAATTACCTTTAGCAATGTAGAATGGCTCGATACCAAAGAGATCTTCTGAATGCAAGTCATTGTAGAATAAGTTATCTGTGAGCTTTAGATCATCCCCCCATCCATAATTTTCCATTTTAAACAACCATAAGTCAACCAAACTACCATCAGACACCTGCTGTATCAAAAAAAAAGATTTTCATACCACCTATTTAAACTGTGTAAGCTACAAAACAATGGAGGGAAGACCAAATCCATTATTTATTGCAGATAAACAAACTAAACAACAAAATATAATTAAGGATTAGCACAGAAGGAAATGCCCTTAAACATATGCATTTTAGAAATTTGGTTTCTTAGCAATTGAAACTCCAAAAAAGAATATACCAGTGCAGAAATTCTGGGGAGATACAGGAGCCATTGGTCATGATGGGCCTATATACAAATAATCTGATCCTTGCAGTGATCCATGACCTAAAGCTCCAGACTACCTTCAGGATATGTTATGGATGACCAGGCAAGAACAAGGGAGTAGATTGGAATAAAATCAGTCGGTAATGTATGATAAAGACAACAGACAGTTTACTGGGATACAGTGGAATTAGGGGCTTCAATTACTTTGACTAAGTTGGATGATATTAAAGAAAACATATCATGATGAAACCCAAAGTCAAATTTGAATAGGACGGATGTAAGGCATATGCATGCAAAAAAGGTGATAACCATGAGTTAGTAAAGTTATATTAAAGAAAGCAATAGTGTTGCCAACCTTATCAATGAGAAACAAAATGAGCCAAAGCAAAATAGTATAAATAAACGAAGAAAAGAATGTAGTAAACAGATGGGAAATTTAAAGTTAAAGTTTGCTAAAAGCAGGATGAAAAAAGAAATTTAAATATAAGGCATGCTAAAAGATTGTTGAAATGGTATATCCTTTGCTGTTACAATAACAGGAAGGCCCGATAAGACAAAGGGCACCAGAATTGCAATCAATTGGAACAGAAGTGGTGTAGGACCAAGCAAGCCATGACAGAAATTATGAACAAGGATTCAAGTCCCAGCAGGATGTCCTGCCCAATGTTGGAATGGAGCATTATCCCAAATGTTCACCATCATCATAGTATCCCACATGGCACATCCAAAGACATTATGCCAAGATGGGCCAGGCTGGCAACATGTCTTGTTTCAAGGAAAACCAGGATGGCCCTGCCCCACACGATTCGAACCATTGTTATAAAGCCTACACCGACTGGAAATCTAACCATGATAGAACTGAATGGATTAGGATGGACAAATAGAGCAAAATATTAATACAACGATCTAAAAGCTGCTGAAAAGTTTATATTTCCATGTCTCCTTCCAACCAAATGACATGAGTAGCCATCGCATGCATATACTTCAAAGTGCAAGCTGTGCCAATATCCATTAAATATATGCATTTGATATGGTTATTGTCTCATACCTCTTTAACTCTTCTATGTTTAAAATTAAGAAAAATGCAGCAGTTACTTCCAGAATACAGCTTCCCAGATACATCTGGGGATTTATATGGGTGGCCAGTGGTGGCAGTCTAATGTCTGTTCACATCTTGATAATGGGCATGACGTATGGTAATTCTAGCCTATGTAACATTGATGCTATTGTTTAGAGTCAATGGATTGGAAAATGACTTACTTGACTAAGTCTTTAGATGTTGATATTATTGTATGGAATATGAGCTATGTTATTGAGATAACCCAATATGTTTAATTGATGGCGTTTTACATGTTTTTAATTAAAAATAAAAAAAATCCATCTGGTAATCATCATAACTCATCTGTATCTCAACCTTCAATATCTACTGTATTAATGTATCTAGTATGTATATATTCATCATAATTGGGTAGCCTATCTTGTATGAACAAAAATGAGACAAGGGGGAACTCATAACATAATCAATAGTTCAATACCTTTAGTTCTTTCAGAAGAAAAGACAGAGAACGCTCTCTTAACAATTTAGCATCATTTTTGGGTATACCTGTCCCTGCAGAGTAGTTAAGATTGCAACATCAACAGCTAAGAATAGAAGTTTAGAATATGATCTACAACAAAATTACAATAAATCACCAATGATAGACAAACAAGAAAGAGAAATTACCAGACAGAAGCACAGAATCACAGAATATCAAGAGATGCATACCACAAGTATATGTATAATCCACACAGTTCACCATAAATAATAATAATAATAATAATAATAATAATAATAATAATAATAATAATAATAATAATAATAATAATGACAAGAGTCACTGAAGTAGAGCCATACAGACTTCGTAAGGAATAATTTCCCAATGATTACATATCCTTAAAAATTGGATCACCAATAACAGCATTAAGCAAAAGCATCCCACATGGGCCCAAAATAGGATAACTGGACACACCAAATAGGTTAACTTTTTTTCCAAGTACAAATAATTTTATGTGATTAGGAT
Source organism: Cocos nucifera (assembly GCA_006176705.1). Classification (NCBI taxonomy): domain Eukaryota; kingdom Viridiplantae; phylum Streptophyta; class Magnoliopsida; order Arecales; family Arecaceae; genus Cocos; species Cocos nucifera. The sequence goes on from QRFJ01000152.1 coordinate 1,258,265, forward strand.
TGAGCAAGCACCATATCTTCTCCACAAAACATCCTATGCCAATAAGAGATGAGCGTGATAAGTGGAAGCGAGTGTTGGACACTACACCTTTTGCAAAGAAAAGTTTTCCATGTATCTCGGAATAACCTATTCCATCCTCACGATGGAGTACTTCGTTCCAAAGTAAAGAGGATTATAGGCAACTTAACGTATTTACTCTAGGTTAACTTAATCTAACTTCATCCAAACCAAGGTTACCCGAACCATACCGAACCAGCCAGTTTGGAAAGTGACTAATTGGTCACCGGCACAGTTTAGCTGGTCCATTAGGGACATAAAGGCGAAGCCCTCCCTAGTTTGAGACTCCATTCGGTTTCAAAGCCCTAATCCCCGATGCCCTCTATCCTTGGCAAGTCGACAACAACGACCTATGACGATGTCCCTGGCAAGGTGTCTCTCTTTCCTCCTCCCTATCAGTCCCTGTCACTAGATCCAGGGCTCTCAAAGCTCCCTCATGGCTCGAAGCTGCTCATCCTCTCTCCCTCCCACTCTCTTCCCTCTCCTCACTGTTTCAGTACACCCTACAACAGCAAGGTATAGACCAATATTGTATCAAACCGATCACTGGCTGATATGAGTCCCGGTATTGTTCAGCAAACCTTGGTCCAAACAATCAACCAATTTGAAAATCAGATTTTCCAAATATTAACCTGTACTCTAAGACAAAGGTTAGATTGTTTGATTGTTGAAATACACATGTTTTCAAGCTAAACAAGCTGATATAGGTTGGCACTAGCAGAAAAAAATGATCGAAAGAAAGACTCCTGCAGAGATGTTCAGACTTTTTTTGAACAAAGAGGTGCAAGAGGGATCCTACTCAGCCTTATTGAACAGGCAAGGATCTGCCCAGAGCCATTTGGATGAACCATTATAAAACTATGAGACTAAAAAAATAACAGACGAATCTTCATTATTTACATATGCTATAAATTATAGAATAATTCTACCCTATTATAAATCCAAGATAAACTCCCTGGTCTTGATGCACTGTTGAGGGGTTAGCTGACTGCCCATCAACCATATAGTACATCCTCCAGTCCAACTACATCCCATGAAAAACAAAACTTTCAAAGATAAAATAAAACCTTGCTTTTCCTGTCTCTACCTACTTCTCACAATGAAGCATGACACATGACCAAATATGTTAAATATCTGAATATCAAAGTGAAAACATTGTTATCAAAGAGAAACATTACACCCTAAACAAAAAACAAAGAAAGAAAGAAAGAAAAACTAAAAAGAGAGAAACATCTCACCTAAATGCACTATCAAGAGTAATTCACATATAAAGAACAAATCCATACAGTATACAAGAATTGCAAGCATTTTAGGACCAAAAATAAGAACTAAGTGGCAGTGGCTAAGAACTACATGCTTGTTTGCGATAAAAACAAGAACTAAAAGGTCAGTGGTTAAGAAAATACCTAAACTTAGGCCATCTAGCAAAACGAGGAACACCCCATGTATGAATGCATATTCAGACCCAAGACTTCCCTCAGTCACATTTATAAACGAAATCCAGGACAACAAATCTCTCACTGTGAGTTGCCTCCCAGTTTGCAATTGATTGAACCACTGTTAAACAGATAGAAGAAAGCCGGTTGTTAGATCATATGAGAATAAGGAGCAAAGAATAAACAATGAGGCCATAAGGTATCTTTTTCTTGTGGCAGGTACAATGAGACCACATAACTAAAAACACTTCTGATAAATAAACAATAAGATAACATAATAATAAACCAAGAAAAAGGTTCCCCAAGATGCAGCTATACTGAGCAAGCGAATGTTCTTTCCAACCTGCAGCCTGGTGATTATGACTTAGACCTCAAGTAAGTCCATCTATCCAGTAAATTTACATTTTATTGACCATACTTACAATAAGTGCAGTAAAACTATACTAGATAATAAATGAAGGCTTGATTGTAAGTAAATCTTCCAGTATTCATGAAAGAACACATCTACATGTTAAAAAGGCTGCAGATAAGTATTATGGAATAGTTATCTCCAACTCTTATAGCAAGATTCAGGAATATATGGCATTTAAAAACCCATCTGGCCACACATGACATTATGCTGCTCATGTGAACAACTAATATGCAACGTTGACCTGAAATAAGAAATTGAAGGTGATGTAAGAAACAAACAAATTGCTCCATACCTGCCAGAACTTTAACATACAATCTGCTAAGAACAAGAGTTCTGATTTAACAAACCTGTATTATGAATCAAGGAACAAACAAATTCATCTCAGTCTTCCATTCAAATAAAGAGAAAAGGGGAAAAGGAAAGAAACAAGAATGAGGAGCAGTTCAACAGGATCCAATTCACCATAAGAAATATGAGGAAGAGAAATGCTAGACCTACAAACACATATAGCTGAGAACCACCAACACACAGCATAAACTACACCTCCATATAGATGTAGACCCTATATCCACTTCATGCAGGATACATATATAAAGTGGGTTAGGGCATGGTCTTGCTGCCTATTGGCAGTTCTCATCCACACATGTTTGTAGGTTCAGAATCTTCCATAGAAATGATGCACATACCTCTCAATCGCAATGTTCTTAAGTTCATTCACATCATTAACAGGAGGAACCCATATCTCGGTAAATCGATTTCTCAATGATGGAGAAAGCTCCTTCTTCCCATAATCACCTCCCGGATTCATTGTTCCAAGAATAAAGAAATTAGGATGAGCAGTTATCTTCTCAAGAACAGAACCCCCTTTCTCAGCTAATGACTACAAAAATAGTAACCGGATTAGAAGAAAGTTGCGAAATCAGCAATGCAATGAAGGAACAACTTCAAAGGAAGAAGTATGGTGCACTTCAAAATCCTCATCAAATTCCAAAAGCATACAGTCAAAAACACGTGATGCAGATTAAGCCATAACAGTTGTAAAATAAATATAGCAATTAGCTACCTTATCAATCATCCAATATAATGAATTAAGCATATAAAAGCACTATTATGGATATGAATTTGAGCCATGTGAGTCCAACAGGGGCCCAAAATGGCGTGAGCTTGAGGGCCTTGCATTGATACACATGTTACGCATGAACTGATAATGATTTTCCAGAAAGCTTGTGACTTCTATGGTTTACAACTTTACATGCACCAACGAAAGTTGAAGATACACTTTTCAGAATGTCATCACTGTCAGATGCGATGAACAATGGTAAAAAATACAATACAGTCACTTGAAATCAGTGCATAAGGACTTGAAGAATAGTGCAGTAAAGACAAGGAATTCTAATTGAAAAATGATAATCTAGTGAAAAATAAACATTTATGATAAAGGATATAGTGCTGAGAATCAGGAAAGTAACTATTCTTTTAAGGGAGAGTAATCTCAACTTTAGAGTCTCTGCACCATCCAAGATCCGATCAACAATCAAATCAGCCAAAGAACCTCCCTTAAAATAATTGAAACACCAGAGCAATGGACAAAATATGATCTTGAATCACACAACATTAAGGCTAAAATTGGTGGAAGCAGACAGGGAGAGAGAAAGGAAAAGCCAACAAATAAACCTCAATAAAGTGCTGAGAAAAGATTTAAAAATTTAGCACAAAGCATCGGATAACAAAGAATTAAAAAAAAATTAAACAGCCGAGGAAAAGGCTTGGTATTGTGAAAACTGGAGTGGAATATATTGATTTGTCTTCATACACCACTGCTTGGGTTGCTCTCGCTATCGTTTAACTTTCAATTTTTTCATATTTATAATACTTCAACACAAAGTTCTAACTAATAAATAACAGTTAAACTAGAATGTTGGAGAGAAGGGGAGTAAAATGCATTTCAAGCAGCAATAATATTATTTTAGTGAAAGATTAACAAACATGAGACCTTGAAAACATATTTTACACATTGGGATTTTTATTCTGGATTCTACCAGATATTCAAATGAACAAGCAAGAATTAGGGTCGAGGGAGATGGCAGCTGTTTCAATGAGACCATATGGCACTCCTATATAGGAAATAGTATTGATGTACCAAACAGAACAAACAATCATTAGATTTGAACTTTTGACGTACATCATGATGTAATTGAAAGAGTAATTGACCAAAGCAAAGAAAATGACAACAATCTCAAAGAACTGATTTGAGATATACTAGGAAGATCAACTATGGATACGGTTTTTTTGCTAGGGCAGTCAATTACAAAATGTGATTTAACAGGCAATGAGAAAGCTGCCCAAAATATAGTAAACATAGATAGCAAGTAACGAAAATCAAGATAAAGCTGTTGCTCAACAACTTAATTTTAAGTTACAGTGAGTTAAAAGGTCAGACTAAGCCTATACTTCCTCAGTAATTACAGATAAACTGATTGCTGACACAACCGAAGAAGCATTGTAGCGTATCTATGATATACTATTGAATGATGAATAAGTAAATGGCTGAACCCTAATTATAGATTGCAGAGGAAAACCTTGGCCCTTTGATTCAGTAGAATGAAAACAAAAGAAATGACAGTCAGCATTTACGATCAAGACCTACTTTAGTTACAATAATTGATTTGCAAAAAAACGATATCCAGGTACAAGGCTAAAAAGGTGCTTTGGGAGATGATGCGAGAGATGTATGCTCTGTGATCCAAATGATAATTTTGTAAAACAGCAAGAAAGCACAAATGCTGTATGGTTCAAAAATATTTGGGCAAGCAAGTGCTCGACTAAACATGATGAATGTTGTGCAGGTGGTGGTTTGGAAGAGGGCTTGAGTTGTGTGCCTGGTGGTGATTGAGTAAATGAATCATAAAATGAGAAAGAAAATATAGACACAAGGAAAAGAGATTATAGGAGCTGGCTTAATTGAGGGCCAAAAGATGGAGAATTGATTGCGATACTTTGACATGAGCAGTGGTTGAAAAGGATGTGCAAGTCCTGGATAGAATTGGTATTGAAACTTGAGGCAGTCGGAAAGGCAAGGGAGAAGCCTCAGCTAATGCAGAAGCTATAAGAAAAAAATTTTGCAAAACCCATAATAAGACCGGAACACAACTCAATGGCATGCAAGGATACAGGAAACCTAATCCAAATAGTTCAGACAAGACTTAACGTTTATATGGCAATGCAAAGAGTTCCAAAGACAAAAACACCCAGTGTTTTATAACCAAAAAAACCAAATGAAGCTGAGGAAACCTCCTTTTTTTTTAAAAAAAAATGAGGAGTTAATAATGGTAACTTTCATGTGCTTGAATATGAAAAGTTTAACATGACAAATCAAGCAATAAATAAAATGCAAAGAAGACTAAACTGTATCATTTTCCAAAATATTCTGTTATGCAATACCTTCTCATTTGTAAATTTAGTAAATACATAAAATAATTAGAAATTATAAAACACACCAAAATATACTTATGTGAAGATTATGTTTCCAAGCACAACTTACAGTTTTGCGAGTTGCATTTACAAATGCAGGTCTTCATCACATAATGAAAACTAGATGCAACATGACAAAGTATGATATTATCAAACTATATTAATATTGTTTTATCAAAATAGTGCATAAATAATAAGTGAATTATCAAGGTGGACCACATTAACTGGTATTCACACAATGAGCAAATGAGAAACTTCACAAATACCTGATAATATTATCTATGCTCCCCAATAACTTGGATTTCATTTTCTTGGACTCAGAATCCAGATTTCTAGGAAAAGAGATCGGTCTTTTATAAAACTTTGGTTCTAAAAACAGGCTTGGTCGATTTCCCTGCTTGAGGGCAGTAGTTTGTCAAGTTAAATCAGTTAGAATAAGAAAAGAATTCTTTTGTTGGTACTTGGTAACGAATCATCCTAACTCTTGTCCTACCATTATCATATATTCCTACTGTTGCGAGATGTAATCCTAACAAGATGACTTCTGTCTCTCTCCCAAATCTGTTAGAAATAAATTTATTTGCAAATAGAGGCAAAACCCACCAATGTCCTTTCAGGTTCTAAAACACTGTTCAGCCGTTCAAGTACGCTATCATCAGCCAAGGAAATTTCATCCACAAGAAAAAGATCTCCATCCTTCATCGCTTGCACAAGTGGTCCATCCTGCCAAAGGAATATGGTCTGCCACTTCTGCTTCAGCTGTAACAGATCCAATTTTATTTGCTCAAATGCCTCAATATCTTGTTGAGTGACACCAGGATGCAAGGAAGCATTTTGATTGTAATTATTAAGTATCTCATTTAGTTGACTTATGGTCATGAAACATTGTGATATGTCAGAAGATAATGCCTGCATCACATGAGATGTACACGTTAACAAGCAATATCCTTGAAGGTTTAATTGTTGTAATCTTCCAAAGATACTGGAAAGAAGTAAGAGAACACATACAACATCTCGTTCAAAGTGAAGGAAAATTTTGGATTGCTTCACCCTCTCAATGCCATGTTTGAATTCCATAACTAATCTTGATCTATCTCGTACTGGATAAAACCCCTGGTAAAAGATAGAACATGTTAAGATAGCAAGACATGTCATACAAGCAAGCATTTCAGCTTCATCAGACTAGTGGCCCAGACATTAACAGAAACAAAACTTAAAAGAATATAAAGAAAATCTAAAAAATGTGAAACTCTGAATAAAATATAAACCCACCCCAATAAAGTCCGAAGTCTCAGTGTACTGATGGCAATTCAAAGTGTGCAATCTTGCCCTCAAAACAATGCTCAACAACTGGCAGACTGTGGTCTTCCCACCACCAGTTTCACCAACAAGAAGGACAGGCTCACGTAACTCATAGCAACGCTCAACAAGAAAATATAACCTCCACATACTTTTAGTCCATGCAATACTGCAAAAATTAACAAAATATGATGATGAATTTAGAACAGCAGAAAGAACAATGCACCAGGTATGAGATGAGAAAGTCAGACTCACTTTCCAAAGTGCTCTTGTACTCCTCGAATCCTAGAGAACTCAAAAACAGCATCACCCTGGCCTCTTTCCTGCATTCAAAAAGAAATCTAATATAACTACACTATCCATCAAATAAGAGAATTAAGTCATCAAACAAGGAGCATGCAGCAAACATAATCATTGCTAAGCCAGAATCACAAACAACAAGAACAACAACAATAATCCTAGGCCAGAATTATATAGAAATCATTCTGCATCAATACTAACTCATTGTGACATGTGCTTAAATGAAATAGATGGGCAATAGCCATCAGCGAGCATAACTGAAGTGATAAGCAAAAAAAAAAAAAAAAAGAGCATGAAACAGATAACCCTCTCAGAAAGCAATGTTGCAAGATAAGTGAACAAATTTCTTTAATCAAAAAAGAAAGTAAACAGATTTCTCAACATGAATCAAAGAAGGAAAGGCAACACCCCAAACATCAAAGCAAACCACCTCATTGAACAAGATGACACTCTTCCACCATAAGCTAAACAATCACCAATACAAGTCAGCCATAAATGTAGAATAAAAATTGCATGTTGTATATGTTCATTTTCTAGTCAACAGGATTGACACAAATTATTACTGTTCTCAACAAAAAAACACATCAGTCCGTTTCTATGTAATCATGAGTAGTATCTCATATGCTTAAACCACCAAAATCATATCAGTTAAAAAAAACAACAATCTAATAATTAGTTGGAATGAACTAATGCGAAGCATGTTTGGCCAACAAATTAGATTTACATCAGAAATACAACAGAGAAAAATGTAGCAGTTTATAAAATGGGAGAGAACATGTTTCAGAAAACAGAGTAGGAACAACTGACGCACCGCTTTGTACAAGTCATCCATTATCAGTTTCACACGAAGGCACCGCTCCAAAGTTTCTCGGACAACATTCTTCTCATTTTCATCTCTCAACCTTTCAGCAAGAAGAAGATATCCATCTCTTGCCAAATCTTCATAGGATTTCCCAAACATCCTGAAACGATTGGCCCATCGAAACAAGTCTCGTGGGGTGATGAAACCATGTTTTCCAGCAAAGACCTTACTGTTTTGCCTATGCAACTGCAAAGCTGTCATAACTTCAACCATTTTCATAGCATAGCTTGCAGGTATCTTGCATCTATTTTCTAAAATGATGGCCAATTCATCTTCTGGAATTTCATCAACATGTATCTCCAAAAAACGATTGCGAAAAGCACGAGACAACATTTTGCGCCCACCATATAATGTAGGTGGATTTTGGGTTGCGAAAAGCATAAAATCAGGGTGTGCAGACACAGTTTCTTGGAGTTCAGGTACAAAGAGTTCCCTGTTATCATCTAATAGCCGATTTAAAGCTTCCAACACATCTGAAGGAGCAAGATTTAACTCATCCAAAACAATCCAGTGTCCCTTGCGCACAGCCTTTACTAATACACCCTCCTGAAACTGAAGTCTCCCAAAAGAATCAGTAATATAAGAGCCAAAATACTCCTGCAAATCAGTATGCTCGTGATTGTTGATGCGGACAAATTCATGACCAGTAACTGAAGCAAGATACTGAACAAGGCTAGTCTTCCCACTAGATGTGGGACCCTGTAGAAGAACTGGATATCGTTTGATATACACCGCACGTGCAAGGTTTTTGAGATGCTCCTTAACACTTCTAGTAAGAACATAATTCTCGATGAAAGTAGAAGAGTCTGAAACATCTAAGGGTTTTGATTTTTCAGAAAAATAAGCATCAAAAGGAATACTGGGAGGCACTGTCCCACCTAACAAGTATGACACTATCATCTTGTTCATAATTTTTCCACTGGGGCCGTCCAGTGAAGTAAGAAAGAACATGCAAAAGCCATCACAAAGGGCTCTTTGGAAGCCAAAGTCCTTCTCTGCCATTTTAGTATATTCCAGTGCACGAGCAAGGGATCTCAAACTGAACTGTGGCTTCTGGTTAGCCCCATCCTGCAGCCTCTCCTCAGATTCACTTTTGGCAGCTTTGTAAAACCGAACAATCCTGCTAGACATATCGCCCCTAGTATTTATCTCATCCATATATTGATTAACAAAAAGAGTCAGATCCTCATCATCCAATACATCATCAACAAAATATTCAGTAAACCTGCTCCTGAAAGAATATGGCAGTTCTCGCTTTCCAGCATCTGTTGCAGGATTCATGCAAGCAAATAAACGGAAGGAAGGATGGCGATCTATGTAATCAATATCCCCCCTTTCAGTCAAACAAAGAGTACCCTTATCTCCATCTAAAACACCACTTATTCTCTGTAATGTTTCCACTGGAGCAAGATTTATCTCATCAAGCAAGATCCAGTGGCCACTTCTTAGAGCAGTTATAAAAGCTCCCTCCACAAATGTGAATGACATGCCTGCAGCAGCACCAATTTGCTTACGAGCAATGTTAAGTCTCAAAGAAAAACACTCCCAATCTTGAAGTACATCTTCAGACAAAGGCCTCTTTCTCTTTGAGCCAAAGCCAGAATCAACCCTTCTATAAACACGTTTCTGAACAAACTCGACTGATTTTTGAAAGGCATGTAGTAGCTTTTTCCAGTTCTTTTCTATTGCATATATCTCATAATGACGAAGCAACGCTTCATTATCCTATTTGCAGAAGGTAAGTATTCATCAAACAAGTAAAGAATTTTCTTGTGTTGAGAACAAGTTAACAAATTATTAGCAATAAAAAGTCCAGCTGGGCACATATGTTTATCTATATACCTTTCCAGAAAAGGTTTTACAGAACAATTCCTTAAACTCATGATAAAGAGGAACACAAATTGAGCGCACATCTGTGGGCTTGAATCCACCCAAAAGATCAGCAACATCACTCTGCTGGCTTAAGTTCTACAGTAAAAATATATCCATGTAATGTTAGAAAATTAGCATTTATGAAAGAATTGATACTAATGGCAATATTATCCTTTGGCCGGTACCATCACAGTAACTGGCTGGCCAAGCCTCATGGCCAGATTCTGCACAAGTGTAGTCTTCCCAGTACCAGTTTCACCCACCAGAAGTACAGGTTCCTTGTACTTTACAGAACAAGCAATCCTCTCAAGAACATGCAAGACACTGCGAATACCAACAAAAGGTCTCTTTGGTTGAACAACCTGCAACAAAAGAAATCAGCATCACATATAACAGAAGGAACAACACAAACTCGACATAATTGTGAAGGCCATATACATACTGCAGCCTGAGAGCATTGTAGAACGACTCTTCCAACTTGTAAATCTGACCGTCGAGTCTGCAATAAAAGAAGCATTAAACACAACAAGAAACAATGAAACAGAATAACTATCACCATCAGAAAGCAAGATAAACCTGAAAAACCGGCTTGCTAGGAGGATAAACATTTTCCGCAATTCCCCAAATCCTGGCAATTTCTCTCATCATCAATAAGCGGTTTTCAGAAGAGGATAAGGAAGCTGCAAATATATCAACGGCCTGAACAATACAAGAAATGTTACAAGTCAACTTACAATAAATAAGAAAGCATTTAGCAAGAAAGTTGGTTTCTTAGATTAAACTCATCACCAAAAAGGAACTAAAATACACCTCTTGATATATAATCTGACAATCACTAGCTGACAAACCAAGGCCAGAAAAGTTGAGATCTAGACCAGCAATTCTCCTGCACCATTTCAGAAGATCCCTACAAATGCCAAGGTTTCAGCAAACGAATAACACCAGCAACAAAGTCAAGAAAAATAGAGCACATACCTTAACGAGAACCTACTAAAAGTACCAGCTGATACAACCCCAACATCTTGGATACCTCCCAGTCGGTATGAAGCCAAAGAGTTTACTTTTTCAAAAGTTTCTGTAAGACACATTACCAAATGCCTCAGTTACATGCACTGAGCTGCAGGAGCAAACAAGTGTAACATAGGAAGACAACCTACCAATTAGCTTCGAAGAAATACATTCTAAACTAGGATACCATGCATTCAGTATGTCTAGCACATCTCCACTGCTTGCCATCGCAACCATCACTTTTCTCCATAAGACGCTAAAGGGCAGGCTTCCTATAAAACAGAATCAACTCAGTGTTCAACAGAATCCACATAAGAACAAACTATTTTCCAAATATGAAAGTAGCAGCAATTATTGAAATGTGAAAATAAAAAGCTTCACCAAACATAAGGCATTATATTTTCTTTTCTTAAAAATTTTATTGGCTAAAGAAAAATGCTAACAACCAAAAGCAAAAAATATTTCATGGATTAGCTGACAACTTTCACCTTTCTAGTTTCTACAGAAAGGAAACAGTTAACCAGCAACTGCATGCTGACAAACTTGTCGGAAAAGCAAACTCGCACAATGGATGAATATAAATTCAGTGTCATCCAAAATATATTTTCCATCCATCATACAAGTCTAATACATACCCATATCAATCAGTATTGTACTAGTAAAGTACCAGTACCTCAACCCTTGGCCCATAGTATACAAGCATCCCACAATATTTCCAGTACATGAGCATTCAACAATGTCGTTTTACACATACAACCGTAATATTTTATTATGAAACAAACATAGTTACAACTTACAAATAATGCTGCAATTCTCATCATAGTTTTTTTCAGATTCAGTTGTTAATTGCATAAGCATAGATGTTTAATGGCAGTTCTACGGAAAATTTTAAATTTAAAGTTTAAACTATTCAGCAAGCATAATAAAAGTAATCAACACAAATACCTCAGAAGTTGATCAACCAACCTCAATAAACTAGTTAAGAACTGTCAGTTTCTTCAAAGCATGTCATACAAACTATTGCCAAGCTACCAAAATAGGTACATATTTAAAAACTGAAAAAATTATAATAGCAGGACATTGTCTTCTTCCTGTTAACGATCTTTTATTGATATATCTTTTAACACAAATCACACCAAGATTTGACAAAACACAAGAAGACTGAAGAGTGCATCAGTCCCAACCCTGAGAAGCAAGAATGATATACAATAATCTAATCATTGCTCTAAACAAGAGCTGTCTATGCTTAAAACCACCACCCTTCCTGACAAATAGAAAAGTTTAACTTTTAAATACCAATATTGAACCCCATACTTTTTTTCCATCAAAATGGTATGGTATAGGCAAGGTCCCAATATCAACTAATACATACAGAAACTGACAACATCAAAAAGAATCATAAATCATCAATATCAACCAGTATACTCGATACAGAGTTCTCACCAGTACGGCCCACTACAGCCGGTACACGTATCAGTTTCAGCATCCAACACCTGCAGCAGTGTCGGTATCATGTTGGAATGATAATATACCAATTACCAACAGTAATGTTGTGACAGCCCAGCCTGGCCCATGGCCTTGCTGTGTGTGTGGGGTGGGGGGGTGGGGGAGGTTCCGCAGGTTGTGGACCTATGACTAGTCGTGCAGCAGCCACGTACCGCACGTATAACCAAAGTAAAAATAAAAAAGAGGAGAAGCATGGAAATCTTCCCCTGTTTCGGATTGGAACAGAACCCCCTCCTTCCATGGCCTCTCTCTCTCTCTCGTTCTCTCCCTCCCTCTATCTCTCTCTCCTTGGTGCTCTCCTCTCTCCCCAGCATCCTCTTTCTTGCGCTCTTCCCTCTTCCCATCTCTGTGTGTGTGTGTGTGTGTGTGTGTTTGTGTGCATGAGGAAGTTGAAAAAACAGAAAGAAAGAAAGAAGGAATGGAAACAGGATCTTTCTTCTCCTCTTTCCTTCCCTCTTCTTCTTTTCCTTTCCTTCTCTTCTTCTTCCATGTCATTGCTGTGGATTGTGGTTGCTGCCATGGGGGAGCTCTTCCTCAAAACAGGTAAGATTAAGTGCTCCTTTTATATTGTTTGGGTTGATTTTAATTAAAGATTGATGAGTAGTTATTGAAACTCTTCATAGGTAGTTATTTTCTATTCTGAAATAAGTAATGGATGGTAGATTGAAAGAGGGGTCAAAACTGAAATTTTAAGTCTTGAAATAAAGAAGAATTGGGGAAAGGGAAGGGGCTGTTAGGAGAAGAGTGAGGGTTAAAGAAAATGAGGATGTATGAGATCAGAACCTTAGGAAAATAGGAAGATTAGAAGTTAAGCTTTGAGGGCGGATTGGTTTTGTCCTGATGTAATCCAGAAATTTTAACTCCCTAATGGCTAGGTAATTTAAGCTGAGTTTTTAATCGGAGATTGTTAACTGATGAGTTAACTTGAGGGCAAAATCTGGAAATTTTTGGATAAGGTTACCTAGGAAAAATAATTAATGGATTGGGGCTGTTGCTGGGGGAAGATGAAGTAGAAGATGTTGTGTCCTCTCTTCTCTTTCTTTCTTTTTCCCAAAGATAATGAAATTCTAAGAATTTAGGAAACTAAGTCATAACTATGTACACCGATAAAGATGATGATTTATGAATTTTATAAGTATCAAATATTGATTCGGGATTCCCAAATGTTCTAGGTCTATGACAAATTGAGTTGGCATATCGATTGGATTTTGTTACTGCAAAAGATAAGGATCTCTAATCACAACCACCTGCATTGATAATAAATGGTTGCTATTGAATGTTAGATGTTATGGCATTGCATATGTGCATGCACGGCAAACTTTGATTCTTTATGATCTTATATCATGCCAATTGCATATATACATATACATACATACATACATACATACATACATACATACATACATATATATATATATATATATATATATATATATATATATATATATATATATATATATATCAAAATTTATAAGTGATAATGATAATAAACATAAAGGAATGAGTTCTAATGAATTAAAATTGGGGCATCTGGGCTAGTCACGACATCAGTATGGCCTCGCCATGGGCAGGAATGTGGTATTTTATCAGTATGGCCTTGCCACGGGCTGGAACATGGTACCTTTATCAATATGACCTCGCTATGGACAGGAACATGGTATTTAGTATGGCCTCACGGGCAGGAGTGTGACCGTGAACAGTCCAAATGCCAGGAATTCGGATCCGATCCATATTACACATATTATAATAAAATAATGGATGAGATTAATAGCTTGGTATTGATGTTAACAGAAATAATAGCAGTTAAAAATGAAATTCTAGTTGAATGAAACTTTTGATCTAGTTGGATATGATGAGCATATCGGAGCTGCTATTGATTGAGTATTGTATACATTTAAATTATTATATTTTGAAATATGATGAATATCTTGGCATCATTATTGAGATGGGTACATGAATACTCAAATATAAATTTGATATTTGAATCATTGTTTCTCAATGGGTATATTTATTAAAGAATTGTTATCTTATCATTCTTATGTATGTGCTTAGGATATCCTCACTGAGCTGTTAGCTCATGTTGTTATTTCTATTTCCTTTCAGAGCCACAAAAAATATTAGCTAGATCGGACTGAGTTAGAATTAACATTTTACTGAGAGGTAGTAGTAGTAGTTAAGTTTTGTAACTAATACTGGATGTATCTGAACGGTGTTTTTTTTTTGGACCATTTTAATTTTAAATAAAGAATGTAGTATGTGGTTCACCTTAGCTGTTTATCTCTTAGAATTAATGTTTTGGTTCAGATGTAGTAGGCCTTACATATATTCTAGAATTACACTCTAAGGAATATGCAGCCATTTCACGTGGCCAACCCAAGTGTGGGGTTTGGGGCGTGACATGAATGGTATCAGATCCTAGATTATGATCATTAGGGATTGTGACTTAAGTGGTATTAGAACTTGGGTTTATGATCACTAGTGATTGTGGCACAAGTAGAATTCGAAGACAGATTCAATCATAAGGATTTCTTTAGATTGCATTTGATAGCTAGCAATCTCCAGATTGCCAGTAATTTAACATGAGCCCACCACATTACTGTATTTGGTATGTTTTCTAAGTGGCAATCTAGATTGCCTCTCAACATGCAATTTGGATTGCCTTACAGAGAGGTGGCTATCCAGATTACCATCTATTTCATAATTTTGCAATATTTTTTTAACAAAAATACCTTCAAAAAATTCCACGGTCTTCTTTCTCACAATGGGCAGCAGAAAGAGGAAGGCCCAAAATCGGCAGCCTCCTCTACAAATCCAATCGATAATGGCCGAAAACTAGCCGATCAGCAGGTCGCCTTTGTCTCCTTAATAACAACCGCCGGCAATCAAAGGAAAACCGCCAATCTATTGAAATCCGACGGTCTCCATGTGGAAAGAGGGGCTACGGGGGCAGCGCGAGCAGCCAGCGGGTGGTGCAGGTGGCCAAGGGGCAGCATGGGGGACCGCAAGGGGTGGGGTGCGGGGAAACAGCGGCACATGTTAGGGCGGCGGCACGAGTGGATGAAGGCGGCTGGGGAGGGCACGGGGTGCAGGTTTGCTAGAGGGCCAGGGGAGGGTGCAAGGGGTGGCGCAAACGGCCAGGGGGCCAAAGGCGGAGCAGTCGGGGGTTGTGGGGGTTGTGGGATGCAAGGGAAGAAGAAGGAAAAAAATAAAAATAAAAATAATAATATTATATATTATATTATATATTATATATATTATACATAATATATTATATTATATATATTATTTTATATTATTATATTATAATGTATTATAATATATAATATAATATATTATATATAATATAATATATATTATATATTATAATATATTATAAATTATATATTATAATATATAATATATTTTTGTTTTTTTATTTTGAAAATTTGAAAATTTTGTGCATAGGATGTGATTTTTAATAAATTTGATTTAAGAATATTTTGGAAATTTGATATTACATTACCAATAATCTGATTGTCATACCAAACATATCAATCAAGATTTTCAATAATTTTAATGCAATATTACCTACGTATACTAAACATAATAATCAACATTACTGACAATCTATTCAGATTGCAAGTAATCCAGATTACCAAGTAATCTAGATTAAGATTGCCTGACAATGCACCAAACGCCACCTTAGATCCTAGAATACGATGTATGTTGAGCGTAAGTGGGATAGTTATCGGCAATTAAGATGCAATCTCTTGTGATATGATGAATTGTTAGTAATCATACATCTTAATTTATCTGGTATTTTACAATAAACTCTTCATGATGTTTTAGCATAAATTGAAGATGGTATCATTGGTATTATGAATGTTGATAGTAATATTAATGAGTACAATATTGAAAAGTTTCCTTTATAGTTATAGTTTATCACCATACTGGATGTTATGTGTTAATTATTATTTAAGCAATTTGAATGGTTATGAGTTGTTGGTATTTTGCTGAATAAGCATAAGTTGAGTGAGTATATCTGTGTTGTTGGTAGTTCTTGTGGTAAGCGAAATATATGAATATTTCTATTCCCTTGTTATACTGAATGTTGTCTACCAATTGGTGGAAGTTAGGATAGTACTTTTATGTTGGTGATGGTTTATATGATATTATGTCGATAAATAGAGAACTAGGTTGCAACCATTAAGGATTGAGTATGTTGAAAATTTCAAAATAATATGAATATACAAGGTTATGATTTATAGTTTCCAGGCAAAAGAAGACAAGATGAACTTAAATATTTAAGATATAGTGTTGACATGTGCAATGTGGATGTTTGAAGACAAGAATGACTTTTATAGATATTTAGTATTTAGCAACAAGAAGGGATCAGAGTAGCGCAATAGAAGCATGGTGGAATTATAACTTGCAGGTCATGTGAAAATTTTTGATATATGATTTTATGATGATTGACCCTAGAAGAAGATAATTATTTTGTATATATTTATAATCTAGATGGGATTCATTTTCATGTGTATATAACAATAGTCATTTTATATTGGTAATTAAATTTTTGTGGTGGTAATTGCAAAGCAATAGAGGTGGTTGAGATATCTCCAAAGGTTATTTTAGTTAAGGTAACTAAAAAAAAAATTTAGGACTACTTGAACTTGTATATAGATGTGAACAATATAAAGGGGTAATATGGGCAGTATGTGCAAACATATGTAAATATTGTAGTGAGTGAGGGGAATGAGTCTCATAAAGATGGAAGTCGATGGTAGCCGAGAGGAGTATGAGGAAAAGGACTGCGACTTATGCTTTTAGTTTACTTCAAGAGGCGATTTAGCTTGAAAGTTAAAGATGTAAATTACGATGATAAAGAATATAAGCATGCATATTAAAGAGTGGATGCTAGTATAAGGATTTATGAGTAGAACATCAACAATTGAGATGAGGGTATGATTTACTAGTGAAAAGACACCAAAAGTAATAGAATGAGGTATTGAATTGCATCAAGAAGTCAAGAGATAGAGGCAGACACTTTCTCTAGATGTTGAATCTTTGTTATGAGAAAACTGTTGTGTGAGAGGAAAATGGGAGGGAACAAGAAAGATATGATTTATTGTTGCTCAGAATAAATTTATGAATATTTGATATCTGAAAATATTCTAATTTGAGTTTATTTAAATACTAGCTTATGTTGGAAGACTCGATGGTAATTAGCTTTGAATTATATTATTGAGAACTTTTACAATTAATTGAATACTTTGGTATAAAAAAAAAAAAAACTCAAAGTAGTATTCATGTATTTAAGAAATAGCATGATTATATATGTAGTAATGACAGTATTCATGTATTTAAGAAATAGTATAATTATATACGTAGTTACGAAAGATTGAAATCATTTCTAGTAAGGATTTCTCTTAAGGCATGTAGGCTGAATAATAAGTATCTAATACTTTGATTGGCAACCATTGATGCAAATAATAAAGCTGAAGGTCTTCTGAGTATTCATATATTTGATGACAAACCTTAAAAGTCGATTAGGTCTAACTTTATTAATTGTTTAGAAATTTGAAAGTTATGAATTACTAGATCATGAAAATAGCATTTGGTGAGTAAGAACCAAGTTATCATTTTCTGAAAGAAATTTGATGCATGCTGATTACGGTAACATTATGGAAAGAAAAGTAAGGATTTTAGTAAAGGTTGCAAGCATGTCAAGTACAGGGACGTGCTAGAATCCAGAAGAATAATGTTGATGCAGGCTGTTAAACAAAAGAAAGGAAAGAATTAGTAGATTCTAGAAAATTTGATACCAGAAGGAAATGTTAGAATTGGAATTATGATAGTTAAGAGAGGAAGGCTATAGTGATATAAATGCTAAATGATTAAGATAATCTAGGGTAATATATTGAAATAATTGTTGTCCGGCACGCCAATTACAAGAAATTTGAAGAATGCCTAAGTATAGATTATAACAGAACTCCTATGGTCACAACAAGAAATTCTAATTCTTGATACTAAACCTTGGATGTTAAATGATCCTTGTTCCTTAGGAATTTGATGTAAAGTGTGATAAGGCCAACTAGCTATAAGTATATTTGAAAATTTGAAATAATTGTAATAAGCTGGAAGACTAAGATCTTAAACGTATCCTCACCATTAAAGTTTTAGCCATAGACTAGCGTGTAAGCAATGATGATGGAATTTGTCAATAGAGCTTGTAGCTGGTGGCATAGATGTAGCAATGAAAAATTTGGATCTGGAATACTTCCAAGTTGAAGATGCAAATTTCGAAGATGAAATTTATTTAAGAGGAGAGGATTGTGACAGCCCGGACCGGCCCGACCCAGCCCATGGCCTTGCCCACATGCCGTGGAGCAGGGGGGTCCACGTGTTGTAGACCCATGGCTAGTCGCAGGGCAGTTGCGTATACCCACCGAAAAAAAAGAGAAACGTGGAACTCTTCCCTGTTATCCGAAACAAAACCCTCTCCTTCCGTGTCCTCTCTCTCTCTCACACACACACACACTCGTTCTCTCCCGCCCTCTGTCTCTATCTCCCTGGTGCTCTCCTATCTCCCCAGCATCCTCTTTCTTGCTCTCTTCCCTCTTCCCATCTCTGTGTGTGCGTGCGCATGCATGTGTGTGTTTGTGTGCACGAGGAAGTTGAAAAAACAGAAAGAAAGAAAGAAGAAAAAAAGGAATGGAAACAAGATCTTTCTTCTCCTCTCTCCTTCCTTCTTCTTCTTTTCCTTTCCTTCTCTTCTTCTTCCATGTCATTGCTGTGGATTGTGGTTGCTGCCATGGGGGAGCTCTTCCTCAAAACAGGTAAGATTAAGTGCTCCTTTTATATTGTTTGGGTTGATTTTAATTAAAGATTGATGAGTAGTTATTGAAACTCTTCATAGGTAGTTATTTTCTATTCTGAAATAAGTAATGGATGGTAGATTGAAAGAGGGGTCAAAACTGAAATTTTAAGTCTTGAAATAAAGAAGAATTGGGGAAAGGGAAGGGGCTGTTAGGAGAAGAGTGAGGGTTAAAGAAAATGAGGATGTATGAGATCAGAACCTTAGGAAAATAGGAAGATTAGAAGTTAAGCTTTGAGGGCGGATTGGTTTTGTCCTGATGTAATCCAGAAATTTTAACTCCCTAATGGCTAGGTAATTTAAGCTGAGTTTTTAATCGGAGATTGTTAACTGATGAGTTAACTTGAGGGCAAAATCTGAAAATTTTTGGATAAGGTTACCTAGGAAAAATAATTAATGGATTGGGGCTGTTACTGGGGGAAGATGAAGTAGAAGATGTTGTGTCCTCTCTTCTCTTTCTTTTTTTTTTTCCCAAGATAATGAAATTCTAAGAATTTAGGAAACTAAGTCATAATTATGTACACCGATAAAGATGATGATTTATGAATTTTATAAGTATCAAATATTGATTTGGGATTCCCAAATGTTCTAGGTCTATGACAAATTGAGTTGGCATATCGATTGGATTTTGTTACTGCAAAAGATAAGGATCTCTAATCACAACCACCTGCATTGATAATAAATGGTTGTTATTGAATGTTAGATGTTATGGCATTGCATATGTGCATGTACGGCAAACTTTGATTCTTTATGATCTTATATTATGCCAATTGCACATATATATATATAGCATATATATATATATATATATATATATATATATATATATATATATATATATATATATATCAAAATTTATATATATATAGCATATATCAAAATTTATAAGTGATAATGATAATAAGGTGAAAGGAATGAGTTATAATGAATTAAAATCAGGGCACCTAGACGAGTCACAATATTAGTATGGCCTCACCATGGGGAGGAATGTGATATTTTATTAGTATGGCCTCGCCACAGGCAGGAACGTGGCACCTTTATTAGTATGGCCTCGCCACGGGGAGGAACATGGTATTTAGTATGGCCAATCACGGGCAAGAGCGTGACCGTGAACAGTCCAAATGCTGGGAATTCGGATCCGATCCATATTACACATATTATAATATATTAATGGATGAGATTAATAGCTTGGTATTGATGTTAACAGAAATAATAGCAGTTAAAAATGAAATCCTAGTTGAATGGAACTTTGGATCTGGTTGGATATGATGAGCATATCGGAGCTGCTATTGATTGAGTATTGTATACATTTAAATTGTTAAATTTTGAAATATGATGAATATCCTGGTATCATTATTAAGAAGGGCACATGAATACTCAATTGTAAATTTGATATTTGAATCATTGTTTCTCAATGGGTATGTTTATTAAAGAATTGTTATCTTATCATGCTTGTGTGTGTGCTTAGGAAATCCCTGAGCTGTTAGCTCATGTTGTTATTTCTATTTCTTTTCAAAGCCACAGAAAATCTAACTAGATCGAGTTGAGTTGGAATTAACTTTTTGGTGAGAGGTAGTAGTAGGTAAGTTTTGTTACTGATATCGGATGTATCTGAACTGTGTATTTTTTTTGGACCATTTTAATTTTAAATAAAGAATGTAGTATATGGTTTACCTTAGCTGTTTATCTCTTAGAATTAATGTTCTGGTTCAGATGTAGCAGGCCTTTTATATACTCTAGAATTACACTCTAGGAAATATGCGGCCATGTCATGTGACCAACCCGAGTGTGGGGTTTAGGGCGTGACAACTTTCCCGTTTCAATAGTTTTTTAATCCACGGGCATACTCAACTCAGAATTATACATTATTACTATGCAATTCAAGAAACAAACTTAATGAAACGAGATACCCATCTCACGGGTCATTTTCTTGCATCAAAAAACAAGCCTATGTAATCTTACAAAATGCAGCCTGATAGGACAATCAAACATTTCAAACAAATAAAGGACCTCAAGTGTTGATGATGAAGAATCACCAATTCTTAAAGTCACCTGCTCCACCAGAAGATTACAACTAGCAAGCTTAGTATTAACCTTCATGCAGAATTGCCTGAAACAATCCATCCCACTTCACTTTGAGAAATCAACCTATGACTCTCCAAGGGTTTATCATCTCCATCACCCTCTCTTTTCCCTTTTTATTTTTTTGTTTTTGAGGGGGGGCAGTTGGGGGTGATCACAAACAAAAAAAAAAAAAGTATACTTTAATTTTTTTCTGTATTTCTTAGAACATTAATCTTGGTTATTTTTAGAATTGGTTTTGGAGTCCTATTTCAAGTGAAGTTGGTATAACAAATCTGTTATACTAGGAATATGTTGCGTTGAACAAGCAATTCTAATGAAATTATTAAAATTTATTATTGCTTGCTTTAGGTGTTCTTTTATATGGAGCTATGTGCAATTCTGAATTTTTTAGAAAATATTCTGGGGATTAGTTACTAGGTTTTCAAAATTCAAAAGTCCTAGCCTGCTTGGGAAGCAAGTCAAAGAAAGTCTACAAAAGGATTGATTAGGGCTGAATGAAAAGCATGGAAAATGATTTGTAGGAAAGGATTTCCTTAGGTCACATTTGGCCTTTCCAATCTTTCTCTCTATCCCTATCCTCTTCTCTATTTTTCTTCTCTTCTTATTACTTGACATGTTTTTGCCCTACTCACTACTATTTTCTCTTATTTTTGTTGTTATTCTTCTTCTTATTCACCAGACTGTTGGCTCTGCAGATTGATTTTCTGCAGAATATCCAATCATATCCATGCTTGATCTTTAAATTGTTTTAACCCCTTGCAGTCCTACATCCATTTGGTATTAGAGCTTAAAGGTCTTGCTCCATCATTCTAGTCCTTTTTTCTTGATCCCTTCTTATTTTTTCATTTCCCCCCTTTTTTCATTGCATCAAATGACAAGTTGAGTTTCAGAATTGATGGTCTTCTTGAACATGTAAAATATCGGAAGAAGATCTTTTGCCAAATAGATGATAGGTTGATATTTATCAACCATGATTTGACATTACCGACCACTACACTGCAAAAAATTGTAATGGTTTCAGAGAGTCAAGAGAATGAATAGCTAAAGAAACACTTCATGAAGAGCTCACAATCAAATCTTCTACATGTAAAGAGCATATGATCAAAGTTCCAAAGATGCCACAACCGAAGATGTGTTGACTGAGGATGCTGCAATTGATCTACAAGGTATTTTAAAGGTAGAAAATCACAACATTATGAGCACTCATGGCGAGACCAAATCACAACCCTCAAAGCAATGATGGAGATTAAGCAATGTGACATCCATTTTTGACTGATTTGTTAGATTCAACAAAAATCACTGTCAGAAGTATGATCTAAAGCTTGTTGATTGTCAGGCAATAGATATTAGACCAACGATTAGATGATGATTACAAGAAAATTTTATGCAGGCCTGCATCATCAAACCTTGGAGATTAAATGGTTGATTGAGCTTATAAGTGAACATCATGAAAATCTCCAGTCCAGGTTTGTGCAAACATGAATGAAGATGGATAGGTAAATTTTACTTCAATTTTTTGTATTTCTCGGAACTTCTAGGTAATTTTTAGTATTAGTTCTAGTGTCCTATTTCAAGTGAAATTATGTAAAAGAATATCATATTCGGTATATGTTAGTCAGATAAGTCATGAAATCACTAAGATTTGATCTTTAGTTGTTTTAGATGCCTTTCCATACAGGGTTATGTTCTATTCCAGATTTTACTATTTAGGAAATATTTTAAGGATGGTTATTTGTCTATCAAGAGTCTTAGTTTACTTGGAGCAAGTCATAGAAGGCCTATAAAAGGGTCTACTAAGATTGAATAACAAAGTATTGCATGTTATTTGTTTTGAATGAATGAGATGATTTCTTTACGTCAGGTTTGGCCTGGCCTTCCTAATCTTTCTCTCTTTCTATCCCTTTCTATTTGTTTCTTCTTCTTTTTCTCCTAGTACTTCACTAGTTCACTTTATTTTTTCCCTCATACTACTGTCATATTTTTGTTGCTCTTCTTCTTCCTCACTGGACCATTGGTATTGCAAATTGATTTTCTGCAGAAATTAAATCAGATCTTTGCTGGAATTAACTTTCGGCTGTTTTAATCCCTTGCTGTCAGGAGTGGGGAAGGTGCATGCAGGGTACCAATTGAGTAGGTTTGTCATTCAAAACTGTATTACTTGTACCACCTAAAGAGAACTTTTTTTACGAAAGAGAAAAGGGCTAAAGTACTTCATCAAACTAACAATCAATAAGTGTTATAGATCAAAGTATAATTAAAAAAAATACATCAGGGATCAACCATGCAAACCATGGAAACAGTTGGTCCAGGTGTAGAAAAAACCATATAAGGTTTGAGATTCATAATATATAAATTCATTTAAAAAATATTTAAAACAATTTCCTGATCAAAAATAGAAGACATTATTGCAACATATAATATTCTAAGAATACCCAATGAAAAGTTCAATGATTAAAAAAAATATTTTTATTCCAAAATAAAGAATAAAGACACAGTCATACCTTCTATAGCATGAGAAACTTCACGCTTTGAAGTTGACACAGTGGCAAACAAGCGGAAACTATCAGCCATGCTTATTGCCTGCATAAGTGACATGTATTCAGGAGATTAGTAACAGAGATCAAAAAAATGATCAGGAAGGCACCATTATACAAGATAATGAAAGCAAACATTTGTAGTTTTGCACTACAAATACCATCAACATATACAGAAGAATGACCATGTCAAGTCAAGAGTAGCAAAAGTAGCATGTGAACAGTTGACAATCTGCGGAAAGTGAAAGTTGCTTGAGAAGTATGTGATAAAGTTGCAATAAATATATCGGCATTCAAAACCCGAAAAGAATTGCTAGCTGACCATTGATCTACGCATAAATACTGAAAATCTGCTTATCTTTTATCTCATTTTAAAAGAATGATCAAACTAAGTTGAATACAAACTTGTTCAATGATTCAAGCACTAATAGCATGGTACATGTGCCATGCCTACATGCATACCATGTTGTACTATATACTTAGTATCAGCCAAAGTTTATAAGAACGTTCTGCAGTATTAGTAAGAGGAGGAAGGGTTAAGGATTTTCAGGGATGAGATACACATTGTTTGAGGAACCCTAGATAATGTCCGACTAAAGGATCATCAACAAGGGCACTCCTGTTGGTTGTATATTCTTATCCAACACATGTATCATTTGATGATACCATGTGTGAACCATTAGAATCATGCTGAGTGTAGGGCTAACCCAATAATGAAATTTTGTAAGGGGACTGGAGCAGGCACAGAAGTCATGGTATCTTTTTTGCTCAAGATTGGGTCTCTATGCCAGGTGCTATGCCAGTGGCTTCAGGGGCTATTCACGTTTGCCATATGCCAGCCTTGACCGAAATCTTTGGGGATGATTCCATACTACAGTTTGACAGAGGAATTGTTGGACACCCTTGGGGAAATGCACTTGCTTTCCATGGAATTCTATGAATCTATGAGATCAGGACATTCATGCTATGCATTGGGTTGGTACAAAGTAATACCAAAACAGTGCAATGTGAGGAAGTTGCTTGGAGGAAAAGAAGGCAGGGAAAATTATCAATAGTGACTGGACATATAGGGACCATGGACCTGATGATGCCACCATCAAAGTTTTTTTTCCAAGCTCAGAGAAGTCAAAAAGGATTTCAAATTTTCAATAGCTAATCAGAGGGATGCTCAGAGAGTCCAAAACTTGGCCAAATAGGAAGAGAATGCAAGGCAAAAGCAGAAACAACATTTTTTTAAGAAAAAGTAGATTTACTGGAGACAATGGTCGAGGCTGACATGGACTAAAAAGAGGAACAAAACCTTAGCTTTCCTCATGCTGCCAATGCTAGAAAATGCAACTAGTTTCTCAACTCAATGTTGCAGTCTGGGAGAAGTCCAACATTAATAGGATCCACAATTATTTGGTCACTCAGATCCAAAGTTCTATAGCTTGTTAAAAATAACAAGAATTGCTTTTCTTCGAGGATGAGAAGAAAGAAGCATTTAGGGAGACAGCATCTGGACAAGATGGTCTCTAATTCCCCAGGAGGAAGAGCTCATCCAAAAGCTAAAGCAGCTGGACAACATGGTCTCCAAGTCCCAAGGATGAAGAGCTCATCCAAAGCTTTCTTAACAGTGTTTTTAAGATCATTTTCCAGGTTTTGGTGAGCAGACTTGCTTGTTGAATGTAATGGCGGATTCAACTAAATGTGCCTTTATTAAAGGTTGTTTCATTGAACAGCTTCCTTGGAGCCAATGAAATGATCAACCACAGTACAGTATCCTACATAAACTAGGTTCTGAGAGAACTTATGACCGTTTCAAATGGGCTTTCATTACTAAAGCTAAAGGGAACAAGAGATTCAATAAGAAATAGGGTTTGCAAATCACTCAAACTATCCCGTATAGCAACACCATCATTAGTGAGTGTACATGTAATTGGATTAAAGGTGAATGAGTAAACAAAAGAACTCTATCTCCCTTGAGCTTTTTGTTCTTTGATTATCTTATTTGAATTATGATGAAGGCAAGAGAGGTGGGGATAGTGGAAGATCTGGGTGACAGACTGACCCTTTATTATACTACTCATGGTATTCCGTACCGGTCCGAACTGACCGGTACATCCATATCATACCATACCATACCGGCGGAGAACCGAAACAATTCAAGCAGATTTTTCGGAAAATGGCCTAAACCAAACCAAACCAATCGGTACGGTACGGTACCGGGAGGTTTGATCTGGTACAGTTTTTTTTTTTTTTTTTTGCCCATTCGGTGGAATTTTTTTATTTTTTTTATTGGTGGTACGGTATGGTACCATACCGTATCAATCGGCTACCGGCACGGATAGTGGTACCGAGTCCGCAAACCTTGATACTACTATTTCGTAAAGCTGATGGTGAACAAGTTTCCTTGCTGAAGTTCATTATCTATTGCTTCAAAATTATTTCAGCCTTGAAATTTAATGTTCATTAGAGTTCCATTATTTACCTGGTTGGCAAGTGCAGCCCTTAGCATTATGCAGCCAACTATTATGCAAGCCCATGCAAGTGGCCTAGCTTCAATTGGTTGTGCCTACATGTTGGTTATATTATGGTTGAATGCAAGTATTGTTGAAATGTTACATTAATTGCGACCAAGTATTAAGTGCTAAATAGTAGGCAGTATGTGTTGGTTAATATCATTATTAACTTTGCTATTGTTGTTAATGTATATTTTATTTTTTAATATATTATACTTTTAAATATATGCCTGCATATGGATCTGTATGCTGCATATGCACCATGTGGTCCTTGACCACATGCAGCAGCCAACATTTACAACTCAGCACTTTAGGGCCTGTTTGGATGTCTGGGCCCAAAATCTCATGGGATTCGTGGGTTGGGCTCAGACAACCAGCTAAATAAGACTCGCTTAGACCTATGATAATAAAAATCCAAAGAACCATGGAAATGGGCTGGCCCAAATCCCATAGGAAGAAAAAAAGACCTCAGCAGGTCTCTTTTTACTCCCTATGAGATTCGGGCCAGCCCACTCCAATAATTTTCTGGGTTCGTATAATTATAGATCTAAGCCAGACTTATTTAGCTGGCTGTCAGGGCCCAACCCACGAATCCCATGGGATTTTAGGCCCAAACATCCAAACGGGTCCTTAGAAATATTTTCACCTTAAAGAAAGCACAGGAGTCTATCTTCTTCCGATGGCAATGCGGAGACTGAAGGGGGTTAACAAAGATTATAGAAGGGCTTTAGACTAAACAATGCCAGCAGCATGGTGTCTTTGGAATGAAACAAACAAGTGGATTTTTCTTAGCAAATTTTTGACAAAGAAAGTTCTTTTTACATCTTTCTCTTTCTTTTAAAAGTGGAAATAGCTAAATCAGACACCATTATACATAAATGCAATCATATGTGGAGAATCTCTAAGTACTTTAGTTCTTTTAAGTACAAGTGCTCCTTAACTAAATATAGGGATTCGTCCCTTACTTTTTATTTCAAAAATAATAATAAAGATAACAATAATAGTAATCAATCATTAAAGAGAACACTATAGAGCTTATGTGGCCTTACCGGGAAAAAGTTGTGGATTTGCTTCTGGCATGAAGATTCAACTATATTACTCAACATAATCACCAATCTTTTGTCACAATTAGATGATATCGATGCCTACCATAGCTACATTGCTATTTAAATATTTTGCTACTTCACAAGAAAATTTAGTTAAGAATCAAATACATCAAACTATAAAAAGAAAACAAGAGATAGCTGTGATAAAAAACAACATCAAGAGCTTAAAAAACTTAACAACTTAGTTATAATCAAACCCAAAATTCTTAGCACCAACATCCATACCAGCAGCCTACTAGTACAGTATAGGCCAATACAATGCAGTACCATAATGATACATTGGATGTGCATTCATGTTGGACGCCACCATAGCATAAGTAGGAAGTGATAACATATACCAATACAGTACAATACTGAAGGGCATATCAGTATCAATGCCCTATCATTACAGTGCAGTAGAGCCAGTACGGACCAGTACGGTATGGTACTCCAATACATGCTTGCAATTTGCAACGATACTACACTCAAAGTCAAGTACTTAAATAGTGGATCTCTAGTAATATTGACCACGCTAGTATAAAATCTACAATGATATCATGATTTGCCATGAGTTTTTTAGCCCAAGGAAAAACGCTTGAAAAGATAAGAATCAATCTAAATAAGTTAACATCCCTTAATTTCCAACAATTCTGAAATGGAGAGAGATTGGTAGCATCTACCACCATATAATCTGTGAGACAGTAAGGAGAAAAAAACTAGTAGTGATTACCTCCCCATGACCAGTTACAAACGAACTTGAACCTTCCAATAATGGTAAGATGATTGATTGTATTTCATTAGGTGCTTTATCTATGTCTTCAAACACAACCCAAAAACCTTTCAGAATAGCCTGTCACAATAATTTGCAAAGAAAAGTTTTTAGCAAACATTCATGACTGAATGCACCAAACATAAAGAAATAATACAGACCTGAGATAGTGAACCATGCTGCCATCTGAATTCACCAGGTTGTTCTGAGCAGATATAACTTCCTACCAATGTTTTGCTGTCCATTTGTTCATCCATGTGAATGAACAGAACTGAAAATGTGAAAATTTCAAGGAATTAATTGGAGCAGTAACTTCTAGCAGTCATTGTAAATTTGTAATAAACTGATGAAATATAAAAAAGTGAAGCTGTAGTTACTGTAAATGCAAATGCATGCTACTCAACCACCACCAGCATGGACCGAAGGAGGGAGGATGAAAACTTCAAGGAAATAATTGGGGAGCAACTACTAGCAGCCATTACAAAAGATGGAAGGAATAAAAGTTGAAACTGTATTCCTATTGCACACTGTACACACAAATGCATACTACTCAACCACCAACACACCACCAACTCCCCATCCCACCACCACCCCCTCCCCCCAAAACCCAAAAAAAAAAAAAAGGTCCCCCATGGCAAGACTGGCTGATCCACAGCCGCAGATGTGCATATGCATCCCACTAACATTAAAAAAGCACTTTTACACTGTCACAAAACAATGGGAAGAAAATAGGGGAACCTCTAACTCAATCTATAAGTATTTCAAAAGGGAGAAAAAAAAAAAGAAGTCAACCTCTAATTCAATCTTTAAGTTCATTTCACCTTACCATGATTTCCATCAGAATGATAAAACAATATGTGAAAAATTAAGTACTAATTTTTTAATATATGTGACAAGATTGGATACTTGTATTGCAAAAGAAAGAAAAAAAAATGAAAAGGAAAACCACCTTTATTCAGTCTGTAAGTTTAACCTTTCATGTTATCATGACTTTTTGCCATGATTATGGTATTCTCAGAATGACAAAAGGACATGTGAAAAATTCAGTACAAAAAATTCAGATACATGGCAAGATTATATAAATTTAGGGATTTGAGCCGAGATTTCACAACCAAATATTAAACAAACAACAGCAGAATGTTACATTCGAAGTCTAAAAGATGCATATTTTAAACAAAACTAGGATCACTCAGCTTGCCAAGGAGCTCCATTCAAGAATCAGACACTTTGTATTGGCACACCACCAGTGTGATAGGTTATGTTCCAACAATTAATACAGCATTGCACACACTGTACATTGGGCTGTATCAGTATACATTGCTATAATAAGCATGAAACAGTACAATAAACAACAAGACAGGCTGTAACATGCTTTACCATTTTAAATTTGTGTCCACCATTCTAAACGAACATGTTCCTGCTTGAGAAAATCTGAAGATTTTGTTGTTTTTCCTTTTGAATTTTATTGAGAATTAGAAGGATGATCTAGACATTGAACAATGTAATTATGCTATTGCTGATCATGTAACCATTCTACAATAAAACAACAATATACTTATATCTATCACCAACACTTGGAAGTTGGGGTGGTGCTCCGTCCCAAAACTCGAGACGCATCCTACCATCCTACTGGCATTTAAAACCTTGATGTCAATTCTACTTATTTATAAAATAATAACTTGTTAGATCGTTTGGGTGTTAATCCTATGAAGTAAGAACCCATATAATATGCAGGTCACCAACTCAACTCATATACAATGTACAATAAAATATCTAGCCATATGTCTTTTAGCAGGTCAGGCTGGATTTTGTTTTTTGCTTGCAAGGCCCATAGTTGTAACTTGTAAGTGCCACTACCTATGAAACATCTTTCCTATACATTAAAGGGGAGTCCAGAGGACTCCCAACATGCCAAGTGTCGAACTCTCAACGCGCCCAAGTGCAGAAGCAGTTCTTTTTTTCCATCGAAGTCTTCTCGAACCCTCAATTGCCATACCTCTGCACGATTTTTTTTTCTTCTGGAACTCTCCATTGCTCAAAATCTTCCCCCCTCTCTCACCCATCCATCAAGAGAAGCAGAAGCAGAGACAGAGGCTACTTCACCTGTGAAACAGGAGAGGAGTTGGGATCTAGAGGGATGTCGTCCATGGTTGGAGGCAGTGCCAAATTGAAAGTCGTCTCCCGCAATTCGCTCTTCACATCGCCGATCCAAAACCCTTGCCTTGACCTTATAGGCAACATGCCCTTCCATGCCTTCTCCCCTGTAGTCCTAGTTAATACTCTTCCTTTCGATATTTTTTGTTTTTCTTCTTTTATAATCTTATAAAATGGTAAGGCTTGGTGAGGAAGAAGTGTAAGCTAGGTGGTTTTTGGTGTGGTGCAGGAGGAGGAGGTGGTGGGAGAAGGTGTGGGGTGGGAGGAAGGAAGAGATGGAGAGTAGGTCCGGGAGCGGACATGTGGATGGAGTGAGCCAGAAAATCCCCAAACCCTACAAAATATCATGCTTCTACCAAGATTAAGCTCTCAAAACCTTAAGGGACCAGGACACACCGCCACAACTCGCACAAAATCCCATATGCTTAAGAAAAACCCCAATCAGAACCGAAGAAACCCCTCCAATCTCCCTCAGGTGCTCTCCTTCCAGCCGATCTCCGAAAAAGAAGAAGAAATGAATAAAAAAAAAAAAAAAAAAAGCAAAAAGAAAAAAATGATCAATCTATATGGGAAAGGTCTTACCTTTTAATTTTTTCTGCCTTTCCTTTGTTTTCGCTGATTTTTCCTATGTTTTCCCCTGGTACTTCCTCTGTTTTTTTTTTTTTTTTCCATTCTCCGGTGTCTCAATCGGGTGGTAGGCTTGGAGCAGCCGAATAGGGAAGTTTAGACGATGGCTAGGGCTTTGTGTTGGTAGTTGCACATGAGTTTAAAAGGTATGAATATATTATCAATTAATCTATTGAATCAGGTTGTGGTTAGGCCATCGAAAGATTTAGAGTTCAAATCCTCTCATCCTCTAGTTATATACATATTTTAGAAGCTTTTGTATTTCTTTCTTTTTTCTTTCTTTAAATAAAATAAAATAAATGGAAGACTCTGGTTATATCTAAGAACACGAGGTTGTGGTTTGTTTTTCCATATCATTTAGTAGATCTTAACATTGATCATTATTTCATTCTTATCTTCTTTTCCCTTCTGATAATTACACATTGGCTTCTATTTTCTTCAAAGATGGAATTAACAATAGTATCTTATAATTGTACATTCTGGAACTATAAGCATGCAACATCTGAAAAGCTGCAACTTTAAGAACCTTAAAGCTCTTAATCCAAATCCCCACTAAAGTTGAGATTGCTTTGACACCATTTGAATATCTTTGCTTTGTAGATCTTTCTTAATAATATCAAAATGCTTCTGTATTTTATGTTACAATTTCATTTTCTTGAATGTTGTGTCTTTTCACCTAATCGGAAACAAACCTTATGCCCTTTTAGTGATAAATAGATAACTTTCAGTATTTTTTTTCCCTTAGATGCGCCGGTCATCAGCACTTAGCCAGTCCTGAAATAGTGGGGAGAAATAATGGGTCATTATCTTTTGGAATGCTATGGCATGACTGGGGTTTGTGTTATTGGTTATAATCTGAAAAATTTTAACTACTTCATTATGCTGTTGGATGTACCAAGTTAATACATAACACATACATTATCCTGACTTATATATTTAAGCTTTGGCCATATATTCATTATTAATGATGATAATTTACAGTTTGTCATGATGCTATCCAATCCCTCGCATGGTACTCGAAAGGGAGACAGTTCGCAAACATCTTCCTCAAGCAGAGGCATGTTAATCACCATCTAAGGCATCACTTATTTCAGTTCACTTGCTCTTCCTCTGATTCAATGCCATTTAAAGGTCTTCATCATTACAATTCACAATTGCAAATTATTTGTCATGTTGGTCATACTTTTTAGTTTGCTAACTCAATGCACTCAACCTTGAAAAATCTTGAGCTTTTGAATGTTGCATGGATGTGAGCAGGCACTTGGAGCATCCCCTTCCCTGGTGGATTCGATCCCCGTTAGTTTAGGGAATTCAGGTGGCTGCTCATGCTGTCACAGTCCGATTGTCAAACTTAAATTGAATAAGGTTCATGATTCCAAGATTTCATAGGCTGTTGAAAACCTACAGCTGTTTGTGAGTGCTTTCATTTGAAGTCTAAAATCGACACCTTTGATGTGGTGGCTGAATTTTTGTTAATCATTGACACTTCTAGTGTTTTCTTGGGATTGAGCAGTTAGATCATAAATTCATCCTGTTTTGTAACACAATTTTTCTTAATGGCTTGCTCCCCTTCCCATACATTCTTCTTTTAATTAGTCAGATAGAAGATATGCACTAATATTATAGTGCAATTTTAGTAATATAATACATACCTGTGTTACTATATTATTATACATCCATGATATCATACTCAGTGTAATAATAACTGATGCAAATATTTTGTATATACTATGATGTATGGCATATTGACAAAATACCCAAAAAAAAGCATATTATAATAGTTTAGCTAATACATTTTTGTTGATGTAAATATGTGATATTATGATACTTTTAAACTTTGTGATATGATAGTTGCAGTATATTATAGGTACTATAGTAAAATAAACATAATATTCTATATGGTACATAGTATATTAATTATCTTATAACAACATGGCTATAATATATTAATAATATACTAAAGCCCTATCTAGGATGGATAGCCAAGGGCTAAGAACTCTTTTGAAAGATTCTAATGTTTTTTATGAAAAGTTTAAAATAGCCTGGTGTCCGGAAAAAAAAAGGTCTACTTAGAAGATTCCATTTTGGAGCTTTTGAGCAAAACCTCTACTTGAGAAAATATAGGAAGCTATTTCCATCTTAATGAAAATTTTGGATTAATGTATTAATTATATATTATTTTTTCAAAAATATGAAGTGGTTTCAAACCATCTATTCTTTGCAGGTGACTATACACTTTCGTCTAGAATTCTCAAGCACATCCATCTTCCAAGGTATTTGTTGAATTTGACTGTTTATTTATATGTTGATAAATGAAAATTTGTAATATTTTTTATTTTGTTTTTTCTTAAAATTTATTTTATCGTGTTATATGTTAGGTTGATTTAGTTGTTTGTTTTTCCAAATCTTGATGTAATAGTGGTTTTTTCATGGAACAATCAATCCACGCAAACATATCAAAATTTTGTACAGCATCTAATATTTAAAACAACTATAGCTTTTGCTTATCACCATGTTTCTATTAATATTTTTATTATTTATTTAAATTCTGCTGCGTAGCATGGGCTACCTGCTAGTAGTGCACTAAGGGACAGCCATAACAAAGCATCTATCGAATCTGAAATGATCATGTATCTAAATAAATTTAGATATTTATACGCCATTCAAGTATAAAAGAGAATGTTCAATGAGAACTGCAGAGTACCTCGATTTCCACTTAGCTGTGCCAATTTATTGATCAGTGCAGTCTTTCCACCACCTGCAGGGCCGTGGAGAAGTACCGGCCACTTTTGACTCAATGCCATTAAAACCATCTCAAAACTCTTCTTTACCGCAGGAGTCAAGACATAAGGGCTTCCCGATAAGACATCACTAAAGGGAAACATCAAAGGGGAAGTTAACATTATAGATAAAAATTGTACAATTTAAGTAACAGCCGCATCTACCTAAGATTATAAATATATTGATCACATCACATACCATGAGACCTTATTCCTGCAACTTCTACTTCCAGATTCCAGATCTCGAGAATGTAATGATGAATTAATGAAAGAAACATTGTCAAAAGATTCTAGAAAAGAAGTAAATTTAGTAGTTCCAATAAGACAGCTTCCATTTTCCATTTCAGCTGCTTGAAGATACCAGCCAGCCTTTTCCAATGAAGTATCCTTACAAAACTCCTCCCACCTGCAGTATACAAAATACAAATTGTTAGAACATAAGACCATCTTGCATACGTGCATGGAAAATTTTCTGAAACAATGTAATAAAACTAACCGGAGCAAGCACATAAAAGCTTCTGCTGGTTCTAGACCAAAATTTTCAGTAGCTCTATCACTTATCCTAAGAACAACCGATAATATCTGTACGCTACACCATATTATGTCCAGTGTGTTACTTGATGTTTTGCCATCAACCAAACCAATATTGCAAGTCTGCTGCGGCACGTCTATGAAACAGGACCAATCCCATAATTCAGCAAACACTTT
Source organism: Cocos nucifera (assembly GCA_006176705.1). Taxonomy (NCBI): domain Eukaryota; kingdom Viridiplantae; phylum Streptophyta; class Magnoliopsida; order Arecales; family Arecaceae; genus Cocos; species Cocos nucifera. The sequence continues at coordinate 1,292,587 of QRFJ01000152.1, forward strand.
CGGTTCCATGACCAGAAAACAATAGGACACACGAACAGAATCAAGCAACTGTTTAACATCCTGAAATTACAGCAGCGGTTAGACAACGTTAATCAGCAAAAGATTACACCAAATGGCCTAGAAAATAAAAATGATTCACAAACTCAAATAAACAGACTGCATATCAAGTGGTTTCTATGACATTTAACATCTAAGGGTCTGCCAAAATGGCCCTGAGAAATTAAACTCCACCACATGCAAATACACTTAGATACACACAGACTACAAGTATCAACAAACAAAGCAGCTGATACAAACAAATGTGTGCAATACAGTGTAATCCACATTAGCCTACAACTCGCAAGCACCTGCAGGCCATAATATATGATGGTAAATTCCCGCAACACGTGAATCAGTCTCATTGAATAAATACACCAGTATGTGATGGTAAAATAAATAGCACCCAAGGGAAGAGCAAGACATAATCTAACAGGCATTAAAACAATTATCAGAAATAGATAACTAAGACTAATTTGCAAATGCACTATTTCACAGATGTAAGAACTAAGAAATATTATTGAAACACTTAAGTGTTAGTTTATATTAATGAAGTAGAAACTGACCATTAATTAAAAGCCAAAGAAAACAAGCATGCATGTATACTCTCTAAGTCTCTATATAAAGCAAATAGTGAAACCACATAAGAACCGTCAAAGGCAAAAAATAAATAGAAAAAATATGTTGTTGCAAAATTTCATATAGATTTGTAATAATACAATTGAGATGTTGGAGTTCACTTATAATGAATGCATATTGATATTCCAAAATAAGTACTAGATAAATTTGTAGGCTCGAGTGTGATGCTCCCAAGCCTTGGGAGACCGGGTGAGGAGCCATGGTGTTGGCTTCGTGAGTCTAGGACTGCTTTGGATCCTAGAGCTAGGACTGGTTTGGTCCTAAGGTGGAGGTTTAGCCCTCTACGATCTTGAGGCCCAGGGATTTGAGTCTTGAGTGGGCTAATCTATATTTGGGCTAAGTTTGAGTCCAAGGGGGTAAGAGCATCTCAAGTCATGGATGTATATGGGCTTGGGTTAAGTGCAATCACATTGGGTTAGCTATGGAAGTTTTTGAGCTAGGGTTATTAGGCTTCCTAATTGAATTAGGGAAGGATTCCTAGTTTGACTAGGAATCATGGGAGCTTTGTATAAATACCCCACTATGTATTGTTTTAAGGTAATTAATCAAAAAGCTTTTCTCCCTAACAACTCTCCTCTCTCCTTATCAAAGAGGAGTTTAGAAACCCTAGCGCCTCACCTAATCTTGCTGCCCTCTCTTGTGTAGCCGCCCAAGCTTCCATGCCCAGGTCTTTATAGGTATTTGGTTACTAATCTCCAAGTCTCCACACCTCTAGGAAAAACTCCAACTATTGGTATCAGAGCATTGTTGGATGTCGAAGAGGAAAGGAAAAGTCCTTGGAGGACTAGGTGCAGCACAACGCAACAATTAAAAAGGAGTCCTAGTCCCACTAGGAATCCTTGTCTCCTCCTTCTTTGGATGAATCTTATTGGTGTTTCCAAGTTTTAGAGGCCTGGTGAGGACCTCTACATGCAGTAGAAGTCAAGGAGAAGCCAAGTTGGGCATGGAAAAGAAGGAGAAGCCCACAGAGCGCAAGGTGGAGCACAAGGCTGCCAACAAGAGAAGTCCTAGTCGAATCCATGTTTGCACCCTTCTTGGATCCTTTTCTTGCTGGTCCAGGTATTCAAAATCTTGGTGAGGACTTCTACATCTAGTAGGAGTCAAGAAAAAAGAGCCCCCCAACATCTGGTTGCGTGGGGAGGAAGAAAGAAGGAGATCCGTCAGGAAAGAAAAATCTGCACACCCCCTTCCAAGGTATACCTTCTCAAATCTGATCTATTTTTATCGTAATTGTAGTTGGTGCCAACCATGGGTTGAAGGTGGCGTTTGAGAAGTTTGATGGGAAGGGAAGCTTCTCGATATGGAAGGTTAAGGTGGAGGATTTGTTGGGCCAACTCGGGTTGGATCTAGCCTTGGAGGAAAGGCCGAAGGATATAACGAATAGATAATGGAATTCCTTGGAAACAAGGGCATGTTCAATGATCAAGGGTTGTTTGGCGGACTCAATTTTGTGTGGCATGTTAGAGAAAAGGTCACCTAAGGGGTTATGGTCAAGGTTGCATACCATGTATATGAAGAAGAACATGTGCAACAAGTTGATGTTGAAGAAACAATTACACAGTCTTCAAATGTACGAAGGTGGAGACATTATGAGTTATATTCAACAGTTTGACCAGATGAGCGTGGATTTGCTGAACCTTGGAATAAAGATGGAAGAGGAGGACAAGAGCCTGCTCTTGCTATGCTCGCTGCCCAATAGTTTCAATCCTTTGGTGATAGCTTTGCTATATGTTAAGGAGACACTGCACTACAATGAGATAGCCTCAGTTCTTAGGTCCAATAAGCAGAGGGAACGGATGACAAAGGAAGATATTTCCTAGGATGGCCTCGTTGTAGGGGAGAGGCCCAGGAGAGGGAAGAATAGGAGCGAGCACAAGAGACAAAACAAGTTCCGAAAAAGTAGAAAGGAAGCAAGGTGCTTCAAGTGATAAAGCAGGGCACTTTAAGTGGGACTGTCCTCTTAGGAAGAAGTACAACGGAGAAAGGGAAGGGACTGATTCCTGAATACCGTTGCTAATTCAAAGGAGGATTTCCTCTTGGTGGTTTCCGAAGGGTCCGCGGTGTGTGGAGAATCCGAGCAATAGCGGTAGTGGTAGAGTAGCAGCAGGAGGCCCAACAGGACAGTGCTGGGTAGCTGACCTCGTTTTCAGTTTTGTCTTTTGCAGGTGCATCAGAAGGACTCAATATTCAGGTGGAGCATCATCCAGAGGTGCTTCCACATGTGGAGGGAGGTTTGGCACAAGTTCAGGCCAAGGGGTGCAAGGGAAGGAAAAAAATTCCAGCACCAGCGACAATGTCGTACTACACAAGTCGATGCGGAATGTGCGACAACCAAAAAGGAATGGCTTTGAGGAGACGGTGTCATATGCATTGGTTGTAGCGAAAGGAGATCCTAAAATCTATAAGGAGGCTGAGACAAGTCAAGAAGAAAATAGGTGGGCTCAGGGCATACTAAAAGAGCTTAGTCCCTCTAGAAGAACCTGAAGCGACGGTTGATGCAATTGTCTAGCAGAAAGAAGCCTACAAGACATAAGTGAATGCCCAAATGCAAGAAAGAACCTTCAACCCAAGGGGAGGCAAATGTCTCGGAGGCTTCCAAGGGAGCTCCAAGGCTGAAGGATTTGGCATTGGCGATGGGGTTTGCACAGGATGCTATTAGAGTGCACGGCGACAACGGGTTGGTGCAGATTGACCGCACGAAGTTTGCCAAGGCTTTGGAGCACTAAGGTAGAGATTATAGGCTCAAATGTGGTGCTCCCAAGCCTTGGGAGGCCGGGTGAGGAGCCACAGTGTAGATTCCATGGGTCTAAGACCGATTTAGGTCCTAGGGCTAGGACCGGTTTGGTCCTAGGGTGGAGATTCGGCCCTCCACAGTATTGAGGTCCAGGGATTTGGGTCTTGAGTGAACTAATCCAAGTTTGGTCTAAGTTTGGATCCAAGAAGGTGAGAGCATGTCAAGTCATGGGTGTACATGGCTTGGGTAGAGTGCAATCACATTGGGTTAGCCATGAGAGTTTTTGAGCTAAGATTATTAGGCTTCCTGATTGAATTAGAGAAGGATTCCTGGTTTGACTAGGAATCATGTGAGCCTTGTATAAATACCCCACTATGTATTGTTTTAAGGCAATCAATCAAAGAGCTTTTCTCCCTAACAACTCTCCTCTCTCTCTCTTTCCCACACCACAAACCAACCAAGAGGTGCCACACCATACTCCTTATCAAAGAGAAGTTTAGAAACCCTAGCGCCTCATCTAATCTTGCCGCCCTAGCTTCCACGCCCAAGGTTCCAAGGTGCTTTGCTGCTGTTCTCCAGGTCTCCATGCCCAAAGAAGATCCCCAACAATATTATCCTATTTTTTTCTGCTACTCAATCGCACCTCCCTTTCCTTGATATTGAAAAATCGCTGCTACACCTCACACCTCCCTTTCCTTGATATTGAAAAATCACTGCCACAAAAGAACTATGAAAGATAGAAACTCGCAAAATTGTGTACATACATACATACACATACACATACATATATTATAGAAGAATTGCAATTATAATGCCCGAGTGGATCTATGATGGTGGAAATTGATATCAACTTTATAAACAAGGTTTTTTAATATCAATACCAAACTCTATACCAATTTCCCATTAGAGCAGCACAAGTATTGGTATGGTACTGATATCGACGATACGTGCCAAAATTGAAAATATTAAAAAAAATGAAAAATAGTGGTACTGATCGAATGATCAGTAGGGTACCATCAACATACACCAGTGCGGATCACTACAGACCAATACACCCACTATTGGTATAGCGGGTTTCAGCATCCCAGCACCCATACCGATGCTAGTTTCACATTGGAACAGTATGGCACCAATGGTATCATTCTGTTCTGGTGGCATTTGAATCCACAGTTTTAAGTGACCAATCGGACAGCCATCTTGAGTGTAAAGACAGGATGAGTCGAAAAATGGACCAAGATGGGAAGGGACATCCGCCATCCCAAGTATCAAAATGCAGGGTGTCCCATTCTACCAAAAACGGGGAGGAGCCTGTCCCATGGAATCTAAACCTTGATTGATATACTGATTAAACTGCTAGACTGCCAGTCAATCTATACAATTTTTCCTATGGTTTTGCTACTATCTTTACAAAAGTAAAAAACTTAATCCTGGTCATCAATTTCCAAAGGGTTTTAAGGAAATTAGTAGACAACCAGCTGACATTCAGTTACTTGTATAGTTATTATTTTTATTTTTAAAAATAGCTACTGTTATGAATGATTCCAGTCCTCCCCTCCCCCACCTCTTCCTGCCCTCATCAACTATTAATTACCAAATGATTAAAAACCATGCAGTTAAGAAGTATGGAACATCAAAAAAACAGACTACTTTCGCTGGCTTCTGAAATAACAAGAACTTGACTGTGGTAATTGCACAAGAACAAGCATTTGGAGTAGAAAACCTATATCCTTAAAGTTGCTAATATTGATCATATAAAACATAAGACTATGAAGTAATGACCTCCTCAATATGATGATGCAGTAATCTATGCATCACTTTACAGTGCAATTGCATAACCTCAAGATGCTGTTAATTAGATGAGAAAAATTCGGAGCTTCTTCTGGCTAATCAATAATTTCCAGTTAAATGCCATGATATACCATAAATTCTCAAGAGCATTTAACAAAGAACGAGATAAAATTAGCAATTCTTTTTACACAATCCCACTGTTCAAAAAACATGGACAGTGAGTATAATTTATCTGGATCAGCAGCTTACTCAGTGTAAGATTTTTGTAGCCAAAATATGATTGTGCTTGTAATATCCTCTAGAAAAGATGACAGCGAGATATGCATTTATAAATCTATAGGGACAATCATCTTTTGCATAAAAAAAATGGAAAACAACAAAGATAACAAAGTTGATATGGAACTCCAGAAGTGAAATACAAAGAACTTATATTTCTCCACATCTATAACAATGTCACAGAAGAGGCTAAATATTTAATTTTGATTTATGATATATCATCAATGACAAATCAAGTGACAGATGTAACTCCATTGAAATTTACTTCTGCAAACAAACTATGAAGCTTTAAAAAAGCACCTTTTCTGTGAAATTTGAAGCAGGCCCCAACAATAAAAGACGTCTGAAAGGAGGGGGGGAAAATTTAAAATAACTCAACATACACCTGCAAGAAAACAATGCATTATATGCCTGAAAATATATGGAGCATAGACATTTTGTTGAAAGAAAGCAACTAGTATCACTGGCAGTGATAATCTACTGCACCTAATACCTATAACATGCAGTAACAGCAACCAAAAGAAGATCACTTTTAAAATATGCTGGGTGCAACTTTGTGTACACCATGAACCTGTTTGGATGCCAGAAGATCTAGATCTAACCTAAAAAATTTCAACTGCACCAATTTGTTTTACTGAGTATTGTCAGGAAATGATGTCCCAGACATCTGATGAGTAATGAAGCAGCATGACAATAGGTTTGAAGCATGAAGTGAGACCATAACATGGTACAAATCATACTACATATGATATAATATGTGACATTGGCAATACCTTGAACAACTTGCACATGTTATATCATATATGTGCGCTTGAGTTGTAATTCAGTATTCATTCTTTTTTATGAGCTTGTGCACAGTTTGTCCTTGCGATCTGGTATATGGGATCTCAACATTGACCTTATATTACCTAACCAATTAATTAGCTTGATCTAAGCTATCCATGGGAAGTACTGAACATAGAGATCCTAAGAAGACACTCAACAAGATATGCTTGCACATATATCTGAGATTCCCAAAAAACAGTCAACATATGTGTGATGATTACAATTTACAAGACCCATCTGTATATCTAAAATCAATCGAGTATGATATTGTGATATTCTATTTTTTGTAAATTTTCATAGTTGCTCAAAAAAATTCTGTCTACCTTCTTCTAGAATATTCCATTTTTTGTATGTTACACTGGAATGATGTTAGGAGTATTTGGCTCCAAATGCTTCCCCATCAAATGAATATAAATGGCCTCTCAAAATGAAAATCGACACCATTAATCATGATCTAGTTAATTTAATTTGTTAGGAACTAAAAAAATCACAATTTTTTTGGTCTTTTACTTATAAACCAAACAAAAATGAAATTGAAAATTTCAACAATATGATATCACAATTTAGTTTGATCTTAGAAACATCCAAATTAGCTAAAATTTGATCTGCATATGTCTTAAAATATTTAGATCATTATCAACGGTTTGGATTTGCAAATTATAAAATTAATGATATGTTTTCACTCATTAGATATATTTCTATCATTTTTTTTCCAGCTTGATGAATACATAACTCTAAAACAAATGATTTTTAGTTGGTACATATTTTATAGATCAGTATAAGTCCATTGATTTTGATTGGAAGCATTTGGAGCCAGATGCTCTCAGAGAAATTCTAGCCTATATACATATAAATATCATACATACACATACATACATGCAAATATATATCCTTCTTAAACTATACAAAAGAATAAATAAATTTCTATCAACAGCCATTGATGGCCCTTAGATTTAGGGGGTATCATCGAATCCATCTGTGCCATATATGACTGTATGAAAATCCACAAAATCAAATTCAGATTGAAATGGTCAACCATCCAGCCACATGGATGGCCAAGTCTAGGACACCGTCACCATCTCAATTGACTAGATTGACCAGGAAGACAAATACGAACAAAGGATACAGATATTTCAACACAAAATATTGAAAAAGACATGGCATGGCTAGAATATGCCAATGAACGCATGTGCATTCTATGCATATTTACATACATAAACATGCATAGGCAAATAGATCTACATATGCACTAAACAAAGAATTTATAAATTTTAGTCCATACATATACGATATCATCAACTTTTACAAGTTCATCATCTAGTCATAATTCAAATCCATAGACTCAAATCTGTTAAAATGAAAATAGAAAAAAAAGCCCTTCCCCTCATTTTTGGAGGTATGGGGAAGAATGCCAAGTGTATCCGAGAAACATTTGGATTCTTGTTTTTTAATTTTGGAAAATAGGATATTTAACACTAGTATTTCACATGTAGAAATATCTAACAAATACTGTTATGTGGTATGCACACAGCATGTGGTATCCATGCTTCCTAGTTGACAAGAAACTTGGTGGTGTAGGCTGTAGTTATGCTGACAGCTTCTGTTGGGACCAATTCGGACCTCCCAATAAAATTAGGTGCCTTAGACAGGCTAACTCAATTAAATTTGAGGAAAGGGTAGCCTCAAAACATATGGACATCCCCCACATTCTAACAAATTAAACAAATGTAGGTTTCCATTTCGGGTGGTCAAAGGTCAACCTTTTCTTTTCCTCTCTCTCTCCTCTCCCCACCTGTGACTGGTCCTCACTAAGGTTATAAACAATTTATGAAACACCTCCTGTTGTTAAAGTTTTTTTCCCACAAACCTTTTTTAAGCTAGAAACCTTTTGTAGTTAGAGAAACACCTAGTAGTATTAATGCTGCATGGACTACATTAAGAAGGAAGAAAATTGCCAAACATCATAGAAATCATAGGGACACAAACTTTTGGAGTTAGAGAAACACCTAGTAGTATTAATGCTACATCGACTATATTGAGAAGGAAAAAAGATGTCAAACATCATAGAAATCATGGGGACACCATAACCATTGTCATTGCTGGTCAATATGGAACGAAAGAAATCAAAGAATTTTCACAGAAAAACAATCCTCTCACAAGCAGATCCTCCTCAATGTCTTCCTCCTAGCCAAGGATTGGATTTTTTGGGATCATTCTACCCTTCTTGCTTTAAAACACATTATCTTTTTAACGTTTTCTTGTTTACTCTATTTTTAGTTCGGTTCATTATACTCTCCACCATGTAATATTCGCATAATGGGAGGTCCTCTTCCCTCCCTTATCCCAAAAGAAAAGTTTTTTTTCCAAGAATTTTTTACCTTGCATTTTAGAAAAGAGAATAGGTAAAGGATGACATATGAGAGAAGGATCCTTATGTACACTACCATTTTTTTTTCTTTTAAACTTTGACAAATAATCTCTATTGCAACAAGTTGATCTACTGCTTGGTATATGATAAAGCTTCAACTTCAATTATTTGCAGGTAACAAGCTTTATAAAGAATTTTTCACTTCAAAATAGATTTTAAAAATTATATTGCAGGGCTAAAGAACTAATAAAATATTATAAATTTTCATACTGACAAAATATTTGCATTATTTTGAAGTTTATTGAATCAATCATGTCAATTTTAAGAATGCAATTTTTAGCATTTTTGTCTCACTATAATGGCAACATGGACCATTTTCAAACTTCATGATTCAAGGCTTGCTATTTACTAGTTCAATGATATAATCCTTATCAACCATTTATATTTTGTGTATCATGTTCTCATATTTTTATTTTCCAATACTAATGTACATTATAGATATTTTGTTATTTTTATATTTATTCATCTGGGTGAACCCTTCCAATTTTCCGATCTGCTCAGATTAGCTAAACTCCAAGTTGTTCAACTTTTGTTAAAACTCGTCCAGAACTAAAGCCATAAATCACATGATTTTTGGTCCTTCACACCCCTGGCCATGGAAGATGTTCATGACATCAAACCAATGAAAGCACTAACTTCAAGTTATATGAAAAAAAAATCCCTATAATCATGTAAACTATTAAGAAATAACAGAATAAACCACCAATTGGCCATAGTACAGATAAGAGAAACAAAGATCTCTTTCTTATTGGATTCCATAATATATCCCATACTCTATCTTTCAGATTTTCCATAATCCAGGTCTCTGACATAGAATACATGGCCCCGGGTTACATGAAAGATTTCAAACTCTAGAATTTTCTCAATCAGTTCTCTTGGTTTCATAAGAAAAGCAAACAATCTTGGTTAGGAAAGAGAAAAGGAACCAGATAATGATAATGAGTCATATAAACCCAACAATTACTCTATATACATGTTGCGTCCCTCAAGATAACCACAAATTCAAGAAGCAACCACTATCAAAAAAAGGGGTGAGTTGAGTGTTGTTACCTGCTATGCCACGTGGCAATATTAATTGCATGAGTATTTGGCAAAGTGCTTGTGAAGGCTCTAATTAAACCAATATAGTGCCTGCCTGCCTGGGAGGAGTAGCCTTGTGCTCTAAGCCATTAGATATGTTCCCTTTCAAAGGAGAGTAAGCGACATTTCAAGTCAAAAACAAAATTTCATCCAAGGTTTTAAATCACATGGGACAGGGGCATCCCACTTTTTGCCTAGAATGCGACACCCCGATCAAACATCCAGGTACACACTTAGGATGCCTTTTTATATACATAAATATTATTTTTTTAAAATGTATCTTGAAGTTTTACTGATCTATTTATTGTTTAAATATATTTGAACTTTAAAAGTATAATTTTGCATATATATATATATAATATATATTTTTGAATTTTGCCCCAATTTTTTTTTCATTTCAATGCATATATGTCAGTCTCTCATTTGAATGCAGAATGCACATGTTTGCAAGATTCTTCTTTGTGCATGAGTTTTTTCTTTTTTAAGAATTTTTTTCCCATCACGATTTCAATCTCAGACTATCCCATATCTTTTAAGCTATCATCATGCTTTTAGGCTTTTAGACTGTCACCATGTTGTGAAGGCCAATCATTCTATTGCGCAACACATGCAGCCAAGTCACGTGCACAATCAAATCACGCATCACGTACATCATGCATAGAGCCAAATCACGCGTGCATGCATTGTCAAATCATGGAGGTTAAGTGCTCTAAGAACCGTGTGGACGCGATTGAATGGGTGAGGCCAAAAGAGCGATGAAACCGACTGTCTGAACCTGAGAGGCGAAAACAGCCTCTAGGATTTTGACTTTCGACCATTCTTCCCCTCTGCTCCTCTCTAATCTCTCCTCCCTTGTTTCCTTGTCGGAGATGCCTCCCTCCTCCTTCCTCTTCTCTCTCCTCCCTTCTCCTCCACGAGCGGTCCTCCATTCCAGTCTTTGTGAAATAATTGGAATCGAACTATGCATTCTCCTCCCGACTCCTCCCCCCAGGCCGTGCTCCTCCATCCCAATAACAATGATGATGGTGGCATATCAGCGAAAAAAAGGTTAGTACATCTCCCTCCCTCCTGTGCTCCTCCCTCTCAATGACGAATCGAAGGAAAAAAAATAGGGCAAGTCCCAATCGGAAAGGCTGCATCAGCCCGTGATTTGGCTGGGATAGAGGCTAGATGCTCGTTTCAGGGTCTCGTACCCATCCCAGGTGCCGGAATTTGAGAGGAATGGGACGAGATGGCCCCTATCCCATCGGGACTTAAATTATTGATTTCATCATTTTTAGGCATAACATTTTTTGTTTTTCAAATTTCAAGTATTTGTATTGTCAATTAAAGTTAATTAAGAATGCTTTGTGAACTGAGTGAAGAAAGATAACCTTAGAATACAAAGCAATATATATATATATATATATCATATTATTCTTAAAATTTAGAGACTTGCTCCTTTCGAAATTTTTTTTGTAGAGCCTATATGAAAGTAAAATGGCTCTTGTCGTAATTTTAAAAAAAAAAAAAAAAAAAGTTGAGTCCCAAATATGGTACGTTGTGCCAGTGCGTACAGGATATACCAAGGTATGCCATACCATACCGAACTAGGTGGTACAAGCATATCATAACATACCTATTCGATACCTACATGTGGTATGGGGGGCATATCGACACTCGGTATGCCAAACTAGCCCCCACACCAAATATACAAACACAATAATAGAGTAGCACCAATACAAGGCTTGATACCAAGACGGCGTACTTGAGAGATACCATACGATTTCAATACCAAATTGAAACAATACGAGTGGCACACCAGTGTGAGAAAGCAGAACCAATCCCTATACCAAGTGTAATGATATTGTACCAAGGTGTTGCAGGTACATGTCAGATACTGAGTAGGTAAACCTTGATCCTAGTTATGTCATCCATAAATATCTATTAGTTCTTCCTTGATTACTCTATGCATATGTTATTTACAACAAAATTCAATTGCAAAAGCTGTCCAGATTTCATCTCAGGCTTGAATTCGAAAACTCTGTTAACATTTTCATAGCTTATTTATGCTTGCTACATGAAGATACCTCCCAACACATCTAGAGGCTCAAATCTCGACCTTGGGAGCTTGAACTATGCACAAATAGCAATACATTAAAGCTTAACATTCTCTAGGACTCGCTTCACTATTCATATTCATTGTAATTTAATTCTTCAAATTATTCAGAAACAAAGGATCTGTTGCTTGTTATTGTTGCGATGACCATTGTTTATCATGACATTGTTACTTGTTATCGTTGAGATGACCGAACTTCTAGTGAATTTTGGTGGTCATAACAGCAAGAACTTTCAAAATTGAGTTAACATGATGACAAAGTTAATTTCATGCTATTGGCTATTATTTAGCTTGATATGCATTTGCATGTCAAATTTTACTAGTATACAATAATATAAAACATTAATATACAGATATATTGTGTATAATGTTCACTTGTATCCATTAATCTCGTTTTGCATCCACACCATATATATGGAGTGGAAGAAAACATTTAAGCAAATCAGCCTATCATTTCAATAGCATTTTCATTGCTAAAGAATTAAAATTCATTTAACTTCAATGCTACCCATTCCTGCTTCATGTGAACCAACCTCTTATATCAGGTATAAACTCTTCTCCTCAACCATATGTTCTTGTCACATGGCTCTAAAACAATTCTTAACATGTGTGACAACTATTGGTGGTTTCTCTCACCTGCAATTACATGGATATTCTAGATATATTAATGCTTCACAATGCAGCTTGATCTTATTATTACACAACTTGACTACTAAGTGTAGTCAACCTAGCCAATACATATTTTTCAATAATGACAGCACCAATTAAAGGTCCATTTTAGCAATTATATTAAAGACATCTTTAAAGGTTCAATCATAATTTTCATGTTGCCTTTGTTATCACATGGAAATGTATGAACCATAAGTAACATATGCAAATGTATGAACTGAGAGTTGGGGGGGAAGCACACTAATAATAAGTGGACACGAACAACTGGCAAACACCAATTCTCATGTATAAATGATAATCCAGAAGCATGATTTATTGTTTTGTTAGAAGCTCTAAAATAGAACCAAAAGTTTCATTTTTGGCCAAAGCCCAATCTGACACTAGGATCAATGTTGAAGTTCCAAATGGAATTTTAATTTATATTTATGTTGCTCGTTCTAATTATCTAGATTTCTTCATTTCATTCAATGTTAAAAACACCCAGTGGCAGGAGCCATGTGCACTAGGATGCCCTTTTTTGTATGATCCAAGCACTCAAATCCAATAATTTTGCTGTCAAGGTACTGCAATTATGATTTGATGCCCTAGATTTCCTTCAAAGACATGCACAACAAAGATATGTTGGCCTAAAAGACCAATATGAAGAATTACTTGGACCAAAAGCTAATAAAAATGGAGGCAGTAAAGATGAAAGAGTTGACGCCTTGGCTCAAGAAACCAAGATCTTCCAAAAATCCAAAGTAAAGCAACATCATGTATCAAACCATGGAAAGGCAAAACTAAGTAGTTAATTCCTTCTGATCATAACTAAAGAGCAACTAAAAAGTCATTAATGTTCTACAACAAGGATTAGGTCTTCCTAAAATAGGATAGTTCCACCAACCAAAGCTGCAGTGCTACCATGTTGGTCAAGTGTTGGTATGACTAATACAGGGATTGTTCGATGTTCCAACACTCAGTATGCCTCCCATATTGAGTATTAGTTCGATACCATATAGTATTAATTCGATACCATACAGTATAGTACACCAATATAGGATGGTATGCAACAACACTACAAACCTTGGTAGTACCTTCCCAACACAAAAATGAGACCTAAAACACCTACAGAGACCAATCCATGAAACTAGGATGTCATAAATGGTAGGCCTAAACTGATCAAGACCCTAGTACCATTCATGATCCATCCGAGTCACTTGAATTCAAAATTAAAAAGATTAGTGGAAGCAGAAAAACAAAAATGAGAAAGGAAGGAAGAGGAGATAGAGGAAAGGAGGTAAGTCTGTCCTACACTCATAATGATCTATCCTCCTTGATGCTAAAAATCTTGCACATATGGTAAGGCTGCCTCCCCCCTTTTCCACCACTAATTCAGCAAAAATAAAAAAGACAAAATTAAAAGAAAAACAAACCAAAAGTCGTTCTACATTGTCAAACCATCTCAAGAGTCAAGATAACAACATCCTGGTACTCTCCCGAGCCTCAACAAAACTGATACATGGCTCAATACCAGTATTTTAAACCTTGTTCTATGTTATCTTTGACAAATGTTGATCCGGTCTAACTATTAGAAAGCAACAAACTATCTTGTGAATTACAATCTACCGTACACGATAATTTTACATAAATTTCATCCAATATGCTACATGTAGCAAGTGCAAGAACTAATTAAGCTACAGCTGGGTGTGAACTAATTTCAAGCTTGAAAACTAAAATCAAGCATTGAACTCAAGCTTGACTTGTTTGTCATTTTATTGAGCCTAATTCAAACCAAGTTGAAGTCAAGCCTATTTTGAACAGCTTGATAGTTGAGAATGGTTCAAGCTCATATCAAGCTTGAATTGCACTTGAATTTAGCTTAGTTAAAGCTGGCGGCAATGGTTGATTATGGCTCAATGAACTGAATGTAAGTTGTTGGATTAGATTCAGCAATCAAATATATGCTAATTAATATATAGTATTATGTACTTCAACAAATTCAATTTTCAAGAATTGTAAAACCAATCTAGAGCAGCAGGCTAGGCTATCTTCAAGCTTGGCCCGAAACAGTTAGATCTAAATCAAACTTGATTTGAGCTTAGTACGAGCTAGCTTGAGAAAATCAATTGAAAACCCCAATTGGCACATCAGAATAGCAAACTAGCAGAGAAACAGCACCGTGCACCAATCAAAAAGAATGATAACCAACAGCCCACAGGGATGAAAAACTAGTATTGAATGAAAGGGAAGAAAGGATCAAAGAATAACAACTACTAGGATGGCACATGCTTGCAACAACTCTTTTAAGCCTTATTTAGTTATATTTGTTCTTTATTTAATTCAAAATTTGAATTTACAATTTATTTCTATTTTTTTTTTTTATTTCCTTTTTCTTCAAACCCAACAATTCCTGTTTTTTCATATGAAAATGAGTCACGTGATTTTCTATCGTCCAAAGCAGATAATTAACTTGATAAAGCATGAGAAAGACAAATATTTTTATCATAAGCACGATCGCAAGTAGATTCTTCCACTAGCTCATACAGAGTTTTGGTGGTCATATGAACCTATTGTGGTAGATCAAGAAGATTAGTAATACCGCTGCAAGCAAACCGGGCAAGAGCTGCCAGGGCTCAACTTGTTCATCTTCAGCAAGGAGCGCAATCTCATCCAGGGATTGAGCTCTCAAATATATAGACATGGCTAGTTTCTACCTTTAACACATATTAATAACGCAAGCCTAGAACAATTATGAAGGGCCCAGTTCATTTACAAACAAAGGTTTGAAGCATAAGCATGTGTTGCTGGTCAGTTTTTTCTTTATCAAGGATAAAATCTGATCTTGCAATCGATGAAATATCAAAAGAATATTTCCAAAAGTGGTAAACAAAAATGGTTCCATGATGGTAATGAATACAAAATTTCCATATTTGTTTGATAGCACTTTGATTCATGTGTCACATTCTATTAAGAAGACATTAGCTATTCCAATGTAGTATGATTTTTTCATTTTCGACATTTTCTGGAAGTTAGAAAGCGGGAACAGAGCACAGAAAACAAAGTATATGCTTCTCGACAGGCTGCTTATGCCAAAACATTGAGGGAGAACAACATGGGAACTATGTGTGCGTTAGCTTGCAGATACATAGAGCCAATATAAGGCAAAAAATGATCCACTCTTTGTAGAGATCTAAAGTATGCTAAAACTATGTAACTGGGTTGCTCCATAAGAAATTCTCTTGTGGGCAGCAACCACTATAGCATACGTAAAGCATGCCGATGATCTAGTGCTAGATACCACGTTAACAAATTTGCCATACTCACTCACCTTAGTGGAAATGATTAATATGCAGTTTAAGTACAAAAAAGCCACAGCCCTCAAGCTGTTGCAGCATTGTTGACCTCGAAGAAGGATGGATTTCATTGATAGTACTGCTATAAAGAAGGAAACAATAAAAAGTTGGTACCCCATACATAGGTTGGACAGCATCATTGATATATGTCATTCATACACTATTTTCTAAAAGATCAACATAGGGGTCCGTACCATCAAGTCGGAACTGGATATTAAGAAGAGGCACAATACACTAAATGGTCAAAAAGTGCCTTTCAGCCTTAGTATAGTATTTAGATTGGTCACTAGTTCCTATATGGTTACTTTGTTTTAGTGATATTTTATTTGCATTCAGATCTAGGGACAGCATTTGTTGCATATCTGACATTATGTTCAGTTTTTTGGAGACCAAAAAAATTCAATTCTAGTGTAAATCAAGAAAACAATATTAGAACTTTTCTTTAAATAGTTATGGGTTATTCCACATAAACAATCAATAAGCTCGGTACACATCTAGTATGCCACTTATATAACTATAATTCTTTGCACTTCTACAGTTAATTCTTTAATTATGCATTGCAATGTTCTCCATATATAATCTTAACTAACACTAACAGATTGAATAACACAGAGAGAATAAAGGAGCACCAGATTGAATAACAAAAAGAGAACAAAGGAGCAAAGAGTAAATAATCACCCCAACAAGAAAGGTGCCAAGTCTAGAGTGCGGCAGAACGCCAACGAAGCCAGCTCATGAAGCCTCAAACCTCTCCCTCTCTCAACATAGAAATCTATAACGTGCAAATCATCCTCCCCAATCTCTTCGACAACCTCATGAGATTCTGATTCCAAGCTCGGGACGCTGCTGAGCTTCGCCACAACCCTCTCGACAATTTTCCGACAAAGTGGGCGGAAGCATCCCATGATCGGAATAGTATAACTCGGGTGAAGAAATGGGTCGGCGATCACAGCCACCACATCGTCCGCCGTCAGCGCTCCGCCCTGATCAAACCACCAGAATTGACCACAAAAATCAAACAAAAGAGACAAGAAACGGAATTCGAGCGAGAGGAAGCGCGAGGAGGAGAATAACGGACGCACTTTTTGCGAAAGGGCGACAAGCCTGGAATTCAAGCGGAGATTGGGGCAGCGGGCAAGGAACCGCTGGAGAGCGGCCTCGCAGACGAAGCTCCCGTCAAAGGACATCGCTGGATTGAGAGCAAAAACCCTAGATGATCGAAGGGGGAACGAGGGAGGCAAAGGAGGGCGTTCCCACGGAATGGAGCGGGAGAGTAGGCGGTGAGGCGGTGGCTTTGGCTTGATGGGGTTTATAAGGAAGGGGAGAGACGGTGGGGGGTTTAGGGTTTTAGGCCGCAACGTCTCTTTTGCTTGGGGTGAGAGCCCCCCTCCGTAGTCGGCCGCTGGGTGGTCGGAATCTATATAAGGGGCTCCCCGCGGTTTGACTCGACCGGAATTAGACATGACTCGGTCTAGGCCGACCCAACTAGGCGTCAAGCCATAAGGACATCATATATATAATATATATATATATATATATATATATATATATATATATAATATATATATATATATATATATATATATATTATAAAAAATATTATGATGTCTTAATAAATTAAAATTTTTCTGACACATCACGTGTCGGCTTCTCATGAATTTCAAAGCATAAAAAATTTTTAAAAAATTAAAAAATTTTATAAAATTAAAATTTTTTATAAAATTTTTTTATTATATATTAATTAAGAAATATATTAAAATAAAAAAAATTTTTAGAATCTCCATCCAACATGCATGTAATTTTTGATATCTACGACATATGTGAAAAAATTAAAAACTTCCACAAACTTCTCTCATTATAGGTTAACTAAGAAATATATTAAAATAGAGACTTCTTTCGGAATCTCCATCCAACATGTATGCAATTTTTGGTATTCACATGTATACTGTTGGTGCAGAATTTAGTTGACGTCGGATCGAGCTGAAGTCGAGGAAGACGAGATCGCCGCCAGTGACCAACAAAATAAAGTTCTATCCAGAATTGGTGATGGTGATTCCGATAGGACCCTCCGACGATCAAGTTAGCTCTTCTGACCAACGAAAATTGAGTGCTCAAGCAAGAGTTCAGCAAAGTTTTTGGAAGGAGAAGAGAGCTTAAAGAAAACGTATATGGAAGGTCCCTTTTTATAGACGGAGCTTGTTGTAACCGTTCTGATAAATGTCCATTATCATCGTCTTGATAAATGTCGATCGTGATTATTTTAATAAATAACAATCATAATTATCGTAATAAATGATAATTATAACCGTTCAGTAGTAGAATCGCCTATAGAAATCCGTCTGAAAGAATAGTCTGTAAGAAGTTCAACTTCCATAGAAGCCCGATTGCTGGAGGAGTTCGGCTTCCATAGAAGTCCGACTGCTGGAGGAGTCTGACTCCCATAGAAGCCCGACTATTGGAGGAGTCCGGAAGAAGTTCGGCTCCCATAGAAGCCCGACTGCTGGAGGAGTTCGGAAGGAGTTCGGCTCCCGTAAAAGTCCAATTGCTGAAGGAGTCCGGAAGGTCGGTTGCTGTGAAAGTTCGGCTGGGGCTCGGCCGTTGTGGAATTCGGCTGGATTCGGAGTCCAGTTGGAGGAATTCGGCCACTGGACAAGTTCGGCCGCTGGAGGAGATTGGGTGGGGTTCGATCGCTAGAGTGAGAATTTTCGATCGAAGCTCTTCTGTGATTACCAGCTGCATTAGGCTAAGCACCACTTCGACGAAAGTGAAATTTATCTCCAACAATATAATTTTCGATGCCCATAATATATGCAAAAAAAAATCAAAAGCTCCCAAAAACTTTTTTATTATATGTTAATTAAGAAATATATTAAAATAAAAACTTCTTCTAGAATCTTCATCCAATATATATATAATTTTCAGTGTCTATGATATATACAATCTCAACTACTTAACTTCACATAGAAGTGCAAAATATTTTTAAAGATATTTTTATAAAATTGAGGCTTTAAGATGGAAAAGCCTCCGTCTACCATATTTTAGAATCCACAACGTACACAACTCTCACCCATCCATTTAATTTCATATGAAAGTGTGAAGTATTTTTTAGAATATTTTTGGTAAAAAGAAAATAACATTTCAACTTACACAATCTGCCATATACGCAATTCTTGATGTCGATGATGAATGTAACTCTTGGCCATTTAAATTCATATGGAAGTACAAAATATTTTTATACTTTGGTAAAAATAAAAGGGTATTTCAGGTTACGCAATCTCGATTATTTAGGATTACGCTAAAATGTATTGCTGATAGTATTTTTATAGCCTTTTATATATATATATATATATATATATATATATATATATATATATATATATAATAATAATAATATTCTATGGAGAAGTATTATAGTGTTGTCAACTTTGGAAGTCAATATCCTCCTAACGCCGAACTCTGATTTTTTATATATGGATCTTAAAGCATGAAAAAAATTTTAAAAAAAATCAAAAGACTCTCAATAAAAATCTTCTTCTCAAATATTCGATGCTTCATTTTAGCATTTTTAAATATTGCGGCTTCAATTAAATCTCTATAAAAGAATAGTTATAAGAATACTCAAGACGAGAACATGTTGAAAAAGCATCAAATGCCGGTTTTATAGAAAGTTATCCACCGACTGTCTTCCTCTGCACAAGGAAAAGTCACCTATTTGTGATCCACACCTATTTGTGATCCACATATCAGAATTGACAGCATTAAACGTGCATTTCTTTGAAAAGAGCAAAACAAGGTAAATAGATTTGATAGTTTAATAAATTGGAAGAGTATTTATAAATCAATGAACAGTAGAGATTGGACAAGAAAAACATCAAGCAAATAAATTTTGTTCTCTTGACAAAGTAGGCATGGAAATTCACTATGCGATCTTACTCCCAATGGAAAGCACGTTTATTATTAATATTTATTATTAACAATACTTTCTATAATGCCTGCCTCTGGAATCAGAATCAGTGCAATGATAAGTGGGACAATCTCCTTCGCGATTATAAGAAGGTCTGCAACTACGAGACTTACGCCATGGCTTCCATCACCGATGGTACCATCGAAAATCGACCTTCCTACTGGGCTATGGAGCGACATGAGCGGAATTCAAAATGCAAGAGAACACGAAGATGGCCGAGTGAAGGGGCGATGGCCGGGATGGGAGATGTTGGCGGCGATAGCAAGGGAGCTGGGTAGGAGGCAAGGGAGGAGAAAGGAGTAGCAGTGGTGGTGCAGAGGGTGGCGATACCAATAGAAGCGTCGGAGGGTATGATCGGGATCGACATTTACCAAGAGAGAAGAAAAATGATGGTAGGACAGCAGCGGTGGGGCAGCACCGACGAGTGCGAAGAAGATATGAGAAGAAAAGAGGAGGTGGGAGTGTAATCGGGATCGGCATTTACCGAGAGAGAAGGAGAGTAGTGGTGGGACGACACCAGCAAGCATGGAGAATGTATGAGAACAGAAAAAAAAAAATATATATTATTTTATAAAATAATAAAAATATAATATATAATAAATAAAATAAAATAAAATAAAATATTAAAAAAAATAATTATAGATCGTAATTATCCATCATGTGCAATGCACAGGTCATCGACTAGTTAAAATAAAAAATAAATTCTAAATCTTCTTGAGAAAAATCAAAATGCAAATCCAAAGAAGCAATGAGGGAAGTGGTTCCTTGAGTTCCATTTTTGAATTATTAAAGCATTTATTAAAAAATAAATTGCAAAACCCCAATATTGGCATCATCATAATATATCTCAAAAAATAATAAAAAAAGGTGCTCTTCTTTACCTAGAAAGGTAAACAAGAACCATAAATCTTATGTGGTTGAGTGATAAGTACTTGATATATTGTAATAAAAAGCACTAAATATTATTACATTGTATGTTTATTAGTTGAATTTGATGCTTCTTAATTTCTTTTATAAGTAATTAGGAGATTGGGCTCATTCAAGCTAATATAGACTCAAATTGGCTCAACCAAGCAAAAATTAGATATCTAATGGGCTAAGAGCAAATAATTCAAGGGCTTAAGTCACGATCAATAGCTATGAAGAAAATCCAAGGGCCAAGAAGAGAGATAGTTGCTTTAAGAGTTTGGATCGAAAATAATTGATCAAAGGACTGAAAATTAAGGCACGTATCTATGAAGCTCTAACCTAACTTGGAGCCTAATCCAAAGACCCTACATATTCCATCCCAAACTGATTTAGCATGGATCACAGAGTAGAAAGAAAGGAGGATATGCTAAAGAGAGAAATAAATTACATGCTAATTCCTTCTTACCATATTTTTCATGCTGCAATTAGAAGTCCACACCAAATCAAAGATTTTTCATGAACACTTTATCTCATCCATCCATTCCTATCATATCTTTAGTCCCATATTGCTTAACCAATAAATCCTTCCTCCTAACATCTATAAAAGGCCCCTAAGGCTTCAACCAAAAGTATTCCTTCCATCCATCTCCATCTAGTCCTAGCCTTTACACTTTCTCTCTTTCTCCCACTAAGTCTTCACTTTTCTTTCTTTCTTCTTCTTCCTCCATAAAACTCTCGTCTTCCTCTTTTCTTCCCACGAGTTAGACACAAGGAGATGGCAATGGCGAACGACATTCCTTCTATGCGTGGCTAGGCTCTATCATCTCAGGAGGAAAGATGAATCTTGTAAATAGATGGTATGATATTGATTTATTTTATGTATCTTTTTTTTTATCAATAAAATTTTTGATTTATTTAGAAATTAAAAATGCACTGTTTTCTTTTACTTCATTTATAAAGATCTAGATTTTGAACAATCTATGCTCTAAGATGCATCATGATTTAAGGATATAGTGAGTGCTCAGATAAGAGATATATTGTATCAAAAAGAATAGATCATCTCTTTTACTTGTAAGATTTAGTTAAATAGCTTATACTCTAAGGGACTGACCATGATCTGAGAATACGGTCCGTGCTTAAAAAGAAGATAAACTATACTAACTGAAATCACAAGTAGCGATACTATAGTAGAAAATGGATATAACATCTATTTTACAAGAAAATTCGATCTTCCGAGGTTTCTTTTCTATATTGGACTCATTAAGTTTTTCTTAAATATTATTTTATCAATCAGATTAATTCTTCAATTTTTAAAAAATAATCAAGCCTTTTTTTTAAATTTTTTAAACAACTGCCTTAGATCTCTGAGGACTTGACCCGATTCATCCTATTCTACAGAGTAGTAGTTGGTTAACTTTTATCTTTAATCGCTCTCACGACAAGAGCACATCAAATTTTAGCACCATTACTGGGGATCTTGGCATGATTAATTTTTTAAAAAAATAATTATTTTTGTTACTTTATTTTGTGATCTCTTGCCTTCTTAATTCTAATATTTGCTTCTTATTATTGTAGATCAAAAAGAAAATATATATATATATATATATTTTACTGCTTTCTAGATCTTTATTTTTTCTTTCTACTTTAGATTGCTTTGCTATCTTTCTAGTAAAATAATTTTCTGCCTTTTATATAGATTTAATTTTCTACCTAATTAGACCTTCCTCTTAGTTACTTTCTTTTTAATACATTCTTTAGATATGAAAATATATTTCTACTTTTTAATTTACTGCTCTTAAAGTAGATTTGAGTCCTTGCTTTACTTGTAGGTTATCTAGTTGCCTTTTTTAATCTTTGCATAATTTACTTCTTATTTAGTTAGATTCTATACATCTTGTCACACCTAATTAACTTAATTTAAAACTTATCTCTTAGTCTTTCTTGCTTAAAGATAACATAATATTAAAAAAAATATCATAAAATATTTAACTAAAATAGAAAAACTAATTAAACTTTAAAAGATTATTACTTGTATTAGACATCCTCTCATTTTGCATCTCATCTCCATAATTAACCTTAAGAGCATTAACCCATTAATCAGATAAGATGGGGATTTGATCATCTTTTCTTAGTCCAAAAATCACATCCATCATTCTACATTAATCCAAGCCTTAATTTTAAAATTAATTAGACATTAGCCCTAAAAATTTTGAGCTTAATAGGATAAGAAAGTTCTAGAGTTGGATCGAATTTGGATTGATTAATTGCTTGGTATCTAAGGCAAGTGGTTTAAGAAGATGGTTTTCAATTGGTTTCATTGTCTAACTTGATCAACTCAATTGGTGTCTAAAAAAAATAATAAGCATGGAATCTTCCACATCTTACACTTACTTGGTCAAGTCAGTTAGTTAGTTTTGGACTTGGAATGCTCAAAGGCAGTCTTGAAAATTAGGAGCTATCTAGATCTAGGTTAATCCTATGATAGAGATTGCTTGCTTGTCTAACTTGATTGCAATTAATATCCAAACATTAACTATTTTTTTCTCTTTCATTTCTAAATTTAGGACTCTTTAAGATCCATCTCTAGAACTCTTGCCTTATCTATCTCTCCTTCATTTTTTTCTCTTCTTCTATAAATAAATAAATAAATAAATAAAATTTCATAAAAATTATAACTTGAAAAAGAAAATCTGGTCGACTTGTGAGAATTGAATCAAATCTCATTTCAAGTAAAGGAATTGTTGAGACCATCATGGGTGAACCCAACCAAGAACCCAAATTTCTTAAGGACCTATGCTATTCTGTGGGCTCTGCCCAACTATCATATATAAGACTCCTCGAGATTACAGTTGGTAATTTTGAAATTAAATCTTAAATAATTAACATACTTTCTAAATTCACCGAAATTGAGGATGCCTATATTTTCATTAGAAAATTTGAGGAGGTTTGTGAAATCATGTGAATACACCAAATATCACAAGATGCCGTAAAACTTACGTTGATCAATTTTGCACTTAAGGACAATGCAAAGAAATGGTTATACAACCTACCCAACCAGTCAATCACAATATGGAAAGGTTTTGTAAAGATGTTCTTAAGAATATTTTTTTTCATCACAAGATAGTCAAGTTTAGAAACGAGATTAACCAGTTCTACCAACTAGGAGGAGAGTTTTTCTGGAAGTGCCTAGATCGATTTAAAAACCTCCTAAGTCAATGTCCGCATCATGGTATAGAGATTTGGAGGTTGTGCCGAATTGTCTATGAAGATCTAGACCCAAATTTCAGAACAATATTAGAATCAATGTGCCCGGGCTAATTTATGTATAAGGAACCCGATGAGACATGGCAATTTCTAGAAGATCTTGTAGAAAAGAGTCTACAATAGGAGTTGACTAAAGAAACCAAAAAATCCATACCAACAAGCGGTGGGATGCACCAAGTCCAAACATTCCTTGCTATGGAGGCTAGAATTGCGACCTTGACCCGTAGGATTGAAACCTTAGAACTTTAAGGATACCCCCAAGCAAATCAGATATCCACACTTGTGTGCAATGGATGCAATGCACCAGACCACATCTTGGAAGAATGTCCTTCACTAGGAAACCCAATCAAAGATGGGCTTGCACAAGTAAATGTAGCCTATCAAAGACCTATAAACGATCCTTATGCACCAACGTATAACCCGGGATGGAGAAACCATCCAAATTTTTTATGATCATGAGATTCCAATTTAGGTAGTCATGTCTCAAATCAACCTTATCTAAGGACCAACCAAGCACCAGCTAACCCACCAGGATTTGATCAAGAGAAAAGGTTGAACACTTTAGAAAAGGGGTTGGAAGTCTTACTTAAATCAACTTCCAAAACCACATCTATACTAAACAATTTTATACAAACCATGGGCCAATTATTAAATGCAAATACCCAGACAATTGCCCGTTTGGAAATGCATCTAGGTCAGTTAGCCACCATAGTTAGTGAAAGAAAAAAAGATAGATTATCAAGTCAATTCGAGGCTAACTCCAGAAAATCAGAACAACCAACTACCCCAACAAGAATCATAGATCAACCAATTGAATGCCATTCATATATTAAGATCTGAAAAGCAAATAGATAACCATATGGATACACCCAAAATAAAAGAAGAGATAGAAGACCCAGAACCACTGTCTGACCAAGGCCAACTTGAAAAATCTAAGGTATCAGAACCTGAGGCAGTACCAAATTCGATAGCAGAGCCCTTACTAGGAGTTGATGGACCAACTACTAAGGTTGTAGCACCCTTTCCTAACAAACTTAGGCCTAACCGAAACTCAGCCCGATTAGATAAGATCTTGAAGGTCTTCAAGCAAGTTAAGGTGAACATTCCCTTACTAGACATGATCCAATAAGTCCTTGCTTATGCTAAATTTTTTAAGGATCTGTGTACCAAGAAAAAGTCCACCAATGTACCTAAGAGAGCCTTTCTAGCAGCTAGTGTGAGCTCGTACTTGTCAAACCATATACCAGTAAAGTACAAAGACCCAGGATCTCCTACTATCTCATGCATTATGGGAGAAATCTCAATCGATACAGCTCTATTAGATTTAAGGGCAAGTGTTAACATATTGCCATATTCCATATATGAGCAATTAGGATTAGGAGAACTCAAGCCAACGGAGATGACCCTACAACTACCTGATCGATCCTTAAAAGTTCCAAGGGGAATCGACGATGTGCTTATCAAAATCAGTGACTTCATTTATCCAGTAGATTTTGTAATTTTAGAGATTGAACTTATATCAAATCCAAAGTGTCAAATCCCAATCATTCTAGGCAGACCATTTCTAACCACAGCTAATGCTCAAATCAACTCCCGAAATGGATTAATGAAACTTTCTTTTGGCAACATGTCAATAGATTTGAACATCTTCCATCTGACTGAAACAAACGATCTGAACTGGATTCAAGATAGTGCTTATGAACCCATTGACCTCAGCGATGAAGAGTTCGACTTTGAACTTTTGATGGATCAAGAATTTGAAGAGGTCAATGAAGTCACTACAATCAGCAAGCATAGGATGGAATCAAGATGGGTGCCCCAGTGGAACCACTTGAGTTAATGGTCAGACCACTGTCCAAACTATCGGTTGAGGAAGCACCAAAGTTAGAGCTAAAATCACTCTCCAAGCACCTCAAATATGCATACCTAGGTTTATCAAAAATCCTGCCAGTAATCATTTCAGCAAACCTAGACCCCATACAAGAAGAAGAATCATTGACTATCCTTAAAGAAAATAAAGAAGCATTAGGTTCGACCATGATTAACATTAAGGAAATTAGCCCTTCAATCGTTCAACATCGAATTCACCTAGAGAAGGATGCCAAGCCAACTACAGACCCCCAAAGAAGGCTAAACCCAACTATGAAGGAGGTAGTAAAGAAAGAAATTCTCAAGCTGTTAGACAATAGAATTATCTACCTAATCTCAAATAGCTCATGGGTTAGCCCAATCTAAGTGGTTCTTAAAAAGTCTAGGGTCATAGTGGTCCAAAATAAAACAAATAAACTTGTGCCAATGAGAGTTCAAACTAGATGGAGAGTCTGTATTGACTAAAGAAAACTGAATGCGGCTACAAGAAAGGACCATTTTCTCCTATCATTCATCAATCAGATGTTAAAGAGATTAGCCGAACATGAGTTCTATTGCTTTCTGGATGGATATTTCGGCTATAATTAAATTTTCATAGCACCAGAGAATCAAGAGAAGACCACGTTCACATGCCCATTTGGAACTTTCGTCTATAGATGCATGCCCTTTGGTTTGTGTAATGCTTCATCTACTTTTCAAATGTGCATGATTAGCATCTTTTCAAACGTGATCGAGTGGTTTCTTAAAATTTTTATGGATGATTTTTTTATTTTTGGCTCCATTTTTTCTGAATGCTTACACCATTTAAGACTAGTCTTAAAAAGATGTAAAGAAAAATACTTAGTGCCTAATTGGAAAAATACCAATTTATGGTCAAACAAGGGATAGTTCTTGGCCATGCAATCTCAAAGAAAGGCATTGAAGTGGACAAAGCCAAGATAGATCTAATTGCAAATCTTCCTCCACCTAAATCAGTTAAGGAAGTTCGTTCGTTTTTAGAACATGCTGGTTTCTATAAGAGGTTCATCAAGAATTTTAGCCAGATAACCCGTCCATTGACAAATCTCTTAGTGAAGGAAGTTAGGTTCGAGTTTACTTCTGAATGTGTCAAATCTTTTGAGCATCTGAAAAAGGAATTAACTTCAACCCCAATTGTACATCCACCTGACTAGACTCAGCCCTTCGAACTCATGTGTGATGCATCTGACCACTCTGTCAGAGTCGTTCTAGGATAGAGAATCAATAAGCTACCGCGAGTCATCTATTATGCCAGTAGAACCCTCAAGATGCGCAGCTTAATTATTCAACAACTGAAAAGGAGTTCTTGGTCATCGTCTTTGCACTTGAGAAATTTAGAGCCTATTTGGTTGGATCGCATACCATTGTATACACCGATCACTCAACTATCAGACACCTCTTAACAAAGAAGGATGCCAAGGCACACTTAATTCGATGGATTTTACTGCTCCAAGAATTTGATTTAGAAATTAAGGATAAGAAAGGAATAGAAAATTTAATAGCTGATCACCTGTCCTGATTAATAAATACACCCTCCAACAAACCACCAATTAGAGAATTTTTTCCTGACGAGCAACTTATGTCCATGACAGTCGAACCATGGTATGCTAATATAGTCAATTACTTAGCCACCGGTGAGATCTCCGTGCACTAGACCACTCAGGATAAAAATAAATTCTTTTCTCAAGTGAAGTACTTCATTTGGGATGATCCTTACTTATTTAAATAATGGCCTAACCAAATCATTAGAAGATGTATCCCGGATCATGAGGTTAGAAGTATTCTATCGTTCTGTCATGACCAAGCATGTGGTGGTCATTTTGGAGCCAAAAAGATAGCTGTCAAGATGCTCCAAAGTGGATTTTATTAGTCTAACCTATTTAAAGATGCCTATTACTATTGCAAGAGTTGTATTAGATGCCAACAAGTAGGCCGGATCACAAAGAGAGATATGATGCCAATAAATTTAATTTTGATTGTAGAAATTTTTGATGTATGGAGAATCGATTTCATGGGACTATTTCCAAAATCTTTTGAGAATGAGTATATTCTAGTAGTCATGGATTACATGTCCAAGTGGGTAGAGGCAGTGCCATATCAATTGAGTGACAGCAAGATCGTTGTCAAATTTCTTAAAAAATATATCCTCTCCTATTTTGGTATTCCAAGAGCTATCATCAGTGACCGTAGAACACACTTCTGCAATCGAGTCTTTGCATCATTGATAAAGAAGTACCATATCCATAAATTGGCCACACCCTATCATCCCCAGACCAGTGGGCAAGCTGAGGTCTTAAATCGATAAATCAAATAGATCCTAGAAAGGATAGTGAGCATAAATAAAAAGGATTGATCATTGAAGCTAGTGGATGCACTTTGGGCATACCGCACAGCTTACAAGACCAATTTAGGTATGTCACCATTTAAGATTATGTTTGGCAAGGCATGTTACTTGCCTGTAGAACTCGAACATAGGGCAATATGGGAAATCAAGAAGTTGAACATGGATTTAAATGTAGCTGGAGAATAAAGAAAATTATAGATAAATGAACTGAAGAAAATAAAAAATGAAGCCTATTGGTGCAGAATCTGATTGATGCTGGATCGAGTTGGAGTAGAGGAGGATGAGGTCACCGTTGGTAATCTGCAAAATAAAATTCCATTCGAAGTCGGTGGTGGTGGCTCCAATGGGATCCTCCGATGATTAAGTCAGCTCTTCTAGCCAACAGAAATGGAGTGCTCAAGAATGAGAAGTGAGTTTTAAGCTTTAGAGCGCAGAGGAGAGCCTAGAGAAAATGTATCTAGAGGATTCCTTTTTATAGGTGGAACTTGATTGA
The DNA here is from genome assembly GCA_006176705.1 of Cocos nucifera. Classification (NCBI taxonomy): domain Eukaryota; kingdom Viridiplantae; phylum Streptophyta; class Magnoliopsida; order Arecales; family Arecaceae; genus Cocos; species Cocos nucifera. Next base: position 1,321,353 of record QRFJ01000152.1, read on the forward strand.
TGGTGATAGTTGCAGCTATTTGGCAGTGGGCTACTCGAGGCTTGATGAGTTTGGTACGCAAGAAAAAGTATCGTCAGACTGATGGTGATAGTCATACCGTCTGGTAGCATCGCCTGTGGTAGACTATAGTGTCATTTATGGTATATTGATGGCGACCATTCATCAAGATTTAATAGTCCAGTAGCATCGCCTATGGTAGACTATAGTGGGCAGACTGATGGCGACTATTCGTCGAGATTTAATAGTTGTAGCTCTGAGAAAGCAGGCGCTGGTTGGTGGACCTCGGCATATATCAATTTCAGAGGAATTTGGACTCCTAAAGGGAATACGTCTGATGGAGATTATCCGAGAGTGATCTACTGGAGGAATCTAATTAAGAGAGAAATTCGGAAGAAGTTCAGCCAAAGGAAGGACTCGGAAGGAGTTCGGCTCCTGTAGGCGTCCGGTTGGAAGAGCACGGAGGGAGTTTGGCTTTCGTGGGAGTCCGACTGAAGGAGTACGGAGGAAGTTTGACTCTCGTGGAAGTCCGATAATAGCTCAACCACTGAAAAATTCGATAGGTTGAAGGAGTTCAGCTAAGATCCGACCGTTGAGGAGTTCGAAAGGAGCTCGGCCGCTGAGGAATTCGATCGGCTGAAGGAGTTTGGCTAAGACTTGACCATTGAGGAGTTCGATCGATTGAATGGATTTGGCTAAGACTCGACCGTTGAAGCTCTTCTGTGGTTATCAATTGCATTAGGCTAAGCATCGGATTGGACTTCGATAGGAGCAAAATTTATCCCCAATAATAGTTCCCTTCACTCTCGAGTTTGGAACTCGAAGGAAGAAAGTGCAGAAAAGACGACTGTCGAAATCCTCTTCAGGGCTTTGTGCCAATTCAAGTTGAAACTCGTGGAAGATATCATCTCCAGTCAAGGTTGAAGAAGATCTTGTCTCCTATGGCCGAGGTCGAAGGTTGAGCTCCTCGGGAGAGATATCATCTCCAGCAGTCGAAGTTGAAGTTGAGGCTCGAGAGGACCTCGTCTCCTGCAGTCGAGGCTGATACGAATGCTCGGAGGAGATCTTATCTCCTGCAGTCGAGGTTAATACGGGCGCTCGGAGGAGATCTTATCTTCTGCAGTCGAGGTTGGTCCAATCGCTCAGAGGAGATCTTATCTCCTGCAGTCGAGGTCGACTCGATCGCTTGGGGGAGATCTTATCTTCTATGGTCGAGGTTGGTTCGGAGGAGATCTTATTTCCTACAGCCGAGGTTGATATGAACACTCGGGGGATATCTTATCTCCTACAACTATAGGTTGGTTCGGAAGAAATCTTATCTCCTACAGTCAAAGTTGATACAGGCTCTCGGGGAAGATCTTATCTCTTGCAGCTGAGGTTAGCCCGATATCTCGAGGGAGATCTTATCTCCTGCAATCGAGATTGATATGGACGCTCGGAAGAGATCTTATCTTCTACAGTCGAGGTTGGCTCGATGGCTTGAAGGAGATCTTATCTCCTACGATCGAGGTTGGCTTGGGGGAGATCTTATCTCCTGGAGTCAAGGTTGATACGGAAGCTCGGGGGAGATCTTATCTCCTGCAGCCGAGGTTGGCCCGATCGCTCGAGGAGATCTTATCTCCTACAGCCGAGATTGAAGCTCGGAGGAGATCTTATCTCCTGCAGTCGAGGTTGGCCTGGTCGCTTGGGGAGATCTTATCTCCTGTAGCTGAGGCCGACTCGGTCGCTCGGGAGAGATCTTATCTCCTGCGGCTGAGGTTGGCTCAGAGGAGATCTTATCTCCTATGACCGAGGTTGGCTCGGAAGAGATCTTGTCTCCTACAGTCGAGGTTGATACAGGCGCTCGGAGGAGATCTTGTCTTCTATAGTCGAGGTTAGTCCGATCGCTTGGGAGAGATCTTATCTCCTGCAGCCAAGGTTTGATACGGACACTCGAGAGAGATCTTTATCTTCTGCAGTCGAGGTTGGCCCAGTCGCTCGGGGGGAGATCTTATCTCCTATAACCAAGGTTGATACGGACGCTCGGAAGAGATCTTATCTCCTACAGCCGAGGTTGGCTCGGTCGCTCAGGGAGATCTTATCTCCTATAGTCGAGGTTGATTTGGTCGCTCGGGGGAGATCTTATCTCCTTTGGTCGAGGTTGATATGGGCGCTCGAAGAAGATCTTATCTTCTACAGCCAAGGTTGGCCTGATCGCTCGGGAGAGATCTTATCTCCTACAATTGAGGTTGATACAGGCACTCGAGAGAGATCTTATTTTCTATAGCCAAGGTTGGCCTGATCGCTAGGAGAGATCTTATCTCCTGTAGCCGAGGTTGATACGGACGCTCAGAAAAGATCTTATCTCCTACAGCCAAGGTTGGCTCGGTCGCTCAGGGGAGATCTTATCTCCTACAGTCGAGGTTGAAGCTTGGAGGAGATCTTATCTTCTGTAGCCAAGGTTGATACGGATGCTCGGAGGAGATCTTATCTCCTACAGTCGAGGTTGGCCCGATCGTTCGAGGAGATCTTATCTCCTGTTAGTCGAGGTTGATACAAACGCTCGGGAGAGATCTTATCTCCTACAGTCGAGGTTGGCCCGGTTGCTCGGAAGATCTTATCTCCTGCGGTCGAGGTTGAAGCTCAGAGGAGATCTTATATCCTGCAGTCGAGATTGATAGGAGCACTCGGAGGAGATCTTATCTCCTACAGCCGAGGTTGGTCCGATCGCTCATGGGAGATCTTATCTTCTACAGCCAAGATTGACACTTAGGGGAGATCTTATCTCCTGCAGTCGAGATTGATATAGGTGCTCGGGGAGATCTTATCTTCTGCAGTCGAGGTTGGTTCGATCGCTCGGGGAGATCTTATCTCCTACAGTCGAGATTGATATGGATGCTCGGAGGAGATCTTATCTCCTGTAGTCGAGGTTGAAGGACTTTGACCTACTCATGTTAGGATGAGATTCTCCTCCTATTCCTAACACAACCTCTATTGACTGCTTCTTCTCTATCATCATATAGTTTTTGCACCAAGAAATAATATTATTGAAATGGAAGAATTTTATTGAAAGGAAGTTACTGGTAGCGCATCCTCGGATTTTTTTATGTTTCAGGGTCATGGGAGTGTTTTTCCTTCAAGTTCCTTCTGACGATGAGCTCCAGGCCGGACGACCTACTCTATCTCATGCTAGCCTTCTCAATTTGGAGCGAGCTCCTCTTGGCTCTAAGGTTGAGAGATGATGGATCGCCGAAGTACTAAGCTCCTCTCAGATGTGGCATCGATGATACGGAAGGTGACCGACCTTTTTGTTATTCCTCTGTCATTGGTGGTTCTGATTGCGGTAGCGGCATTGGCTTGCTTCAAATTGGCATCTGTGGAACATTGAGGGGGGCGTAGTTGTGAAATCTTTTGGATGGAGGACTTCTTCGCACCCTTCTATTGGAGCTTCCTTGATGACGAGCTCGAGAAGGAGTTCGGCCTCGCTTGCGCTCGGAAGGAGGTCATGAGCACGACCGAACTTCTTTTCGCCCTTCCATGAAATCTCCTGAGGGAGAACTTCATGCTCTTTTGTCGGAGCTTCCTTAATGACGAGCTCGAGGGAGAGTTCGGCCTTGCTTGCGCTGGGAGAGGTCGTGAGCACAGTCGAACTCCATTCCATCCTCCTATAAAATCTCTTAGGGAAGAACTTCATACCCCTTTATCGGGGCTTCCTTGATGACGAGCTTGAGGGGGAGTTCGGCTTCACTTGCATTGGAGAGGTCATGAGCGTGGTCGAACTTCATTCCGCCCTCCTGTGAAATCTCTTGGGAAGAACTTCTGCTCTCTATTTCTCCTTCTTAAGGGTGATGGGTATGCTAGGCCAAATGCTCTTCCTTAAGGTCGATTTCTGGCATCCTGATGGTGGATTTGCTGGCAGAGTCGCCACCGAAGGCTGCCGCATGGTCTGCATCATCTCGATGAGGCCAGGAACCTACTAGACCAGCAGGTTGAACTGCTTCGCATCTACCACAGCTTTAGGTGAAACCTGGGTTGCTGGGACTGAAGCAGGAGCAGATGGATCTAGATAGGATCGGGCTATGAAGGCCGTCGATCGTTGAGTCGAAGCTCTCCTAGGAGGCATTCTTTCTCAGAAAAAAATTCTAAAGAGGAAGAAGAGAGATCTTCAGAGAGGAAAGAGAGAAATCATCGCTGAGCACTTCTTTAAGAATAAGGGACCTCAAGAACACCTCAAGAACAGAGGCACCCTTCCTCTAGTACCAATTCTGTTGGTGCATAATCTGGTTGACGTCGAATCGAGCTGGAGTGGAGGAGGATGAGGTCACCATCGGTGACATGCAAAATAAAGTCCCATCCAAAGTCAGTGGTGGTGGCTCCGACGGGATCCTCCGACGATCAAGTCAGCTCTTCTGACCAACAAAAATGGAGTGCTCAGGAATGAGAAGTGAGCTTTGAGCTTTAGAGCGGAGAGGAGAGCTTAGAAAAAATATATCTAGAGGATCTCTTTTTATAAGCGGAGTTTGATTGATGGTGACAGCTGCAACTATCTGGCAGCAGGTTGCTTGAGGCTTGGTGAGTTTGGTACGCAAGAAAAGATGTTGTCAGACTGATAGTGATAGCCATACCGTTCGATAGTGTCGCCTATGGCAGACTGTAGTATCGCCTATGGTAGACCGATGGCAACTATTCATCGAGATTTAATAGTTCGGTAGCGTCGCCTGTGGCAGACTATAGTGGACAGATTGATGGCGATCGTTCATCGAGATTTAATAGTCGTAGCTCTGAGAAAGCAAGCGTTGGATGGTGGACCTCGGCATATATCAATTTTAGAGAAGTTCAAATTTTTGAAGGGAATACGTTTAGTTGGGATTATTCGGAAGTGATCCACTGGAGGAATTCGATTGAGGTAGAAGTCCAAGAGGAGTTCAGCTAAAGAAGAGGTTCGGAAAGAGTTCGGCTCCCATAGGCATCCGGCTGGAGGGGTACGGAGGAAGTTCGGCTCTCGTGGGAGTCCGATTGAAGGAGTGCGGAGAGAGTTCGGTTCTTGTGGGAGTTCGATAGGAGCTCGATCGTTGAAAAGTTTGGCAGGCTGAAGGAATTCGGCTAAGATCCGACCGCTAGGGAGTTCGAAAGAAGCTCGATCGCTGAGGAGTTCGGTCGGCTGAAGGAGTTTGGCTAAGACTCGATCGCTGAGGAGTTTGGTCGGTTGAAGGAATTCGGCTAAGACTCGACCGCTGAAGCTCTTCCATGGCTATCAATTCATTAGGCTGAGCATCGGACTAGACTTCGACAGGAGCGGGGTTTATCCCCAACAAAGCTTATGAGAATACTAAAATATATAAGAAAAAAAACTAAGGCATTCCATGACCAAGCAATTATTAGAAAATCTTTTAAACTTGAACAAAAAGTTCTCCTATATAATTCTAGGCTTCACCTATTTTCAGAAAAATTAAGATCGAAATGGATTGGGCCATACACAGTCAAGAAAATTTTTTTACATGGAGCCATTAAAATTGAAAACCCAAATAATGGTACCACCTTTAAAGTAAATGGTCAAAAAATAAAATTATTCTTGGAGCTGGCCACTGAAGAAATAGAGGAGACTATGATATTGTATGAACCTCAGTAAGGCTAAGATGTCTGGCTGAAGATATTAAACTTAGCACTTATTGGAAGGCAACTCAATTTTTTTAAATTATTTTTTTTCTTTCTATTAAATAAACAGAGATATCTATTTTCAGGCTTCGAATTTTTAAGCCAATATCACACCAAATCACCTTCAACATGGAGCACATTATCACCAAGTGTATTCTTTTCTTCAACTCCTTTTTACTTTCTTTTTATTGCTCTCTTGCTCTTTTCACTCCATTGGAGACAATATCGATCAAGTTTGGGGTGGGGGATAAAAACTTAGAACTTAACAAGATAAGATAAGAGTGTCCATACACCTATTGTGCTTTAAAATTGAGAAGAGTTGGTATCTCTGTAGCAATTGATGCATAGTTTAGATAAACTCTGAGGTGTCAAGAAACTGCACATTAAGAAAACCCAATGGATGGTTAAGTATAAAATAAGAATTGATTTTTAGACCTTTCTAATCACTCCGGTATTAATATCCAGAGGGGAGCCTATCTTTTATAGGTATAAATGGAATGTCCTGATGCCTACAACACATTCAAAAAAAAAAGAAAAAAGAAAAGAGTAAATTCTAAACATTGGTCTCCCACTGAGTAATTAGGCCCCGTTGCCTAAGTAAGCAATGATGTTCGCGTTAAAAAATGGACAATGTGAAGAAGCTCTACTGTACAGCTACTTTAACCCATAATCTAGTAGACTCGAGTTAGTAAGTCTGAGGGGTGTTCTACACCTAATGCCCTAAAACCAACTGATTTGGAAGTCATTGGCCTAAAACTCGCTACATGGGTCGAATGGAATGCCAATAGGACCAAGGCATTGCACAAACTGTACACATTCAAAAGAAGAAGAAGAAGAAGAAGAAAAGAATGAAAGAATGAGTGGGCAAAAGTACGGACCATAAATCTATCTTAGATTAAGAAAAATCAAAATAAAGACATGAGTAGATCAAGAAAAGGTTTAGAAAGAAAATTCGATATTCTTTATTTAGCTATTCTATCGGACAACCTTAATTTTTTAAAAACATACTTTACTAAGCTTCTTTCTGTACACCAATTTCTCTAGAATTACCTAAAGATGCTCATGACTTAGTACACTGGTATATGATACTAATCTTTCTTTTACTTGAGGATGAGTAAAGTTCAAGTTGGAGGGTATGATAAGTACTTGATATATTATAATAAAAAATACTAAATATTATTGCATTGTATATTTATTAGTTGAATTTGATGCTTCTTAATCTTTTTTGCAGATAATTAGGAGATTGGGCTCATTCAAGCTAATCCAGACTCAAATTAGCTCAACCAAGCAAAAATTAGATATCTAATGGGCTAAGAGCAAATAACTCAAGGGGTTAAAAGTCATGATCAATGGCTAGAAAGCAATTCATTGAAATCCAAGGGCCAAAAAAAGAGATAGTTGCTTTAAGAATTTGGATTGAAAATAATTGATCAAAGAACTAAAAATTGAGGCACGTATCTATGAAGCTCTAACCCAACTTGGAGCCTAATCCAAAGACCCCATATGTTCCATCCTAAACTGATTTAGCATGGATCACAGAGTAGAAAGAAAGGAGGATATGCCAAAGAGAGAAATAAATTACATGCTAATTCCTTTTTACTATATTTTTCACGCTGCAATTAGAAGTCTACACCAAATCAAAGATTTTTCATGCATACTTCGTCTCATCCATCCATTCCTATCATATCTTTAGTCCTATATTGCGTAACCAATAAATCCTCCTACCTCCTAGCATTTATAAAAAGCCCCTAAGACTTCAACTAAAAGTATTTCTTCCATCCATCTCCATCTAGCACTAGCCTTTATACCTCCTCTCTCTCTCTCCCACTAAGTCTCCACTTTTTTTTTCTTCTTCTTCCTTCACAAAACTCTCTTCTTCCTCTTTTCTTCCCATTGGTTAGAAGCAAGAAGATGGCAATGCAGACGACATCCCTTCTATGCGTGGCTAGGCTCCATCATCTTAGGAGGAAAGATGAATCTTGTAAATAAATGGTTTGATGTTGATCTATTTTATGTATCTCTTTTTTTATTAATAAAATTTTTAATTTATTTAGAAATTAAAAATATATTATTTTTTTTGCTTCATTTATAAAGATTTAGATTTTGAACAATCTATGCTCTCACAAATAAAAGAGAAGATCTATTCTTTTTGATATAATCTATTCTCAAAAAGAAGATAAGCTATAACAACTGAAATCATAAGTAGCGGTGCTATAGCAGGAAATGGATATGACATCTGTTTTATAAGAAAATTCGATCTCCTGAGATTTTTCTTCTATATTGGACTCATTAAGTTTCTTTTAAATATTATTTTATCAATCAGATTAATTCTCCAATTCTTAAAAAACAACAAAGCCTTTTTTTTAATTTTTTAAACAACTACCTTAGATCCCTGAGGACTCGATCCGATTCACCATATTCTATGGAGTAATAGTCTGTTAACTTTTATCTTTGATCGTTCTCACGATAAGAGCACATCATTGAGCATGTCTTGCATTCAAAATCATTTGACAAGGTATGACAAATAATAAAGAAGGCATTCAGACCATGATTTGATGAAGATAAGAAGCAGGTCAAAAATGAAGAAGAATTCAAATGTAACATCAAGAGTCCAACCATCAAATTCTTACCATCAGTACCCAAAAAAAATAAATAAATAATTCTTGCCATAATTTGTTTAAGAGTCGGGCCTGAGAAATTCTCTAAGGATTTGATTACCTATATTAATCTAGCACTCAACCAATACTTACTTCTTAAATGAATTTGAATTATTGTTTCCATCTTCCATGAACCAAAGTATATAAGTATTACTACTTTACAACATTACCTAAACCATGCGAAAGAGGACAAACATAAATATATTTGCTTGTACATATTGTAGTTCATTGTATATTGCAAGTAATGTTGTATTTTATATTTTCACTAGCTTATAACTCCATGCACTAGGATATGATTTTTTTTAAAAGAATATTTTATTTTATAAATTTATTAATATCTATTATATATATATTTTAAAAATAATTAAAAAATATATTCTATATATAGTGAGGATTATAAGAGAGAGAGAGAGAGAGCCAAAACAATATTTTCTCTCCATCCCCCACATTTTCTTTCTCCCTGTCATAAGTTTAAATGTGACCTAAGATAGATCAAATGCTGGTACACAGTCTTTTTTTCCCCTCACCTTCGTGAGGTCGGTCAGGTGCTAAAGCACTTCAAACAAATACATACTTAGACTAAAAAATTAATAATCTACAAATATATCCTCCAATGATTGCTACGAATGAGCTAGGTCTTTATGGAGACCAAGTCATTCATAATAGAATAGCAAAATAAAAAAGCATTTGTTTCTCATTCTGCATCATGAATCTCTAGACTATCTATGATCCAGTGTAAGGGTCGAGCAACACAGCACCAAAGCCTATATTGGTGCAATGATGAGTCATGACATAAATAAGACTCTAATGGTAAGACTTCTGGATGAGAAAAGTAATCAAGTTCGTGTATCTAGTGAGTTGGAATTTAGTGGATTCCTAATCTAGGACTGGAAGAAAAGAAAGTTGTATGTGTTCCTTCTTTTTTCAACCTAATTAAGATAGTTATATTATTTCTACATGTTGTTGCCTGAAATTATATGCTTTGAAAGCGGAGCAGTCGACTTCTCACAGAAGTGCTGGAGTGACCTACAAAATAAAATTCGAGTCAGAGGATATGACTCTGACAAGAATCCTTCGATACTCAAGTCAGCAGAGAATGAAAAAGCAACCACAGATTCTCTGAGAGGGATTTCTTGCCTTACCTGAGTCCTCGGGATTTAGAATATTTATCTCGTGGACGTTGCACCGTTCCGCTAATCTTAGGCCATTAATCACGTCGTTTCGAAATTAAGATTGTTCTTGTTGGATAGGAAGGCGGTTACTGGCATGATCAAAATACCTTATCGATTTTCATGAATTTAGGCAGAGTGGGAAACAGCCTGATCGTGATTGAATTACAGCTGGATTATCACTCATTTTTGAAAGGAGTCGTTGGGAGCACTGAAAGCCTATTCGTTCGAGATGATTTAAAAGATCATGAACGCCATTATAAAATCGACTCGGCAGTATACTTTGGCTTGTTCTTCGGGTCAGAGAGGATACAAGGAGTTTTCATACCTTGGAATACTGATGTTTTCATATTGATCCGAGATGATTTGGGTATCGACCAAGCCGATCTGAGGCATTTATGTAACCACCGTAACATTACCCCTCTAGTACATAGCCTGAGGATTAGACGAAAGGACCATTCCTCAAGAATGCCTCGGGTTGGATGACGTGCTTTTTCATTTCTAATGATGCCTTTGGCATTTAATGGCTGATGACATCATCTCGTGGTGTACGAATGATTACAACCGAGGGATCCATTCGATCGCTGATTCTTTCGAGAAAATGATTTAAAGGAGGCATCCTTTTGTCTTCACCTTCCTTCTTTTAAGTATGCCCAGAAGGTGCACGAGAGGAAAATGATTACAACAGTAGTGTCTACTATTTTTTCTGCTTAGAGTTCTCTTCCCAAATCTCAATAGCTAAATGGATCCCGCACGGGCAAGAAAGATGCAAATACTATCAGCTCGGAAGAGGAAGGTTAGGGGCCCCTCTGTTCAATCTCAAGATTTTGAAGGCTTCATCGCTAGGGTTCCGAATCCTACTCCTCTGGTTGCGTCTTTTCCTAATTTGGTGGATAAAAGGAAAAAGGATCTACCTTCAAGCAGTTTAGCGGAGGCTGCATTAGAGTCTCGAGTTGGATCAATGAACTTGGCGATAGGGGTGATGGCCACATCGATAGATTCGACGATGGAGTCTGCTGTAAAGGTGACTCTTTCGACTTCTTTAGTGGAGGTTCCTGCAGTGGATTCTACCATAGGGGCAGCAGAGATTGCAGGAACGTCTGGCTTCGATGTGTCGGTTAGATCAACCGAGATTAAAGAGGTGGCTCCTACCATAAGCCATCCTCTGGTCAAAATGCAAGTGAAAATTCCTCGATTGATGCCTCCTCTCCCGACTATGGTCGAGACTCCTAGAACTATTGTGGAGTTCTTACGGAGCCATCTTTCACCTAAGGAAAGATGAGCTCTAGAAGGAAAGGGTGCTCAACATCAAATGGATTATGCTCTTAGATCCCTGGCGCTGCTAGGGCACTATTTGGTTAGTTTCACCGAAATTACTCTTGGAGCTTCAGCTTTAGTATTGGCCGAGGCGAAGGAGGAGGGAGATAAGTTGAAGTACCATCTAGAGCAGGTTAAAGCCGCCAATGCTGACTTGATTAAAGAAATCAACTGCTCTAAGAAGGCACTTTTCGAGGCTCGTGAGATGATCGATCATCAAGATGATGAGCTAAAGAGGTCCCGTAGAAGAAATGAAGTTCTTGAGAAATAAAGGTCTGAAGCTGAACGAGACTGCCGTCGAGCCCATGACGACATCGATCGTTTGAAGAGGATACTTGAAGGGAGGAGAAGAAGTCCAGCATCCGAGACTCGTTCTCCAAGAGGTTTTGTTAGGAGACCAAACAAAAGGCCTAGGACCTCTAACAGGGGGCATCACGAAGAGGGAGCATCCCGAAGGCCCGAGGGTTCTTCAACTCGCAGGGCACTTGTAATTAGTGAATCGTCGGTGTCCAAGATCGAGCTGCAAAGGGTTAACGAGAGGCTCGATTGACTTTATAAGAATGGATCCGACATTGTAATCAAGGCTAGCAAGTAGGAATTTCTGCTAGTTTCGAGAGGTGCAAGGAGATGGCTCTGGCTTGTCTTCCATCAGGTGACATTGGATCTTTGTGGATGGACTCACCAGATAGGAGTTTGAGGGCTATGATAAGCCATTGCCTTGGGAGGTTTGCAAGCTCATCGGATATGCTCGTGGTAACGAATAGAGTTGAGTTTGCCTCATAGATAGAAGAGGCTAATGTTGAAGAGAATCATTCTAGAGTCAATCATTGGAAAGTCATTTAAAATTGTATTTTCCTTTCATTTTCTTATAAGCCGATGCGGCGTCCAAGAATTGTGAATAAAATTTGTTTTTCACCAAAGTAGTTGGTTTTTCTTTTTCTCTTTTTTCTTATTACACCTTGAGTTTGCATCCTGAACTCTGATTTGAGGTATATTTTGTCATTTTCATAGCATTTACCAGTGAATCCGAAGGGGATCGAAGAGAATGGAATCAAAACCATCCTCCGCATGGTGATCATTATTGTACGTCTCCACACGTCTCTTCAAAGGTGGCATAGAGCATGATTGTAGCTATCTGCGTCGGTTGCTGTGCTAGTGGTAGAGACTACATCCAAACGATATTCGCCATGCATTCGGGTTATGTCGATTTATATTTTCTACAATTAATACTCTAAAAAGATGAAGCTTTTGAAAATCTCTTCGATTTGACACACATATAAATTTTGGACTGGATAAAAGGTTTTGTCCTATCATCTTCTTTTGTTGTAGGTTTTTCTTTCAGCCTATTTTCTTCCACTTTTCTCTTCTTCTTTCTCTTTCGGAGGAATGGCTTGCTCTGGGGATGTAGAGTTTGCATCAATGGCCTTCCAGTCTGAAATGATAGAGAAGGATTTAGTACTGATTCATGATCAGTTCCATATTCTTTCTGAATTTTGGTTGGAGGTTCCAAAAGTAGAGGAACATGCTTGCAGCCCTTCCTTAGTTCAGATTAGTATATATGAGAAGTGCTTTCGAACTAGGTTAAGGTTCCCTCTTCATCCTTTCTTCATTACTTTTTTTTATTTTCTTGAGATGTCATTTTGTTCGATAGTGCCAAATTTGTGGCGACACATCTGTGGCTTCATTGCGGCATGCATTTTGGTTGGGATCGAACCTAGTATCATGCTTTTTCGCTACTATTTTACTTTGAAGAGACATCTCGAATCTCACAAATGGTGGTACATGACTTCCAAAAATAGGAAAAACGTTCCTCCATTGATCCGAGGCACTCTTTCTGCCGTTCATGATTGGAAAGAGCATTTCTTTTTTGTTTCTCGCTTTTCAGGCAAAGACTAAGATTTTGTGGATTGGGATGAACCCCAAGAGGCCATGATGAAAGATCCACCGCTTGATCAGCATTTGACTCAAGATCTGGAAACTTTGCATAGCTTTGAAATTCTAGAGTTGAAGGAGCTCTTATCCGAAAAGAGCCTGTTTAATGTGGGTATTGGTCAAGTTGATCCTGAAGGTTTGTACTTGCTTTTGCCCTGTGATTTTATTCATTTGGATCTCGGAGTCTAACACTAATCGATAAATGCATCTGATTGCAAGGATGGATCCAAGTTTGTCGAAGATGTTGGGTCCAAAAATCCTTCGAAAGAGGAGGGCAGAGTCGGTCGGTGGCAAGTTTGCCCATGCCCGGGTTGGGCTTCTTCCTACACCACCATCCTCCAAGTTAGAGAATCTCGAACCCTCTACCACCGATGATTTTAGAATTGTACGAATTTCGCATGGTTTGGACTCTCCAATTCTTGAGAGGGGTCAGAGGAGCCCTGTTGAATGCTTGTTCAGCGAAGCTATTTTAAGCTTACCAGCTTTCTATGTCTCTGACCTTTTTCCTGAGGAGGAATTGATTGAGATTGTAGGAACTTCTAGGATCACACCGATCAGGGTGCAACTTACTAAGGCCACGGGGACTTTTAGGGCCATAATGGCTGGAGTGCAATTTTTCGAGGCTACAAGAACTTCTAGGACTGCGCCGGTCGGAGTACAACTCGAAGTCTTTACCTTGGAAGATTATGATTAGCATGTAAGATGTTTTCTGACTTTCTTAATCCAACCAATGCAACCAAGTTATTGATCGAGCCTCTGAAGACAAGGAGGCGTAAAGCTCTGGATTGTTTCATCCAGGTGAGTTGGAGATGTATATCATTATGCTTTGCTCCATCTCTTTACTTTGAGATACATTTGTCATAAACTATAATAAATATTTTGACAGTTCGCCCATTATTTGAATGTGTTTATGGAGCATATAGTCGAGCTTTCGACTAAAGTGACAAGGCACAGAATGGAGACCAAAATGCTTAAAGTCGCCAAAGATAGGGTGTCGAAGGTGGTCGAGGAGGCCTTTGCTAGGGCTGATGCTGCTGAGAAGAGAGCTCACGAGGTAGAAGCAGCTTTAAAGAAGTCTATCGAAGAGAACTCCTGACTATCAGGCATTAAGGTGGCTCTGACAGCGAAGGAGGAGGCGCTCAAGGCTTGGTCTGCTAAAGCTGAGGGGTTTGAAGCAGAGGCCCAAATCATGTTGAAAGTGGTAGAGGAGAAAATGACCATGCTGCAGTGTGACATGGAAGCACGGGTTAAGGCTGCTGCTTTGATGGTCGTCGATAAGTTTCGGATGTCAAAGGAATATGAAGATGAGAAAGATAGATTCATGGTTGATGCCTACGATGAAGAAAAGCATTTCGTTCGAAGTGGGGTTACTTCCTAATATCTAGAATTAGACCTGAATTTTTTAGATAAGGACCCAGAAGGGTCCGCTGCCGACATGGCTGAAGTTCCATCTGATCCGAAAAATGCCTCATGATTATTATTTCTTTTTTTTTTTAAATTATTGCAAAGAAAATTTCAAATAAATGCTTTTTAAAAAAATTTTGGCAACTTTCCTCTCCCCATTTGATCTTTTTGCTTTATTCTGATCCGAGGAGGTAAAGGGTCAGCTTAGAAGGCCTCGAATTAGTTAATCCTGAGTCAAAAGCTAGCGAATTGATCTTTTTGTTAACCATGCATGTAATTAGCGGGATGCGCTCGTTTCTTCGCACAACATTAAATAAGCATGATCTTTAAAGTGACGCAACCATAATCCGCACGTAAGACTTTGGCATACAGTCATGGGGCAGTGTATTCACCCAAGTGTGGATTGGCATGTGGTGCGATTTCGATGGAAACTTTTAGGGCAAATTCCTCTTTAAAAAGAGGGGATTTTGGTTCGTTTGGCTCCCCACCAGCAATATTTAGAACACCCTATGAGATGAAGGCAGAATGATGTAGCCCCCTTAGGGGGAATGAAGTTATGTCCCTCTATTGCGGCCATGGTTGCCTACCTAAGGAAGCAGAGGGACCTCCTTGGTCCACAGTCAATTCAGGGATGCTTATGATAGATGCTCCAATGGTGGAACATCTGTGCTCTCGATCTTGAGATCTTTATCATTTTGTTTCTTCTTTCGAAGGCGGTCACTCTCTCGACTTAGAGTGCTTTGTCACTATTCCTTTGCTTGGTTAGGGCTGGGTTCCGGTGATAGTTTCTTGGGTGCTTGCTTGGTGTGCCACTTCTGAGAGGGAGGCAGAGATGAGTGAACCACCCTCGAATGTGATGATCTGGATTGCATCCCTAGCTTTCAAAGCTTCCTCGGCTATGGTCCTTCTGGAGACTGCAGTCTTAAGATGCCAATGGGATGCTTTGATGCTAACATGATCATCTCCTCGGGGTATCTGTCACGCATCTGGACTATTGGAGGGCTCCTTGGTTCGAGACTGTGCAGAGTTAGACTCCAAGAGAACACTGCTTCAACCTCGACGAGATCTCCTTCATCAATCGCTTCTGGCTTACAGCTCTTCTTGATCTTAGCACCGGTTGTGGCATCTTCCAAGACTAAAGCTCAGCTCCATGGAGAGATAAGCATCTAGCGAATGCGATCTTGACTTCGCTTAGCCCATAGTCGTGCTATGCCATTCTCGAAGTGGAGAAGACAACATCATATTGTAGTCTCTATTTTATAGGATCTACTGTAATCCCATAAATTTTTTTTCTTTTCTGTTGTTTCTTGTAAAAGCAATATTTATTACTCTTTTAAGAATTTTCTTTAATGAATAAACTATTCTTTTCTTCGGTGATGTATTCTAACTTTCGCAATTTGGTTTAGTCGAAATGAAATTGTTTTGACCAGAGGAACCTATTAGATTGATATCCTGATCACAAGAATTTCATAAGTGATAGTTTCGATCTGAAGAACTTTGTCTTGAAGCAATTTCAATCTAAAAAATTTGCTAAACTAAGATTCCAATCAAAGGAACTTTATCTTGAAGTAATTTCGATAAGAGGAATTCATTGAACCGAGGTCCCAATCAAAGAGACTTTGTCTTGAAGCGATTTTGATCAGGGAAATTTGTTGAACTGAGGTTCTGATCAAAGGGACTTCTCTTGAATTATCGCCATGCAGACATTCTTTGAAGACTTTTGGAAAATGATTTTGAGAATTCATTTATTCATTTAGATTATTGATAATACATATGAAGATTGACTGAATTCCAAGGCCTAGGTAATACAATCCCATTTAACTGCTTCAGATGGTAGGTTCCTGGGCATATCACTTTATCAACTTGGTAGGGGCCTTCCCAATTAGGTGCAACCTTTTCTTGCTCTTTAGGTCGTGAGACTTCAGCTTGTCGAAGGATAAGATTGCGAGCTCGAAACTCTTTAGCCTTGATCCGAGCATTATAATATCTAGCCATCCTTTGGCAGTAAGCAGCCATCCTCATTACAGCACATTCTTTACTCTCTTCAATCAGGTCGAGATTAGCTCTGAGCCATATTGGGTTGGTCTCTTTATTATATTTCTTGACTCGAGGGGAAGAGAGCCCAAATTCTACGAGTATGACTGCCTCTATCCCAAATGCTAAGTTAAAAGTCATCTCATCTGTAGGAACCCTTTGGGTAGTTTGGTAGGTCCAGCGGATATGATGAAGTTCTTCTATCCATGACCTTCTAGTTCGATCCAATCTGGCTTTTAGATCTTATAGGAGAGTTCTGTTGGTGACTTTAACTTCTTCGTTTGTTTATGGATGGCATGTTGAAGTGAAATGCTGTTCAATTCTATGATCTTCGCAAAATTCTCGAAGTCGGGCTCTCATGAATTATCTACCATTATCGATGATCAGTACCTTGGGGAGCCCGTACCTGCAAATAATCAACTTCCAAATGAAGTCTTAAACCTTTATTTCAGTAATTTGGGCTAAAGATTCGGCTTCGATCCACTTTGTGAAGTATAGAAGAAACTTATGTTGGCCTGAGGCTCATGGGAATAGACCTGGGATGTTCAATCCCCATTGAGTGAATGGCCAAGAAGCTTCAATTGGGGTCAGAAGCACTGTCGATTGACGTTGAATCCTATCATTTTGTTGGCATTGTTTACATCTCTTGAAGAAATTCTGCACATCTTGCTGCATCATGGGCTAATAGTAGCCCTACCGGAGGATTTTGTAAGATAAGGATCTACCTCTCAAATGACTTCCATAGATCCCTTCATGGACTTCTTGTAGGTGTAGTCAGCTTCAAACAGACACAGGCACCTTAAAAGAGATAGAGAAAAAGACCATTTATACAGCTTGTCATTGATCAGCACATATTTGGTGGTTTTATTTCTAACTTTTTGAGTTTCCTGTCGATCAAGCGGTAGCTCACCTGATCTTAAATACTTTAGGAGATGGTCAATCTAGCTCAGTTCCTCGTCGATTTAGTGGACTATGGTAGGCTTTTCTAAGCTTGAAGTTCTTAGGACCTCAAAGTAGGTCTCTTTCTTCAGATCAGTGGGCAATGAGGATGCCAACTTGGATAGGGTGTCGGCTTTAGGAACCTATTGAATATCAAAATATCGGAAGGATGAGATCAGGTCTTTTACGTTTTGAAGGTATTTTCTCATGTTATCCTCCCAAACTTCATATTCTTCCTTGATTTGTCCAACCACCAACTGTGAATCATTGAAGACTTTCAAATGTTGGGCCCTAGCTTCTTTGGTGACTTTTAGCCCGACGATAAGGGTTTCATACTCCACTTCATTATTGATGGTTGGAAACTCAAAGCGTAAGGCGTATGCAGCCACGTCTCCTTTCGGACTGGAAAGAATAAGTCCAGCTCTTGATCTTGACAAGTTTGACGAGCCATCAACATGTAAGCTCCATAATTTTTTAGGATGCAACCCCGAGTTTTGGTCATTCCTTGAACTTGTGGGGTCCTTCGACCCTTCTCCAACATTTCCTTCTAGATCTCCTTCATCCGAGATGGTGCATTCAAGGATAAAGTCGACCAACTAGGCTTTGATGGAAGGCCTCGGTCGGTAATGAATATCCAACTCTAAGAGCCCTAAGGCCCATTTCGTAATTTGATATGAAGTATCCGGATGATGAAGCACCGCCTTAATTAGCTGATCCGTAAGTAGCACCATAATATGAGTTTGAAAGTAGGGTCAGAGCTTTCTTGCTATGATAACCAACGCAAAAATTAATTTTTTTCAATTTAGAATACCTGGTCTCAGCATCATGCAGGACCTTGCTGGTATAATAAATGGACTTTTGTAGCCATCTTTCTTCTCGAACAAGGGCTGTACTGATTGCCACTGGAGAGACAATGAGATATAGAAGGAGCTCTTCGTCCGATTGTGGCTTGGTGTGCAGAGGTGGGGAGCTGAGTTACTTTTTTAGCTCTTCAAAGTCTCTTGGTATTCTGAGGTCCATTGAAAATTCTTTGGCTATTTGAGGGTATGGAAGAATGGGAGGCACCTCTTGATCGACCTAGAGACAAATCGATTAAAAGAGGCTATTTTACTTGTTAGGCATTGTACCTCTTTAATTATTTTTGGTGATGTCATTTTTAGGACTGCTCGTCGCAATGCCTCTGCGGGAAACTATGAAGATAAGAAACTTATCGATGGTGATCCCAAAAGCACACTTCGTAAGGTTCAGCTTCATTTGATATTGATGAAGAGTATTGAAAGTTTCTTAGAGGTCTGCAATGTGGTTCGAAGTTGCACGGCTCTCGACTAGCATGTCATCAACATACGTCTCCATATTCCTGCTGATTTGAACTTTGAAGATCTTATTCACCAATCTTTGGTACATGGCTCCTGCATTTTTTAAGCCAAAGGATATCATCCTATAACAAATGAGTCTATAGTTAGTTATAAAGGCTATTTTCTCCTCATCTTTAAAAGCCATCCAAATTTGGTTATAGCTGGAGAAGGCTTTCATGAAGTTGAGGAGCTCATGTCCTGAGGTAGCGTCGATCAATTGATCGATTCGGGATAGTGGATAGCTATCTTTTGGGCAAGCCTTATTCAAATCAGTGAAGTCGATACACATGTATCATTTTTTATTTATCTTTTTCACCATATTAACATTCGACAGCCAATTAGGGTACATCACCTTTTTGATGAAGTTGGCTCTGATCAACTTGTCTACCTCTTCAGTAATGGCCTTCTGGTGCTTCGAAGCAAAACTTTGCTTTTTTTGCTTGATTGGGGGGGGGGGGGGGGGCAGGTTGGGTCCACCCGTAGGTGGTGGGCCATCACCTCTGGATCAACACCAAGCAAATCTACGGCTGACCATGCAAAAAGATCCATGTTTGTCTACAAAAGAGCGATAAACTGATTTTTTGTTACCTGATCAAGGTAGGAATCGATCTTCATGATTTGATGAGGATTTTTCTTCCTCAACGGGACTTCCAAGAGTTCATCAGATGGTTGGGCACGATCCTCTGCTAGATCTTCTCGAGCATCTAGTCCTATTGAGAGTTTAGACTAGATCTTCACCCCATCCTCCGCTTGAAGTTTGGCGGTAAAGCACTACCGTGCCACTGCCTGGTTGCCTCAAATTTTCTCCACTCTATTGGCCATCAGGGATTTGACCATCAGATGGTAACTGGATACCATGGCTCTCAATGTCCAAAGGCTGAGTCATTTGAGTATCGCATTGTAAACTAAAGGAAGCTTCACAATGATGAAGTCTATGAAAATTGTTACTCGTTAAAGTGGAGTGCCCACTGTGATAGGTAGTTTGATTATTTCATCCAAAATTATTAAGTTTTTGGAGAATCCTTGAATCGACGTATCAAATCTACTTAATCGATCAGAAGAAAGTCCCATTTGGAAAAATATAAAAAATACAAAATGTCAACTGGCCTTTCATTATTAATGAATACATGGTGTACATTGTAATCAGTAATGTTTAATATAACAACCACTGCATCGTTGTGTGGTTGTTATACATCCTCTGTATCCTGCTCAGTAAAGTTTATTGTATCTTTGAGTCTATCCTCAATCCTCGACCTCTTCACCACCGCCAATCCAGATGACCCTCTAGTGATCATGTGAATTTTTTTGTGGAGAGATCACTTTTCTACAGCCATGGGCTCTTCCACCTCCTCCGTGGGCATCGGCATTGGACGCTGAGGTTGGCGAGGTGGTTGTCGAGCTCTTGTAGGGGGTCACCATGGAGAAGTTCTTTTCCGAATGAAGTGGTCCAGCCTTCCTTTCCAAACAAGCCTTTCAATCGCATTGCGAAGAAGGCAGAAGTCTTCAATATCGTGACTATGATCATGATGGTAGAAACAATACTTCATGGGGTTACGGTGCTCGGACTTCGTCTATATTTTTGGAGGATGAGGGAGCTCGGAGGGAATCTCCATCAGAACTTCTTTCCGAGTTGTATTCAGAGGCATGTAGTTGTGATACCACTTTGGGAGAGAGCATTACTGGTCTCTTTTTTTGAGAACTCGAAGATCAGCAATTCCTTGGGGGACCTCCACCTCTCTATTTTCGAGGTGGAGATTGGGAGCGCTGGCAATAAGTCCCTCGCCGCCTTGGAGAGTGCTCTTTATTGGATCCTGCCGCTATAGAAATGGCAGGGACATCTTCAGTAAAAGCCTCCTTCAGGTTAGAATACTTTTTTGCTCATTCGAACATTCCCGCATAGTCCTGGGGGAAGAACTTTATTAATGACCTCTTTAGATCATTCTTCAATAATCTATCCATCATGGTAGTTATCGCGATCGACTAATTTAGGTCACGAACTTCTAGAGTCATTGGATTGTAGTGGTTTACATAATTGCAGATTGACTCTCCTTCCCTTTGACGGATGGTGTTGAGATGGTCGAACCGCTTCTATTGTTTGCGGCTGCTGATAAAATGTGTAGCCAAAGATCAGTTCAGCTCTTCAAAGGAATGGATGGAGGCCGATTTCAAATTGAAGTACCACTATCGCACCACTCCTTTAAGAGTGGCAGGGAACGTCCGACAGAGAATAGCATCAGATACTCCTTGAAAGAGCAGCACTATCTTGAAGATCTCCATATGGTTGATGGGGTTGGTAGTTCCATCGTAAGTCTCGAACTGAGGTAGCTTAAAGTTTGGTGGAAGCGGCTCCTTCAGAATCCTCTCATCAAAGGGAGGCTCGCTGTTGAACCCATCATAGGATCGAGAAGAAGAAACTTTATTGATGGCTTCAATATGCTTGTCGAGCTCTTGAAGCCTTCTTTCTAGGATTTAATCCTGGATGGTGTATGCCTCTGACTATTGAGGAGAGTGGTGGCTGGGGGTGGAATCATGCCTAGATAGTGGGCTAAGAGATCGTCGATGGATTTGCTTCTTCTTTAGGCTTTGAGGGAGTGCTTGAGGAGGCTCGGCTTGCTGTTGGGAGACCGACGACTGAGATGGCACCATTGCCGAGGCTACAATTAGGATCATCGAAAGAAGTGTAGATTGTACCATTGAAGGTGGTGTAAGGATAGCCTGGCTTAGTTGCGATGCCATAGAAGGAGGCGCGAATGCAGTTTGGACAGTCTGAATAGCGACTATCAGAGTGTTGACCTACTGAAGAAGCATGTTGAACTAGTTTATTATGACTGGAACTGGTTTGGCCGGTGAAGAAGTTTTTGGCATGAGGAGTTGGATGTGATCATCAGCCCAAAGATCCACCTGATGGGAGGTGATGGCATCAATGAGACAGGATGATGCTTTCTTAGGTGGCATGTTTGAAAGTAGACCCTCCCTCTACCTGTTGTTGCCTAAAATCACATGCTTTGGGAGTGGAGCGGTCGGCTTCTCGTAGAATTGATGGAGTGGCCTACAAAAATAAGTCGGAGGATGTGACTCTGGCGAGGATCCTCCAATGCTCAAGTTAGCCAAGAATGAGAAAGTAACAACGGATTCTCTAAGAGTGATTTCTTGCCTTACTTGGGTCCTCAGAGCTTAGAATATTTGTAGGAGTGTCTCATAAAAGTTGCACCATTCTGCTAATCTTAGGCTATTAATCACGCCATTTTGGAATTAAGGTCGTTCTCTCTAGATGGGAAGGTGGTTACTGGCATGAATGAAATATCTTATCGATTCCCATGCATTTAGATAGAGCGGGAAATATCCTGATCGTGAGTGGATTACAGCTAGATTACCACTCATCTTTGAAAGGAGCCATTGGGAGAGCTATATTAGAAAATGTGTTCCAAAGTCAATCATCAATCTATTAATGATTGAGCTATCTTGTAATTATAATTGATTTATTA
This sequence comes from Cocos nucifera, assembly GCA_006176705.1. Classification (NCBI taxonomy): domain Eukaryota; kingdom Viridiplantae; phylum Streptophyta; class Magnoliopsida; order Arecales; family Arecaceae; genus Cocos; species Cocos nucifera. The sequence goes on from QRFJ01000152.1 coordinate 1,343,276, forward strand.
ATAAATAAAATATTTATTTTAGCATTTTCATCATAAGGTATACATCTTCTAATGAACTCTATTATTGTGATGAAGTTCTTAGGACTATTTAGTTTCGATAAAGAGAGGATTTATTGATTAGTCCTTAAAATTGTTCACGACAAATGATACGCTGTTAATTAGGATGATAATGTTTATCAAGCATAGATCATTATATGCCATATAGGTTGGTTATCCTCTTAATCAAGGAGTATAGAGATACTGGTATGGCATACAAGTAAGATGTATGGATATATCATCATTAAATGTGATCAACTCCAGAGTGTTCTACTATTGAAAATTGCTCTGATGGAATATAGGTATAAATATTCTTTAGACCTGAGATCACCACAGTGGCTTGCAAGCAACTCACTGTGCTTTGGTACCAGACTAACTAAATTTTTAATTTAGTGATGGAAGATTTTTAGGCATAGTCAAGTACTTGCAAAGTCGGTGAGTGATCAAGATGGAATTAACCACTCCAAGAGTTGAAGAAGAATGCATCATTGTATTTTAATATAACAAAAATCTTGGCCAGAATAATCCATGAGATAGATTTGATATTTTGAAATATAATATGGATGATCTAAGCAGGATTGATAGTTAAACTTTGAGATTCCTACTAGTATTTTGGTTAAGAGAATGAATTATACGAAAACTATATCCACATGGGTTCTACGGATGTTGTTCTACATATTCGACCTATCCGATCATCGGATATCATTGCTAGATGATCACTTCAATTGGTATAAAAATTTATTTCTATACTACTAGCCTAGATTTGGATCTATGAGGTCATACATATAAGTGTTCTCAATCTGATCGGATGATTGATCGACGATTAAGAATCATTCTAAGGTTAAACATTCAATACGATTAATGTTTGACCTAGTGCAAGTATTGCAGAAAGATTGATTAGCAATTTGATTATTAATTAACTTAATTTGATTAAGCTAGAGGATTGAGATTAAGTTTAATTAAATATAATTTAATTAAATTTAGTTTGGGCTTGATTGGATTAAGTTCAATTGATTTATTGGATGAGCAAATTACAAGGAAGAACTAGTCCTAGTTCAATTAGGACTTGTATCAACCCAATTTTTAATTTGATTAAAAAATTAAATTAAAATTAAATTTAATTTAATCTAATTTAATTAGATTATTAGTTGAAGTAAGACTTAATCTAATTAAATTAATTAAATTCTAATTTAATTTGATTCAAGGATCAAGTTGGACCAAGTCAAACTAGAAGTCCTAGTGAGACTAGGACTCCTATCTCTATGTGCCACCTTAGCCCCAAGGCCCCCCACACCATTTTTTTTGGATTTTTTCATGAAAATATTTCTCTTCAAATGTTCACACGCGCCAAATGTTCACACGCCCCCCCTTATCCCTTTATCTAAAATATGGTATTTAGATATTATGATCAAGTCAAAAGAAGAGTTTGAGTTGATTTAAACTCTATGAGATAGAGTTTTGAGAAATCAAAACTCCTTCCCATTTTGTGACACCCACATCCCTATTTTTTCTTTCATATTTTCATGGATTTTAAGAGAGGTTTTATGCAACATTCCCCGGTAGTCCATGCAAAAAATAAAGGAGGGGGCGCCCAAGAGTTGGGCACCCCAAGTCTAGCCTTATTTGGATATCCCTTGATTAGGTATTTGACCTAGTCAAGGATTTCTCTATATCTCCATATATAAAATAAATTTTGATCTAATTTTTTTGTGGATTACACATCTGAGAGAGGTCATTTGGAGTGTAAAAAATTTAAGAGAGAAGCTTAGGATGTGGGATTTTGTAAAGGCACCAATCAAGGTGCTTTGGTGAGAGAAGAAAGAAGAAGAAGAGGGTCTTCTTCTAGGGTTTTTCTTTCACTCCTATTCCTCCATCTTTATGAGTATTTGAGAGGTGTCTCAGTGTCACGAATCATCTTTCTTGACTTCTAAAAGTTAGAGAGTCTAAGCTTGAAGGAAGAAAGATCAAGATCGACTATCGAAAAAGGATCAGTACAGTACTACCATACTATGCTGATTTTTGGGTATCGAACTTTAGATCTATGATCGAGGGCTCGTATATAGCTCATGGAGGTCGGATGTATGTGTAGCTCAGAGCAGCCATCTCAGGCCTAGATCAGTGAGTTAAGAAACTCAAGATTCAAAGGTAAAGATGATCTGATCTCTCTATTACATATCTAGATCTGATCTAGAATAGTTTGCTGTTGATATGATCAACACGTAGTTCTTTTGATATTTTATTTTTTGATTTAATAGCATACCTTAATCATATAATAGGATCCTATATTTAAGATTTTATGTTATATTATTTATAATTTAATATGATTAATTCATCTCTTTCGCTGTAATTTTGAAAAGTTTCAAAAGCTATTCCTAGAACTCTAGATTGGTTCCTATAATTGGTATCAGAGCCTAGATTAATTTATTACATGATTTATGCATGATTAGATTATATTTTTAGATTAGATCTTATTTATAATCTGATGATTAAATCTAAAAATAAAATTTTAGATTTCATGCATTGTAAGGTTGTCCTGTTATAAGATTTATCCCTTACAGTAGAGAGGTTATCCTAGTATGCGTGAATTTAAAATCTTGATCATAAAATTTTAGATTAAATCTAAAAAAAATTATAATCTAATTAAAAGAGTTTTAATCTAATTTTTATCATCATAAATGTGTTAGATCTGATCTAAGATGATTTATGATTAATTAAAATTGAAATAGTTTCAATTTTATGAGCATGTTTAGATTAGATCTAAAATAGTTTTCATATTTGTTATATGTGCATATTGATTATGAATCAAACATGTAACTGATTGATAGAATCATATTATAAAATTTTTTTATAAATATAAAAATTATTTTTGAAATGTCAAACCTCAATCTTTAGCCCAAAACTTAATTAAGAATTAAGAATTGATTAATTAGGATCTAGGATTGTAAATTGAAGATCCTAAGACACAAATCATAATACATTGGATTAATGGATTAGTGAAAACTAGGTCCATTAATTGGGTTAGATCTAAGGTTAGATTAAAGAATGAACTTAATTAGAGAATTGACTAAATCTAATTAATAGTTATCTTAGATTAGGTCAAGGATTCTCTAGATCAATTATAATAGGTGTGGTTGGTCAAGTCCATATCTTTAACGAAAATCAAGATATACTTGATTCCTGGCTATGCGATCGAATCTAAAATTATTAGGTTGGTCAAGTTGAAACTAATGAACCGAATGGTGTCTAAGATAATGGTAGTCTGACCAGTTATTTTTAATTAGAAGCTACTCGTACTGATTTGGTCTTTGACGAGTTAGTAGCATATCTCTTCCACTAATCTCACTTATCTGATCATTCTGATAAATTAGATTTTGATTAGATCACTTGGTGATTTGGGCTCATCCATATTAATTAGGTAAATCAGTGTGACTGATTTAGGTACTCCTAATGCCTATTTGAATTAGATTCTTTTTTTTATCTAACTTGGTGAAGCCAGTGGAAGGATCAAAATTATTTGGCTCATTCTCTCTATCTTCTTTAAATCAAATCAATTAAATCCTTTAAAATTATTAGACTCTTAAAAATGAAATAGTTATAGTGATAACTAGATCATAGCCTTTCATTAAGTGGATGATAATGGGTCTATTATTTTGATAATCATTGAAGGCCTAAAGGCTTGATGCTTATTGGCTAGTAAAATTATTATTCATAATATGATTTCTTGACCACATCTATCTAAATGGTGGTTAGGTTAACCAACCAAAGTTGGGCTTAATCATTCATTGATTAGATGGACTAAGTATGGTCATGTTAATGGTTGGATCTAATTGAACCTTTTTAGTGGAGGCCAAAGCATACTGATTAAGAACTGGGACAAAATTAAATTACTAAAAATTATTTAAAAAAATAATTGATTATGAACCTACTTTTAAATGTACATGGATTGACCAACCAAAGTTGGGCTTGTGTGTAGTCTATGTGGATTTTAGTACCCACTAAGAAATTAGGATAATTCATCGAATTGGAGTTAAAGACTATTAATTTGAATAAAATAGAGGAAGAATCTTTTGATTAAAGTCCAAATCTTTAGACTTAATGAATCAATTACTAATTAAATTTTTATTTTTTTATGCAGATATGGCCATTTTTTTTTCACTCTGATCATTGTTAGACAATGATAAGCAGGTGGGACCTAACTTCAATAATTGATACCGAAAGTTGAAGATAGTTCTGAAGCATGAACGGATTCTATATGTACTGATAGATCCGATACTTGAGGAGTCAGCACCCAATGCATGTGGAACGATCAGAGATACTTATCAGAAGTGGCTCAATGATCGAATTATGATGCGTTGCATTATGTTGGCTACCATGAGCGATGAATTTAATCACAGGTTTGAGTTAGCTCAGCCAGAAGACATGCTTCAAGTATTGAACGAGTCTTTTGGTACACCCGATGACGTTGAGAGGCATAAGATTAGTTGTGTCATCTTTAACATCAAGATGAGGGATGAAGTTTTTGTTACTGATCATGTACTGTACATGATCGAGCTAATCGAATGTTTGAGCAAGCTCGAATTTTCCTCGTACGAGCAACTAGAGAAAGATGCAATTTTGAACTCATTACCCAAATCATATCTTCCATTCCTTACTCATTATAGAATGACAATGCCTGAAGTTAACTGCCATGGGTTACTGGAGTTGCTTCAGAACTTTAAGAAGAATCACCAGCTCCACAAGAAGTCGGTGAACTTAGTGAAGGTTCATCTTCTAGTTCTCGATCCTTTAAAAAAGAGAAGAAGAATAAGAAAAAGAAATCAAAGAAGGTATAAGTTCAAGCTGGGATATCTGTGCAGGGCCAGACTAAGAAGATCAAGTTCGATAAGAGTCAAGTTGAATGCTTCTTTTGAAAAAAGTGGGGGCACTGAAAGAAAAATTGTCCTCAGTACATTGCCTCACTGGATCCCAACAGGTCGAGAACGAAGCAAGTTATTATTGGGCAAGGTATTTATATGATAACTTCTTACAATTTCTCCATTTATGATAAAACTAACTGGGTATTGGATACTGATAGTCCTTACTATATTTGCAATTTATTACAGGAGTTGCAGGTCAGTAGGAGATTCGAGTGAGGCGAGAGCTTTCTGAATGTTGGAGATGAAAGATCAGTTTCAGTTCTAGCATTAGGAATCTTGAAACTTGTATTTAAGTCTCATATAGTTGTTCTTAGTGATTATCATTTTTGTCTTAGTTTCTTTTTGAAAGTCATTTCTGTAGGCCTTTTGGCCAAAGACAATTATGAATTTTTAATGAAGAATGAATTTTGTAATATCATTATGAATGGTATTACTATATTCTCTGAATATTTGAACAATGGTGTGTACATGTTATCATAACCTATTAATGTAGTCTATTCTACTGGCAAGCATCTTAGATTAGATAGTATATTTGATATCTACTTATGGCACTGTAGGCTAGATCACATCAACAAGAATAGGATAAACAAGTTGACTCAAGAGAGAATCCTTAAAGTAGTGATTATGAATCACTTCCAACCTATGAATCTTATCTTCTTGAAAAAATAACCAAGTCATCTTTTATTGAAAAAGTTGAGAGAGCCACCGATCTCTTAGATCCAGTACATACTGATGTATGTGGACCAATGAGCATAAGTGTCAAGAGGTGGATATCTCTACTTCATTATTTTTACAGATATTCTATCCAGATATGGATATGTTTATCTGATGAAACATAAGTCAAAGTCATTTAAAATGTTCAAATGCTTCCGAAGTAAAGTAGAAAAATAAATTGGAAAGAATATTAAAACTCTTCGATCTGATCGAGGAGGGGAATACCTTTCTAGTGAGTTTCTTACATATCTAGAAGAGAATGGGATTCTCTTCCAATAGACTCCTCCAGAAATACCACAGCATAATGGTGTGTCTAAGAGGAGGAATCGAATTCTGTTAGACATGATCCGATCCTTGATGGATTTTGCTAGCTTACCGATATTCTTTTGAGGATATGCACTCGAATCGGCTTGCTATCTATTAAATAGGATTTCAAGTAAGTCTGTAATTAAGACTCCATATGAGACATGGACAGGGTATAAGCCAGCACTTTCGCACTTTAGGATCTGAGGGCGCCCGGCTTATGTGAAATGGTTAATCACAGATAAACTTGGACTTAGGTCTGACAAATGCACATTTATAGGATATCCTAAAGAATCAAAAGGGTATATTTTCTATCATGCTGATGAACAAAAGGTGTTCATCAATCCTAAGGTAGTCTTTTTGAGAAAGAAGTTTTTGGATGAAGGAACTATTGCCTCTAAGATTGAACTTAACTAAGTTCAATAGGTAGAAAAGCCGACACCTATAGTCGAATCTGAACCGAATTTGATTAGACCAGATTTAGAGCCCAGTGTTTCTGCACCATTAAGGCAATCTGGTAGAGTACCACATCAATCAAATAGATACTATAATTTCTTAGTTCGAAATGATGATCCTATCAAACTTGATGAGAATGATGACGATACGATCACCTATATGGATGCAATGCAGAGATCTGATTCTGAGAAATGGCTTGAGGCCATGAAATTCGGGATGGAATCTATGAAGGTTAATGATGTATGGATATTGGTTGATTCATCCAAAGGGATTAAATTCATTGGGTGTAAATGGATCTTTAAAAGAAAGAGAGATGTAGATGAAAAGATGGAGACCTATAAAGTCCGTCTGGTTGCCAAGAAGTATCATCAATGTTATGATTTTGACTATTACCAGACTTTCTCTCCTATAATAATGCTTAAATCCATTAGGATAATGCTTGCTATAGCTGTCCATCTGGACTATGAGATCTGGCAGATAGATGTGAAGATAGCTTTTTTGAATAGAGAGCTGATCGAAGAGGTGTATATGATACAATCTGAAGGATTCACATCTAGAGATGAGTCCAAGGTGTGTAAGCTTCAAAAATTCATTTATGGATTGAAGCAATTATCTCGGAGTTGGGATATGCATTTTGATAAGATGATCAAAACGTATGGCTTTGTTAAGAATGAAGAAGAGTCCTACATCTACAAATGGGCAAATGGTCTGGCACTAGTATTTCTTATTTTGTACGTTGATGACATTCTCTTAATCAAGAATGATATTCCCACACTATAAGGAATAAAAGTTTGGTTGTCATCTCAGTTGTCCATGAAGAACTTGGATAAAGCATTCTACATCCTAGGGATGAAGATCTATAGGAATAGATCTAAAAGAATACTTGGGTTATCTCAGTTCACGTATATAGAAACTATGCTGAAATGGTTCAGCATGGAGAATTCTAAAAAAAACTATCTTTTGATAGACCATGAAATTTCTCTCTCTAAGAGGGATTGTTCGGCAACTCTTGAAAAAAGAGAGTGTATGAATAGAGTTCCATATGCTTTGATAGTGGGATCTATCATGTATGCCATGATATGTACAAGATCAGATATGGCATATTCACTAGAAATAGTAAGTAGATACCAATCTGATCCAGAAGAGAATTACTGAAAAGTGGTAAAAACCATCCTTAAGTATTTAAGAAATACTAAGGATTATTGGTTGATTTATGGTGAGTTAGATTTGAAACTTATGGAATTTATTGACTCCAGCTTTCAATCTAACCATGGTGACAGCAGAAGCATATTGGGTTATGTCTTTATCCTAAACGGTGGAACCATCTGCTGGAAGAGTTCCAAGCAGCATACTATGGCAGACTTTATTTATGAAGCAAAGTACATCATAGCATCAAATGCTGCAAAGAAAGCTATGGCTGAGAAAGTTCATCATCAAGCTCGGAGTAGCACCTTTTCTTAATGGTCCGATCCTGCTCTACTGCGATAGCACTGGTACCATTGCTCAGACGAAGGAACCAAAGGCATACCAGCAGACGAAGCACAAACTGCACCACTACCACCTAATCTAGAAGATCATGGATAGAGGTGACATCGATCTTTAGAAGACCGACAGAAAGGATAACCTGATCGACTCCTTCACTAAAGCCCTGGCGATAAAGAAGTTCGATGAACATAAGTCGAAGATGGATATTAGATACTGCATCGAGTGGCTTTAGGATAAGTGAGAGTTGTTGAAAAATGTGTTCCAAAGTTGAAAAATGTGTTCCAAAGCCAATCATCAGTTTATTGATGGTTGAGATATCTTATAATTATAATTAATTTATTAATAAATAAAATATTTATTTTAATATTTTCATCATAAGGTATACATCTTCTAATGAAATTCATTATTATGATGAAGTTCTTAGGACTATTTAGTTTCAATAAAAAAAAATTATCGATTAGTTCTTAAAATTGTTCACGACCAAATGATATGCTTTTAATTAGGATGATGGTGTTTATCAAGCATAGATCATTGTATGCCATATAGGTTGGTTGTTCTCTTAATCAAGGAGTGTGAAGACACTAGTATAGCATATAAGTAAGATGTATGGGTACATCATCATTGAACATGATCAACTTCAGTGCATTCTGCTATCAAGAATTACTCTGATGGAATATAGATATAAATATTTCTTAGACCTAAGATCACCATAGTGGCTTGCAAACAACTCACTGTGCTTTGGTACCAGACTAACTGAATTTCTAATTCAGTGATGAAAGATTTCTGAACACAGTCAAATACTTACGAAGTTGGTGAGTGATCAAGATGGAATCAAACACTCCAAGAGTTGAAGAAGAATACATCACTGTATTTTAATATAACAAAAATCTTGATCAGGATAATCTATGAGATGGATTTGATATTTTAAAATATAATGTGGATGACCTAATCGAAGTTGACAGTTAAACTTTGAGATGTTCTACCAGCATTTTGGTCAAGAGGATGAATTATACGAAAACTATATCCAAATGAATTTTAAGGATGTTGTTCTACATTTTCGACCTATCCGATCATTGGGTACCATTGCTAGATGGACACTTTGATTGGTATAAGAATTTATTTCTATGCAATCAGCTTAGGTTTGAACTTATAGGGTCATATATATAAGTGTTCTCGATCTGATCAGATGGTTGATCGACGATTAAAAATCATTCTAGAGTTAAACATTCAATACGATTAATGTTTGACCTAATGCAAGTATTGCAGAAGGATTGATTAGCAATTAGATTGCTAATTAACTTAATTTGACTAAGGCAGAGGATTGAGATTAAATTTAATTAAATATAATTTAATTAGATTTAATTTGGGCTTGATTAGATCAAGTTCAATTAGTTTATTGTTAGATATGAGTGCCCTAGAAGCCAGAATTGGTCGACACTTGTAATACACTTCTAAGGACAAAATTATAATTTTGACTATTAATAATAAAGTGGGTTATTTTCGATCACATAAGTGTATTTAGTGTCTGTGATACATCCCTTGAGTTAGTGATAATGATAATTCATATTTTCAAGAGTTGAAAATTTAAGACATGAATTTTCATTTATTAACTCATAAAATACTCTTGACCGTAGGATCATCATGAGGATGATGATTGATCCGAAAGATTAGTATACAATCACTTCTTTATAGTAGACAAGTCTTAAGTCTACAGTGTAGAGACATCGGAGCCAGAGTATAGGTACTCGTTAGAGAACGAGGGCATTGAGCGTGACCACCTCGAGTAGTCATAAGGAAGTCTATCTTCTCGTCGATGACTGACTCGATGCTGCAGTGGTGTGTCTGATTCTTTGACATGAGGTGCATCGGCAGTTCACCTTGAGGGTGTTATAGTTTGACTATACCATGACTTGATCTCCGAGCCATTCGGAATCCTGAGGTGTATGTTGGCTATAGCATGGTCATTGTAGGAATTGGATTGCACCAAGATGGAATCTATCTACCTCGGTAGATGAGAAGCAGCTCTATGATGATCATGAGAATCAAGTCCATAAGCCCATGGCCATGATAGAGAGTGTGAAATAATAGAAAGAGTTTCTATTAAGATTTTCACATCGGACTTGAATCGAATGATTAAATTATATGATAGATATTAGGATTTGACGAGTTCACCTTAACCCTAATCTGATCGGGGCTCAAGATAAAAGAACTTAATCACACAAGTAGCTGCACTGAGAGATTCATTTTTAGTTTTGATGGGTTGCCACTATATGCTGCTAGGTATCACTGGTGGATTTTGGGAGCAATTAGAATGATTTAGATGATCGATCATTCTAAGTTGTCTGAATTAGAAAAGTTCTGATCCATCGAAAGAAGTTTCGATATTGTTGATGATGGAGATCATGACATATCCCATTATCATACAGAACTGAACCTAATTGGATCACACAAACAAAGGTTTGGATCTGGATATCATCAATTGGACTAACCCAGTTCAATTGATTTGAATAAGATTCAATTAGGTTGAAGAAAATTGTGCTAGCACACGATTGAGCCTGACATTCTGCTTTTTCTATCTTAAAAGTTATCTCGACTGAGTCAAATGAGTTTGTGCTCACTCAGGTATCTTTATCTATTTTGACTGGAGCTTGTCTAAGTCAGAAAAAGATTATCTTAATTTATAAGATAAATTTGAGACAATACCTGTCATTTTTCATCACCTGCTAATTCTTGTACTTTGACTTGGTCAAACATTGATCTTTGACCCTTGGACATCTGTCCATGTGTCACGCACTTATTGGAGAGAAAATAGGGGCTTGTCCCCTCTCTAAAAATTGAAAGGAAAGGGGGTGCACGCCTATGGCGTGCGCCCAAGCATAGGGATGCTGGAGTCCCATACAGATGGGACTCTAGGTTGCTTGTTGGATTCAAACTAGGTGACCCTCATCTATAGACTTTGACTAGTCTTAGGCGCCACCTTAGGATGAATCTGTGGGTCTCTCATCCCACCAATCAGATTTAGATCTGATTGAACAAAGCAACATGATTGACCGGGGTGATGCAGCACTGCATGGCGCAATAGAGTCTATAAATACACCCTATCTACGCCCACTTTTATCATGAGTTCTTCCAAGCCACGCCCCAAGACTGCCCCTCTCCCTTCTCTACGCCATCATCTGGCCCTCTCCTTCCTCTCCATGCCCAAGTAAGTTAGGTCCTCAGATTAGTGTGAGTCAAGCAAGAAAAGACTGATGAAAAAGGAAGAAGGCAGCACTACTACAGAGACAATGGGTGATCTTCAGAAGAAGTTTTGAAGATCCTCCAAATCAGATCTAGATCTAATTTTTGAAAAAAAGAAAGAGAAGAAGAAGATCTCTAGATCCAACCTGAGTGGATACTGGTAGAGGTCAGGCACTTGCGTGGCTAGATCCAGAACCTCAGAGCTTCCGCAGGATCATCAATGGATAATCAGATTACCCAAGATCAAGGTAAAAATTAATTTAGAATTAATTTAGTTTTATTTTTTTAACTATCAATTTATAAATTAGATCTAAAAAAAGTGTCAGATCTAATCTAGATCTAAAAGAAAATTTTTGAAATATGTCTCTTGATCTAATCAGATCTGAACGAACCTGATCCAAAAAATCAGGATTTTTCTTCAATTGGTATCAAAGCCAGGTTCTTATTAAATCAATTTAGATCTAATTTAATCTGATTAGTTAGTGATTTTAGATATCACATGAGATGTGATTAGATCTGAAAACAAAAAATTAAAAATTAAAATAAATTAATTTAGATCTAATATGTATGAGATACATAACTAGACTAGGAATAGAATTGTTCTATGTGTAGTCTAGTTAGATCATAATTTTTATTTGATTAAAAATAATTTTTAGATCTATTTAATTTCTACTTTTTAATATTATAAATATTATAATTAGATCTAAAAATAAAAATAAAATAAAATTAATTGTTCATATGAGATATGATAGTTGCATGTTTAGACTAGTTGTAGAATAGTTCTACAAGTAGGTCTAGATTAAATTTTATTTGATATGATCGAATTTAAATTTAATTTTTTAGATGATTATGAGATAATTTAGATCTAAAAAATATGCATACATAATATATATGATATATACAAAATATGTTTTAATTAGATCTATTTTTTATATGAGATATATGCTTAGATCTAATTTGTTTTTATAGATTAGTTGTATTTCTGATTAAAACGTTCCCCTTGGCTGTCCGATCATAAGAACAAAGTAGGGCTTAAAGACCCTCTCCTCTCATTCGATGGGGTGTTCTTATGATGTGTAGGGGTGCTGTGCGTTCATCCTTAATCAGAAATTGAAAACTTACTTTCTGCAAAATCCTAGATTCTGAAATCCTAGGATCTTATTTACATGTTTTATTTAAGAACCCTAACTTAATTAAGAATTAAGTTTATGAAATATCAATTAGGTCTAAAATTGAGAATTTTAGATCTAAGACATAATCATAAAATTGGGTTCGAATTTGGGTAACTCAATTAGGTCTAGCGATTGATTAAACCGAATCAAGAGTTGGTTAGATGGAATCAATACTGCTTAAATTGACCAGCCTAATAGGATTAAGTCTGGATCAAGATCGAGTCACGTGAGTGATCGATCAAGCTAAGATCTAATTAGGCTCAGAGGTTAGAGTCTGGATTATAGGCTAATCTGATTGGTTCTGTCTCAATAATTTGGTGTCTAAGGTAAGTTGGCAGATACGATCGACTGATTTTTAATTGGGATCTACTCGACTCGAATGCATTCTTGTCGAGTTAATGGCATATCCCTTCCACCGATTTCACTTACCTGGCTATGTTTGTTGACTCAGTTCTAATCTGAGGTGGTCAATAATTCGAGCTAACCCATGCCACTAGGTTAGTCATAATAGTTATGACTATGTTAAGTCTAGTTTCATGAGACCTAAATCAAATCTTCCTTAGAAAAGATTAAGTCATGGTCTTCTACCATTGTAGATGTGCAGGCCCTTTCCGGGGTTGATTGTTCTCGATTGGTTATAGTGGCTCAGTTGCACCGAAAAGATGCAACCATGTCTATTAGGCATTGGATGCTACAGGCTGGAGGATGAATTGGGCTCAATATTCCAGATATGTTGAGAGACTCAATTAGAAATCCAATCTATGCAAATGGTGGGTCTGACTTAACTAAGGAGTGGATCAATATTCCAAATACAGTGAGATTCATAAATTAGAGATCAAGTTTGGGTGCATCATGATTAGAGAATCATTGAACAAGAGTTGTTCACTCATTGGCTAACTCATCATCAATAACTGTTAGGTGAGGTGATGAGTCAGTTGATGGGACTGCACCATCCACTAAAAATCAGTAATCATGAAGATTTTCACATATCAGAGAAAATGTAGAGGTTCGAGAAAATAGTCAGAGCTAATTTGTTTAAAAATAAAATTTCTAAATAAATTGGTTAAGTCTTAATTACAATATCTAACTAGAAACTTTGACTCTCTATAGGAAGATGTTTGCATCCAACCCACTAGCACGAATCTTGGACACCCATAGACTGACCAAACCAAATTATAAGAATTGGCTCTGAAACTTCAAAATTATTTTGAATTTCGAGAAGTTAACTCATGTATTAGACCAGGACCCCCCACCTTACCAGCCCGTCCATCTACTGAATAAAGAGCATCTCTGGATAAGTGGACTGACGAAGATAATAAGGCCAGATACTATATGTTGGGCTCGATGTCTGATGAGCTTCAGTGCCAACATGAAGATATCAGGACTGCTCGCCAAATATTGGCTCCCCTATAGGAGATGTTTGGTGAACAGAGTTGCATAGTCAAGTATCAAGTCACTAAACGACTGTTCTAGGCTAAGATGCGTGATGGACAGTCAGTCCAAGATCATTATCTGATGATGATCAAGGACTTAGAAGAGCTTGAGAAACTTGGAGTGAGGCTGAACTTGGATCTGCAGAATGATATAATTCTGCAATCCTTGACTGATGCATACGGATAGTTCATCTTGAACTACCATATGCATAAACTTTAAAACTCCTTGGCAAGTGCATCAGTCGATCAAATAACAAAGTGAATGAGTAGAGTATCGTTCCTAGAGAATTGAAAAATAAGTACTGAAAAGCTCTTTCCTATGCTTTATTAGAAGATCGATTTATGAGAATAAGAAATTAAAGAACAAAATAAAAAAATAATTAAAAGTTTTTAAGAAAATAGAGAGAGTGTAAATTATTAGTGTATTAAACTCAAGAGCAATGGATTACTAAGGCAATCGGTTCACCAACTCAATCAATACAATATTCAGATTATTGGATTAATTTTATTTCATGTGACGGTGGAGTCTCCTAATTTATTCACTATCCTTTGGTCCAGGCATAGCAAAACTATCAATATTTATTAATTATCCTTTGGTCCAGGTATAATTTAAATAAATATTAATGTATTAAGTTTTGTAAAATCCTCTAATTAAAATATGCCGCATCCAAAGCGTACTAAAATTTCCGTATGCATATGAATTCTAATTTGATTCATAATACAAGGTATATAATCAAGAAGCATTAACATAGATGTACTTGGTCCGTAACATCTATGTTCATCAGATCAATTAGAAGATGGCTAGTAATCTAAAAGTATTAAGATTAGATTTATATACTCCTCATGAATAAAATTTAAAATTAAAAATAAATCACACTGAATATTGCATCAAAAGAGTGGCTACACCTTAGCCTTAGTAAAAAAAAATTTAGTTCATGATAACAAATTCAAAAATAGTAAATAAAATAAAAAGTATAAAGAAATTAGACTGTTTGATTGCTGAAATTGATTATTCGTTGCTCTTGGTGTGGAGAACTTGGTGAAGAAGAAGAGGCTCCTTGATCGATGTCTTGATTGTCGAAGAAAAACCCTTTTCTTTTCTCTTCTGACTCTCTCCCCTTATCTCTTCTTTTTTTTTTTCTGACTTCTCTCTCTGTTTTTCTTTTTCTCTCTGACTTCTCTTGTTTTTCTCTTTTTCTCCCACTTCCCTTCTCTCTTCTCTATGGCGACAGCAGGTTTTATAGACCAAGAAATCATTTTTTTCCAAAAATTCTTTAAAAATTAGGTTTAAGACTCCCAAAACAACTCAAATTAGGATCTGAGTAATTCTGATCGTTGGATGTTGATCAAACGGTCCAAAAATCACTTAAAAACCTCTTAAAATAACCTAGATCAAGTTGGAATTCATGCCAGCCATCGGATCAAGCGTTAGATTGAATCTGGGTTGTCCGATCATGCAAAAAGAAGGCTTCTGATCTTTAGTTTAACGTCGGGATGAATCTCAGCCGTTGGATCTCGATCGGGAGCTATGGATGCCGTTCGTCAGTGCATTCTTTTCGGCTGTCCGATCAAGTCTCAATGAAAGGCGCTCGTTGGATCAGACAAAATTTCCAAATTGCCCTATGTAGACCATGCATGAGCCCAGTGTTACGTGGACCACCGCGTTCTTCAGCTAATCAGAGCGCACTTCTTCATGTGAAATTTCCGAATTGCCCTCCGGATGGTCCACCGTGCGCCACAAAAAATGCTGACATCAATTGATTGTCCGTTGTCCATTGCTCTTAGTGTGGAGAACTTGGTAAAGAAGAAGAGGCTCCTTGATCAATGTCTTGATTGTCGAAGAAAAATCCTTTTCTTTTCTCTTCTGACTCTCACCCTTTTTCTTTTTCTTTTTCTTTTTTTTCTGACTTCTCTCTATGTTTTTCTTTTTCTCTTTGACTTCTCTTGTTTTTCTCTTTTTCTCTCACTTCCCTTCTCTCTTCTCTACGGCAACAGCAAGTTTTATAGATCAAGAAATCGATTCTTTCCTAAAATCCTTTAGAAATTATGTTTAAGACTCCCAAAACAACTCAAATTAGGATCTGGGAAATTCTGATCGTTGGATGTTAATCAAATGGTCTAAAAATCACTTAAAAACTTCTTAAAATAACCCAAATCAAGTCAAAATTCATGCCAACCGTCGGATCAAGCATTAGATTGAATTTGGGCCATCCGATCGCACAGAAAGAAGGCTTCTGATCTTTAGTTTAACGTCGGGATGAATCTCAGCCGTTGAATCTTGATCGGAAGCTGTGGATGCCGTTTGTCAGCACATTCTTTTCGACCGTCCGATCAATTCTCAGTGAAAGGTGCCCATTGGATCAGACAAAATTCTCAAATTATCCTCTGTAAACCATGCACGAGCTCGGTGTTGCATGGACCACCACATTCTTCAGTCAATCGGAGCACGCTTCTTCATGTAAAATTTCCAAATTGCCCTTCAGATGGTCCACCGTGCACCGCAAAAAATGCTGACGTCAGTGCTGCATCAGCGGGTCGGTCTGCTAATGCGGTCGAACTAGGCGGTCTACTGAGCCGATTTTCTGAACCGGTTTGAATCGAATCAGGTTTTTTTTTTTGAAATTCAATTTTGGACTCGTTTGAAGTCCATTTTGTCTGAAATTTATTTCATCTGAACTAGAAAAATAAGACCTTCACATTGATGGCCTTCTTTCCTGCATAAAATTAATAAAAATATTAATTTTTAAAAAAATAAATTAATTTATTTTATAATTTAATATTTTTATTAGTATATTTTTACCACTTATCACACCCTCCAACTTAGTCATTGCTAGTCCCTTAGCAATGTTTTATTTAATACTATGTTTTAATAAGATTATCCATCACAAAGATAAAATCTAAGACTAAAGATCAAAAAGTTTAGAAAATACTGCTAACTAAGCATTGAGCTTTCAGAAGCAAATTTTTCAGTCAATACAATTAAAAACTTTCTTAGAGTACATCAAAGATCTATAGCACTTGTGTTCGTGATGACTAACTTTAGCATTTCAGTATTAAATTAAAAGAACAAAAGTATCCTCTCTTATCACCTATTTTGGTCAATTTTCTATACATTCTCAATTTTATACTCATGAATTAAGGTAGCTTTCACACTGCCTTTTCCCCTTTTTTTTTTTTACTGTGCTGAGCATCCTGGCCTTTTCCTTCACCATTTTACGTAAATTTTCACACTTGACCTAGGTGCAGAGACCCAGTTACTAGGCTTTGGGCAATCCACATATACTCTATCTTTTGCACTTTATTTTTAGGTAGGTAGCTCTTTCCTTAAATTCAAGTTTCTTTGATTAGAATGTATATTAATTATCAATTTTTAGTGATAATTGAATCCTCAGTTGGCCTTATAATCAATACCTACTTTGCCTTGTTAGTGTGCATGTGCAATTAGAAGTGCTAATAGTCTTTTAATGACCTAAGTAGGCTGCTAAAAGTTGACCAACTAATCTACTTCTTTAACTCGTTACATTCATTAGCAAATAATTCTATCTTTTATCACTTGTCCAGTCTATCTTGCTCAAGATTTTCTTCTTGACACATGATTTTTTTTAAATTTTTTTTTATTATATATTTTTTAAACTTATTCTATATTGTCTTAAAGGAGAAAGAAAAATAAAGGGTGCAATAAAGGATAGGAAGGAATACACCTGATTTGGTTCAGTCTGGTTCTTTGGAGCTTTGAAATTTTGCTTGAGCTCTCATTGATTTTTCTCTGCAAAATTAAAAATACACACCAAAGCAGTAAAAGAGCAACAACAAATTACTGAAAAGAAAAATGATCAAAACTAAAAAGAAAAGAAACAACCTATCTAGTAGTTCTGATTTATAGTCTTCAGCTTGACTTTCTTTGAATTCTGAGTTGAATTAATCTGGTGCCACTTCGATTGGAATACTTTCATGTTTGATCGAGCCCTCTTTCAATTGGACATTGCTAGCTTTTATAGTCTCAAACCTATTTTCTATAGAATTCTCATATAATGAATTGTCAATAATATCAATTAGAAAATAAGTTTGATTATCATCAGGATGTTTAGTATCTTTGAAAACATTAAAAGTAACTTGTTCATCTTGGACTCTAAGAATTAATTTTTCTTGTTGAACATCTATTAAAGCTCCTTCCAGTAGCTAAAAAGGGTCTCCCTAAAATAAGGGGTACATCATAATCTTCTTTCATATCAAGAATAATAAAATCAATAGGAAAAATAAACTTGTTTACCTTTACCAAGACATCCTCCACTATACCTCTTGGATATTTAATGGATCTGTCGGCTAATTGAAGAGTAATAGTGGTAGGCTTTGGTTCTCCTAGACCCAGCTTTCCTGAAAATAGAAAAAGGCATGAGATTAATACTTGCTCCTAAATCACATAAAACTTTATCAAAACTACAATCACCAATAATGCAAGGGATAGTAAAACTCCCTTGGATCTTTTAGCTTCTGTGGTAATTTATTTTGAAGTATTGCTGAGCATTCTTCATTCAAATTTATTCTCTCATGCTCCTTCAGCTTTTTCTTATTTGTTAGGATTTCTTTGAGAAACTTGGCATACCTGGGCATTTGAGTAATAGCATCTACAAAAGGAATATTAATATGTAAATTCTTTAATAATTTTAAAAAAGTTAGAAAAAAAATTTTATCTGGATGCTGTATTTGTCTCTCTGAGGAATGGTAGTGGCGGCACGTAGGGCTTCACATTTGGATCGAGCAAATCGTATACCTGGAGAGACCATCCATCTGCTTGGTTGTTTTGGTGACTGACGAATTTTAGTTGATGGTTCCTTATTTGTAGTTGGCTCTTCAGTCTCTTTCTTCTGATGTGGCTCCTCCAGCTTTGTACCACTTCTTAGGGTGATAGCATTGACTTGCTCCCTTGGATTGGTCTCCATGTTGCTTGGCAAGGATCCTTGAGGTCTCTCGAAGATTATCTTAGCCATTTGACCTATTTGCATCTCCAAGTTTCGAATTGCTGCTGCTTGGTCCTGCCTAAGTTTGGCTTCCAAATTTTTTATAGTTGCTTCTTGGTTTTGCATGAATTTGACCATCAGCTCTTCCATGTTGGACTTCTTTTTCAGATACTTGGAACCCCGGGGGTGGCTGTTGTGCTGCATTTTGATTGCTCCATGAGAAATTTGGGTCCTGCCTCCACCCTTGATTATATGTGTTGGAGTAGAGATTATTTTGTTATGGCCTGAAAAAATTACCAACATAATTAGCTGTATCAGTTGCTTTAGAAAAAGGATTACCTGTCTGGCAATTGCTCGTATCGTGTCCTCCTCCACACAGGTCACAGGTGATGCTCTGAACATGCATAGCTGTTCCCTTCAAGTTGTTGACTTCGGCTCTAAGGGCTGCAATTTCAGCTAGTAAGGTTGGCACGCAATCTACTCCCTACACAGCTGCTAGTCTTTTTGGCATCATGCGTTCTGTCTGCCATTGATAGCTATTTGATGCCATCTCATCGATCAGATCAAAGGCTTCTTCTTCTATTTTTTGGTTAATGGTTCCTCCTGCTACTGCATCAATCATAGAATGATTAGTAGGAGATAAACCATTCAGCAAAGATTTGTACCTAAACTAATAAAATAAATGCTCCCAAGCCTCTATAGTTCTTCCATCTGCAAAATTAATACTTTTATTAATCTTATGGAAAGTAGGAAAGAATTTTTGGCCATCCAATGTGAAGAACCTTTTATTTTTCTGATTCAGATAAAATAAATTTTAGGCAAAATGGACTAAAATTAAAAGATCTACAAATTTTAGGCAAAATGCATCAATTAAAATTGGAATTGATTGAATCATACTTTTATTTCAATTTTTGCTCACACTGGCGGTCTCTTGATGCTCGAGGCTGCATCGACTATAGATGGTGTGATCTAATCATTTAATGGATGATGTACTGGTCGAATAGCTTCATGCTGTCCTTCGGTCGTCATATCCAATCCTAGATTGATGTCATTAAGATCTTCAACTGTCATGATTCTTTCTTATTGTAGTCTTCTAATGGTCCTTTCAATTTTTGGATCTAAGAAAAGTAAGTTACTATGTCCAGTACGTGTCATGCACTGAACAATTTTTTTTTAAAAAAAAATAATAAAAATTAAAAATAAAATTCTAAAGTAAAGCTAGGATCAAAATTTTAATATTATTTTAGACACAATCTCCGGCAATGGTGCCAAAAACTTGATGCGTGCTAATTTATAGCTATGGTAAGTGCACCAGTCGATCAAGTAATAAAGTGAATGAGTAGAGTATTGTCCCTAGAGGATTGAAAAATAAGTACTGAAAAGCTCTTTCCTATACTTTATTTAGAAGATCGACTTATGAGAATAAGAAATTAAAGAATAAAATAAAGAAATAATTAAAAGTTTTTAAGAAAATAGAGAGAGTGTAAATTATTAGGATTTTAAACTCAAGAGCAATGGATTACTAAGGCAATCGGTTCACCAACTCAGTCAATACAATATTCAGGTTATTAGATTAATTTTATTTCATGTGACGGTGGAGTCTCCTAATTTATTCACTATCCTTTGGTCCAAACGTAGCATAGCAAAACTATCAATATTTATTAATTATCCTTTGGTCCAGGTGTAATTTAAATAAATATTAATGCATTAAGTTTTGTGAAATCCTCTAATTAAAATACGCTGCATCCAAAGCGCACTAAAATTCTCGCATGCATATGAATTCTAATTTGATTCATAATATAAGGTATATAATCAAGAAGCATTAACATAGATGTACTTGGTCCATAACATCTATGTTCATCAGATCAATTAGAAGATGGCCAGTAATCTAAAAGCATTAAGATCAGATTTATATACTCCTCATGAATAAAATTTAAAATTTAAAATAAATCACACTGAATATTGCATCAAAAGAGTGGCTACACCTTAGCCTTAGTAAAAGAAAATTTAGTTCATGATAACAAATTCAAAAATAGTAAATAAAATAAAAAGTATAAAGAAATTAGACTGTTTGATTGCTAAAATTGATTATCCGTTGCTCTTGGTGTGGAAAACTTGGTGAAGAAGAAGAGGCTCCTTGATCGATGTCTTGATTATCGAAAAAAAATTCTTTTCTTTTCTCTTCTGACTCTCTCCCTTTTTCTCTTCTTTTTTTTTTTTTTTCTGACTTCTCTCTCTATTTTTCTTTTTCTCTCTGACTTCTCTTGTTTTTCTCTTTTTCTCCCATTTCCCTTCTCTCTTCTCTATGGCAACAGTAGGTTTTATAGACCAAGGAATCAATTCTTTCCCAAAATCCTTTAGAAATTAGGTTTAAGACTCCCAAAATAACTTAAATTAGGATCTCGGTA
Source organism: Cocos nucifera (assembly GCA_006176705.1). Taxonomy (NCBI): domain Eukaryota; kingdom Viridiplantae; phylum Streptophyta; class Magnoliopsida; order Arecales; family Arecaceae; genus Cocos; species Cocos nucifera. Next base: position 1,364,397 of record QRFJ01000152.1, read on the forward strand.
ATTCTGATCATTGGATGTTGATCAAATGATCCAAAAATCACTTAAAAACCCCTTAAAATAATCCAGATCAAGTCGAAATTCATGCCAGCCGTCGGATCAAGTGTTAGATTGAATCTGGGCCATCCGATCATGCAGAAAGAAGGCTTCTGATCTTTAGTTTAATATCGGGATGAATCTCAGCCGTTGGATCTTGATCGAAAGCTGTGGATGCCGTTCGTCAGCACATTCTTTTCGACCGTCTGATCAAGTCTTAGTGAAAGGCGTCTGTTGGATCAGGCAAAATTTTCAAATTGCCCTCTGTAGACCATGCGCGAGTCTGGTGTTGCATGGACTGCTGCATTCTTCAGCCAATCAGAGCATGCTTCTTCATGTGAAATTCTCGAATTGCCCTCCAGATGGTCCACCGTGCACCGCAAAAAATGCTGACGTCAGTGCTGCATCAGCGGGTCGGTCTGCTAATGCGGTCGAACTGGGCAGTCTGCTGAACCGATTTGAACTAAACTGGGTTTTTTTTTTTAATTCAATTTTGGACTCGTTTGAAGTCCGTTTTGTCCGAAATTTATTTCATCTGAACTAGAAAAATAAGATCTTCACATTGGTGGCTTTCTTTTCTGTATAAGATTAATAAAAGTATCAATTTTTAAAGAAATAGATTAATTTATTTTATAATTTAATACTTTTATTAGTATATTTTTACCACGTATCAATCCTTCTGGAGGTATGCTCGTTATTGAGTCTAACCTTATGGTTTCTTCTACATCCAGTTAGGTGCTTGACTCTGGTTCTAGTGCTCATTTATTCACTTCTATGTAAGGTCCTTAGGATAGCAGGAGGCTGAGGGATGGTGAGTTGATCTTGTGCGTCAGAAATGGAGCAAGAGTTGCTGCCATGACCGTGGGAACATACCCTCTTCGACTACCATCTAGTTTAGACTTAGTATTAAAAGATTGTTATTATGTGCCTGCAGCAAGCATGAATTTAATTTCTGTTTCTTGCCTTGCATTAGAAGGCTATGTAATTAGTTTTTTTAAGGATTATTGTAACATTCTTTATGAAAGAAATAAAATTGCAAGTGGTTTCCTTATTAACAGTCTTTATCAGTTACATGTAGATGTATCTATTTTTAATTTTAAGCAAAATATGAATGCCATAAAATCAAAATGATCTAAGGATAGTCCAAATGATAAATATCTATGGCACCTAAGATTAGGTCATATAGCAGAAAATAAGATTAACAAATTGGAGAAAATTGGGCTATTAAGTTCGTTGACTTACGAGTCATATCCAATTTGTGAATCCTATCTTCATGGCAAAATGACCAAGCTTCCTTTTATAGGACATGAGGAAAGGGTCATAGATCTTCTTGTCCTAGTACATACAGATGTGTGCGGCCCATTCGATGTGCCGGCTAGAGGCAACTTAGTCTACTTCATAACCTTTACCGATGATCAAGATATGGTTATGTGTATCTTATGAGACACAAGTCTGAAGCTTTTGAAAAGTTCAAAGAATTCAGACATGAAGTAAAAAAGCAAATTGGAAAATCCATTAAGGTTCTTCGATCAGATCGAGGAGGTGAATATTTAGTCGGAAATTCCTGGACTATCTCAAGAAAAATGGTATAATCTCTCAATGAATTCCACCAGGAACACCTCAACTCAATGGAGTTTCAGAACGAAGGAATCAGATCCTATTAGATATGGTTCAATCCATGATGAGCTTCATAGACCTCTCTGATTTTCTTTGGAGATACTGTTTGTTAACTATAATTTACCTACTGAATAGGGTTCCTTCTAAAATCGTTCCTACCATACCGTATGAGATATGACATGGTAAGAAACCAAGTCTGGGTCATCTCAGAATTTGGGGTTGTCCGACTCATGTCAAAAGACAACAAGCAGACAAGTTAGACTTTAGGTCCTTCAGAGCTCGATTCATAGGATATCCTAAAGAGTCATTAGGATATTATTTCTACATTTCAGAAGACCACAATGTGATTATGAGTCGACATGCCATCTTTCTTGAAAAATAGTTTATTCAAGATAGTGGCATTGGAAAATAGATCAAGCTTGATGAGAAAGTCTCACAAGAGCAACAAGCTAAGGACCAAATGGAACCAAATCAAGTTAAGCCAATCCATACACTACCTCCTCCACCTCGTAGATCGGAAAGAATTTTCTATCCCCATGAAAGGTACTTAGGTACTATTTCAGAGGATGTAGAGAAAATGTTCCTCAAAGGTAATAGGGTTCATGGTGATGATCCCAAAATCTATAACGAGGCGATATCAGATATCAACTCCGAGAAATGGTTAGAGGCAATGAAGTCAGAAATTGACTCATTGCACTCAAACTAAGTCTGGACCTTGGTGGATCCACCAAAAGGTATAGTACCTATTGGATGTAAATGGATCTTCAAGAGAAAGATTGGTATAGATGGGAATGTGGAGACATTCAAGGCTAGATTAGTGGCAAAAGGTTATAGTCAACGCAAGGACATTGACTATCAAGATACCTTTTCGCCAGTAGCTATGCTAAAACCCATCTGCATACTGCTTGCTATTGTAGCCTATTTTGATTATGAAATATGGCAAATGGATATGAAAACGACATTCTTAAATGAATATCTTAAGGAAGATATTTATATGGAACAGCCGCTAGGTTTTACATCCAGTAATGATAATCACAAATATGCAAGTTGCAAAGGTCCATATATGGATTTAAGCAAGCATCTCGGAGCTGGAACACTCGTTTTAATGATGTGATCAAAATATTTGATTTCATCAAGAATTAGGAGCCATGTGTCTTCAAAAAGATCAGTGGAAGTGCTGTTGCCTTTCTCATATTGTATGTGGATGACATCTTTCTTATCGGGAATGATTTTCCCATGTTGACTATAGTTAAAATGTGATTATCTAAAGAATTCTCCATAAAAGACCTAGGAGAAGCATAATTTATTTTAGAAATTAAGGTCTATAGAGATAGACCAAATAGGATGCTAGGACTTTCACAGAAGATGTACATAGAGAAAGTACTAAAGAGGTTTAGTATGGAAAACTTTAAGAGGGGTTTAGTACCCTTCAGGCATGGCATTTATCTTTCCAAAAAGATGCACCCTAGCACACCTGAGGAAATAGAATGTATGAGCAAGATTTCTTATGCTTCAGTAATAGGAAGCCTCATGTATGCCATGTTATGTACACAACCTGATATAGCCCATGCCGTGAGTGTCACAAGCAGATATCAGTTGAATCTAGATGAAGAACACTGGACTTCTGTAAAATGTATCCTTAAGTACTTGAGAAGAACTAAGAATATGTTGTTGGTCTTTGGTAATGGAGAACTCCAAGTCCAAGGGTATACAGACTCGAACTTTATGTCCAATATAGATGATCGAAAGTTGACATCTTGGAGTCTGTTTTTGTGCAATGGTGGAGCTGTCAGTTGGAAAAGTTTCAAACAGACAGTGATAGCAGATTCCACCATGGAAGCAGAATATATCGCTATGTCAGAAGCTACGAAGGAGGCATTTGGTACAAAAAGTTTGCCACAGAGATCGAAGTGATGCCATCAGATGCCATTCCTTTATACTGCGATAACAATGGCGCCATAGCCCTTGCTAAGGAGCCAAGGTCTCACTAGAAGTTCAAGCACATCGAGCGGCGATACCATCTCATCCGCGATTACCTCGAGAAGAATTACGTCGAGGTCAAGAGAGTCGACTCCGCAGACAATGCGGTGGACCAGCTTACAAAGTCATTGGGCCAACAGAAGATCGAAGCCCATCTTCTCAAGATGGGACTTAGATTTATAGCCAATTGGCTTTAGGTCAAGTGGGAGTTTGTTAGATATGAGTATCCTAGAAGCCAGAATTGGCTGACACTTGTAATACACTTCTAAGGGCAAAATTATAATTTTGACTATAAATAATAAAGTGGGTTATTTTCTATCACATAAGTGTATTTAGTGTCTGTGATACATCCTTGAGTTAATGGTAATGATAATTCATATTTTCAAGAGTTGAAAATTTAAGACATGAATTTTTATTCATTATTAACTCATAAAATACTCCTGACCATAGGATCATCATGAGGATGGTGATTGATCCGGAAGGTTAGTGTACAATCGCTTCTTTATAGTAGATGAGTCTTGAGTCTATGGTGTAGAGACACTAGAGCAAGAGTATAGGTACTCGTTAGAGAATGAGGGCACTGAGCGTGACCACCTCGAGTAGTCATAAGGAAGTCTACCTTCTCATCGATGACTGACTCGATGCTGCAGTGGTGTGTCTGGTTCTTTGACCTGAGGTGCATCGACAGTTCACCTTGAGGGTGTTATAGTTTGACTACACCATGACTCGGTCTCCTAGCCATTCGGAATTCCTGAGGTGTATGTTGGCTATAGCATGTTCATTGTAGGAATTGGATTGCACCAAGATGGAATCTATCTACCTCGATGGATGAGGAGCAGTCCCTATGATGATCATGAGAATCAAGTCCATAAGCCCATGGCCATGGCAGAGAGTGTGAAATAATAGAAAGAGTTTCTATTAAGGTTTTCACATCGGACTTGAATCGAATGATTAAATCATATGATAGAAATTAGGGTTTGACGAGTTCACCTTAACCCTAATCTGATCGGGGCTCAAGATAGAAGAACTTAATCACACAAGGTAGCTGCACTGAAGAGGTTCGCATTTTTAGTTTTGATGGGTTGCCACCATATACTGCTAGGTGTCACTGGTGGATTTTGGGAGCAATTAGAATGATTTAGATGATCGATCATTCTAAGTTGTTCGAATCAGAAGAGTTCTGATCCATCGAAAGGAGTTTCGATGATGTCGATGATGGAGATCATGACATATCCCATTACCATACAGAACTGAACCTAACTGGATCACACAAACAAGGGTTTGGATCTGGATATCATCAATTAGACTAATTCAGTTCAATTGATTTGAATAAGATTTAATTAGGTTCAAGAAAATCGTTCTAGCACATGATTGAGCCTGACATTCTCCTTTTTCTATCTTAAAAGTTGTCTCGACTGAGCCAAATGAGTTTGTGCTCACTCAGATACCTTTACCTATTTTGACTGAAACTTGTCCAAGTCAGAAAAGGGTTGTCTTAATTTATGAGATAAATTTGAGATAACACCTGCTATTTTCCGTCACCTACTAATTCTTGTACTTTTACTTGGTCAAACGTTGACCTTTGATCCTTGGACATTTGCCCATGTGTCACACACTTATTGGAGAGCAGATAGGGGCTTGTCCCCTCTCTAAAAATTAGAAAAAAAGGGAGCGCACGCCATCGCATGCCTAGGATGGCGTGCACCCAAGAATAGGAATGTTGGAGTCCCATACAGATGAGACTCCAGGTTGCTTGTTGGATTCAAACTAGGTGACCCTCATCTATAGACTTTGACCAGTCTTAGGTGCCATCTTAGGATCAATCCATGGGTCTCTCATCCCATCAATCAGATTTAGATCTGATTGAATGAAGCAACGCGATTGACCGGGGTGATGCAGCACTGCATGGCGCAACAAAGTCTATAAATGACCATGTCCGTGCCTACTTTTATCATGAGTTCTTCCAAGCCACGCCCCAAGGCTGCCCCTCTCCCTTCTCTACGCCATCATCTAGCCCTCTCCCTCCTCTCCACGCCCAAGTAAGTTGGTTCCTCAGATTAGTGTGAGTCAAGTAAGGAAAGGCTGACGAAAAAGGAAGAAGGCAGCACTGCTGCAGAGACGACAGGTGATCTTCAGAAGAAATTTTGAAGATCCTTCAAATCAAATTCAGATATGATTTTTGGAAAAAAGAAAGAGAAGGAGAAGATCTTCAGATCCAGCTCGAGTAAATATCGGTAGAGGCCAGGCGCTTGCATGGCTAGATCCAGAACCTCAGAGCTTCCGCAGGATCATCAATGGATAATCAGATTACCCAAGATCAAGGTAAAAATTAATTTAGAATTAATTTAGTTTTATTTTTTTAACTATCAGTTTATAAATCGGATCTGAAAAAAGTGTCAGATCTGATCTGAATCTGAGAAAAAATTTTTGAAATATGCCTCTCGATTCAATCAGATCTGAACGAACCTGACCCGAGAAATCATGATTTTCCTTCATTTATTAGATGAGCAAATTGCAAGAAAGAACTAGTCCTAGTTCAATTAGGACTTGTATCAACCTAATTTCTAATTTGATTAAAAAATTAAATCTAATTTAATTTAATTTAATTAGGTTAATAGTTAGACTAAGATCTAATCTAATTGAATAATTAAATCTTAATTTAATTTGATCTAAGGATCAAGTTAGACCAAGTCAAACTAGGAGTCCTAGTGAGACTAGGACTCCTATTTCTATGCGCCACCTTATCCCCAAGCCCCCCCCCACCATTTCTTTTGGATTTTTTTATGAAAATATTTTTCTTCAAATTTTCACACACATCCCCTTGCTCCATTTATCTCAAATATGGTATTTAGATATTGTGATCAAGTCAAAAGAAGAGTTTGAGTTAATTTAAACTCTATGAGATAGAGTTTTGAGAAATCAAAACTCCTTCCCATTTTGTGTCACCCACATCCCTATTTTTTCTCTTATATTTTCATGAATTTTAAGAGAGGTTTTGGGTGACATTTTCTAGTGGTCCATGCAAAAAATAAAGAAGGGGGCACCAAAGAGTTGGGCACCCCAAGTCTAGCCCTATTTGGATAACCCTTGACTAGGTATTTGACCTAGTCAAGGATTCCTGTATATCTCCATATATAAAATGAATTTTGATCTAATTTTTTCATGGATTATACATCTGAGAGAGGTCATTTGGGGTATGAAAAGTCTAAGAGAGAAGTCTAGGGCATGGGATTTTGTAAAGGCACCAATCAAGATGCTTTGGTGAGAGAAGAAAGAAGAAGAAGATGGTCTTCTTCTAGGATTTTTCTTCCACTCCTATTCCTCCATCTTTGTGAATCTTTGAGAGGTGTCTTAGCATTACAAATCATCTTCCTCGATTTCTGAAAGTTGGAGAGTCCAAGCTTGAAGGAAGAAAGATTCAGATCGACTATCGGAGAAGGATCAGTACAATACTAGTATACTATACTGATTTTTAGGCACTGAACGTCAGATCCACGATCGAGGACTCATGTGAAAAACTCGTAGAGGCTGGACGTGTGTGCAGCTCGAAGCAACCATCTCAGGCCTGGATCAACAAGTTAAGAAACTTGAGATTCAAAGGTAAGGATGATCTGATCTTCCTATTATATGTCTAGATCTGATTTAGAGTAGTTTGCTGTTGATATGATCAACATGTAGTTCTTTTGATATTTTATTTTTTGATTTAATAGTATGTCTTAATTATATAATAGGATCCTATATCTAGAATTTTATATTATATTATTCATTATTGGCGCAGAATCTGGTTGACGTCGGAGTGAGCTAGAGTTGGAAAAGATGAGGCCGCCGCCAGTGACCTGTAAAATAAAGTCCTAACTGGAGCTGGGGGTGATGGCTTTGGTAGGATCCTCCGACAATCAAGTCAGCTCTTTCGGCCAATAGAAATGAAGTGCTCAGAAAATTAAGGAGCATAGCAACAGGAAGGACAATGAGAGTTTAGAGAGAATGTATCTGAAGGATTTCTTTTATAGATGGAACTTGTAACAAACTAATGATGACAGTCATAACTATCTGGTAGTGGATCGTTTAGATCATGTAGAGTTTATTACAGAGGGTAGTGTTCATTGTCGTGACGTGCTAGTCTGTTGAGATTTAATAGTTGAACTTCAGATGGAGCAGGTGTTAGCAGTGAAGAGCTTTGGGTTACATCAGTTCTAGAATAGTTCAGACTCCTTTAAGGTTATCTGCTTGAATGTTGATTTGTATTAAGTTGGTAGCCAAATTCATGTGGATAATGAGGTCCTTTTAGATGATTAGGAGAAAGTCGACTGAAGGAAACTTGCCGGACGATCGAAAGGAGCTCATTCATAATAATTTTGCCTGGAGGAGATCACCTGAAAGGAGATTGGATGGAGGAACCTAACTGAAGGAGATCATCCAGAAGGAGGATGACTGACGAAGTTCATCCGGTGAGAGCACAAATGAGAAGATCGTTCGAAAGAAGATCATTTGGATGAAATCTGAGAGAAGATCCACTAGAGGAGTTTGAAAGAAATTCGACTGTGGGTGGTTCGAAAGGAGATCCGCTAGAGGGGATCCGACTAGAGCATCATTGAGGGAGTTTAGAAGACTGGAGGAGTTTGATAGGAAGGAGTTTGACCAAAAAGAGCCTATCTGGTGACTAGATGGAGATCGGCTGGCGAGATCTTGGTTGGCGGCTGTAGATGACTGTTAGGGATACTTTTGCAACTCAATCATTTTTCTTGAAGCTCTACAACTTTCATGAATGCCCGAAAGTTAATAAGGTGGAGACGAGGCTCTTTTGCTCATGTATCCAAAGCTCTTGGTGCAAGAATGCAGAGGTCCGCCACTCTTTGTAGATTGCAGAAATTCATCTAGGAAGGAGGAGTTTTATCGATTCGGTGTCAATCTAGTGTTGAACAATTTGGATGAATTTCAGTAAGAAGAGAGTTCAAATAGCTTCAAGGTTGATCAGGCTAGATTGCATCATGATCGATCACTTAACTATTTCAAGAGCCGCCGCCACTGTTCAAGCTCGTTCGAGCGAGACCCATGAGGCCCCAGAGGTTCTCGAGTAATTGTATGAAGTTGACCATAGTTGTTGTCATTGGACGAGGTCATCCCAAGACTCAAATCCTCTCTGGACTTCAACAGGAAAGGATCTATCCCTAACACAAGCCCTCTACTCTCGAGTTTGAATTTTGAAAGAAGGGAGTAAAGGAATGCAAGTGTCGAAGTCTTTTTCCATCTTTCATGCCGTTTGTAGAGAAAGTCTTAGCACTATCTTCGTTGACACCAAAACTTTTTTAGTACGACTTGACTTGAAAAGATGAATTTTTGAAACTCCCATCGAAGCGCTGCCAAAGATATGGTGCAATAAAGATTTTGGCTATTGCCGCTCTGCTGCCATGATGAGGGAGACACGTGCCGATCTAAAGTTGGTCAGTGGAGATTTGCAATCATGACCATCCTAAATTTTTACGACTATTTAAACTCATCTTCCTCTTTGAGATTTCATTTCGCCTAGGTCACCTATCTTTCCCTCTGGTCTTCTTCTCCCTTTTGCCCCGAGCATCAGTGTCTTCCGTTATTTTCTTCGATTCCTGGAGGCTCTCTCCTTTGGTTTTCATCGAGCTTTTCATCTCTCCATTCTTTTCCATTGATTTTGGTCAGTTCTTGAACCCTCCTTTTTGATCATTCATGTCTTTTAGCATCTCTGCCCATTCGGTTCCTTCAAGAGGATCTTGAATTTTATTTTCATTAATTTTTTGGGGATTTTCTCTACTTTAGTTTGATCCTTATGTCCTTTGAAGAATCCTGATCAACTGATTTTAGAAGCTCGGCCCATTTAGCTTTAATGGATCCTCTTCATAAGGATCCCGAACTTATAGAAGTATCTCGACCATCCTCCATCCCCGATACTATCCCATGCAGACTTTGATCGAAAGACCTTTCACTGATTAGGATTCAGTTCGAAGTCCCTTTTGATTATGAACTTGAACTCCTTGGTTCTAGCAATTAAGCCTATTCCCCTCCTTCTGGTCGGACTTGTTTGTATGTTGAAACCCTCTGGGCAAGACTTTAGCTATCTATACCCTCTTTCATAATCAACTTGTTCAAATTCTTAAATATTTTCTTTGCCACTATGGCACCAAACTCTTTTAGGTTTATTGTAGGATTTCTCTCCTTGTGTGTAATGGCTGACGTCCGACCTTTTATCTTCTTATTCCATAACTTCTTCACCTTCAAATATCATCCGACTGCCAAAGATTGGTGGTATGTATCTTTCCAGTTTGGCAAGAAAGGATTACTCAAGGGTATCCCATCTTTCATTCATAACTGGAAGAAAATTTTTTTTTTATCTCATGTCCTTTTTTAGATCTAGAACTTTCTTTCTGAGACAACATAAGGGATTCAATCCGCCGAGCCCCCGAACTTGAGAAAGAGGATCGAGACTCGATCGATAAGCTAAAAAATTATCGAGCTCCCCCAATCTCCAGGCTACTAGATGATCAGACCTTGTTTGACTTTGGTCGTAGTTTTCTCAATCTGGCAGGTAGTCCTTTGTAGTCCGCTAATTATGCATGGCCACTTTTCTTTCTCTAACTTTGATTTTTTTCTTTATAGAAATGACTCCTAAGAAGAGGAACCATCTAGCTAGGGAGATCAAATTCCTCAAGAGGAAGGGCAGCTCCATCGGGGAAACATCAAAGAAGGCTTGCACTAATGAGCTGATTCCAGCCATGCCGATCCAAGCAGCACCCATCCCAAAAGTCGATGTGGCAACACCAACTTTGATCTTACCCCAAAAGAATGTGGCCCTTGCATCTTTTGAGCAGTGCGAGGTCATTGAGAAGAAGAAGAAGAAAAAGGACGTCATCAAAAAAAGGATAAGAAGGATAGTCGAAAACTCAAGTGGTGAGAGCTCTGGTCAGGAGCGAGCTTCCTTAGAGATCGAAAGGTCATCCAATTTTTGATGAAGGGCAGCATCCTCCTGCATATTATTGATAAAATGGTTGGGATGGAGGATGCTGAAAGATTTGATGAGTCTTTCGCTGCCTTTCTTGAGGTAATTAATACCTTTGAACTTGATCGAATGTGGGATGTACTCCCAAAGTTCTGACTTAATTTTCTTCTATCCTGCAGTTGGGGCATTATTTATTTGTCCATTCGAAGGTAGCCAATCTCCATTAAGTCGAGTTCTCCAAGGCCTTCTAGGAGGCTCAGGCGGAGATAGAAAGGGTTCAGGTTGAGATCGATCATTTGAAGACGGCCTTGGAGGAACAAACTGCAAAAGCCGATCGCCTTCGAGAGGCATTGAGGAGAGAAGAGGAGATTTCTACGGAGCTGAGGGCGGCCTTGATTCTTTCGGAGGACAAAAGAAAAAAGGCTGAAGAGGAGGTCGGTGCTAAGAGGGAGTGGGTTGCCGAGTTCTTCAAGTCCTCCAAAGCAATGGAAGATATTAAGATTGCCTTCGCCCAGGAAGCTTTTCTAGAGGGATTCGAGATCTACATGAGAAGGATTGCGAAGAACTTTTAGATGTAGATCTCAACCTTTTGACAGATGAGCCCAACGAAGAAATCGATCCTTCAAATGCTAGGGCCACCTCTCCTGTTACCGAACCTATCCCTGAAGCTCCAAGACCTGCAATCGAGCCTGAGGCTGCAAGGAATGCATCGACTTCACCTACTGCTAAACCGACCGAGGTTGAAAATCTTTGATTACTTGTACTTTCTTTCTTTTTCTTTTGGTGTACTCAAATATTTTAGGAAATAGAAATGAACTTTTTTCTTGTTTACATTTGTGCTGTGGCGAATGTTATTTAGAGTCTTTTTAGTAACCAGAGTCGAGGTCCATCATCCTCGACCAACACCGAGCCCTTGCCCCATGGGATCCCTCTAAAACCAATAGTTAAGGACTATTAGAGAGAAATTCACCATCTGAAGAAGAAGCTGAAGAAGATGAAGGATGAGCTTTAGAAATCCAGGAAGAATGCTTCTGAGGCGATAATTGAAGTCACTTGCCTCTGTAAGCTTCACATGAAGGACTCTGCAAGCTTCAGCATCAAGAAGGATAACTTCAAAAGAGAATTAGCCGAGCTTAAAAAGAGCATCAGTGATAAATCCTGGGCACTAACTACAAAGATCAGTTCTCTCAAAGCAGAGCTCAAGACAATGAGAGAGAAGATTCAATTGCTGGAGGGAAGCTCGTCGTGGTCTACTGACAAGGCTCAATACGAATGGGATTGGTCCTAAAGATTTTTCGTGCTCCAAAAGCAGCTGTTTGATGCCAAGTATGCCTATGAGACCTACTGGGTGGGCTGGTGCGGTAGGATATCCAAACTTGAGTAGTAGCTCCGAATTGCCAACAGCGAGGTGGCTTGGCTTCAATAGCAGCTCATCGATAGCTATCGATCCGACATCAGTAAAGAGTCGGAGGAGATTCCTTCTTTGAAGAGGATCGTGGGTGAACTTTTAGAATCAATCGAAATTGAGAAAGCCGAAGTTCAGTGATTGAAGCTTCAGTTGGTTTGTGAACAATAAGCCGTCAAAGATACTGAAGCTAAAACTGCAGTTTTAAGAAAATGGTTGCAGACATCAGAAGAAAATTATCAGCAAGCTGACAGAATGTTCCATGACAACCTAATGAGAAGGAATGAGCTCGAGGAAGAGATTGTTAGCCTAAAAGAATTTTTAGTGATGGCCAGCAGTCCAAAGTCTGAGGAATCAGATTCCTCTTAGAACTTTGGATTTTTCCTTCTTACATTTATAATCAGTCTTGCAGACCTTCATTTTGTACTTAACTTTGATTTAATGAAATGATACCTTTCTTTATTTTTACTCTGCATTAGTTAAATGTCTGTTGATATCTCTAACTTCTTTTTTCCTCTCTTTCACTCTTATTTTTTGGGTAGTCTTGTGGACCTCGACTTTGCAATAGACCTTGACATCAATAAAGGAATACTTTCTTCAGTCATCTTTTTTATTCTAGTTAGATTAATTTGATATCCATTGATTTCTCTATTTTCTTCATATTACTTTCTGTTGAAATGATTGTTGGAGATTGATTTTTCTTCCATCTTTTCATAATCGGAGATCTTTATCTGTGCTTGATTGGGATCATCTTTTCATTTTTAGCTTAGTTGGTTTTTCTTGGTCCCTTTGTCGAGATGAGGTCCTTCCCTACTCTTGATGAGGTTGACCTTTACTTTGCCCCTCGTTAGGATGAGGTCCTCCTCTTGTTCTTGATGAGGTAGGTTTCTACTTTTGTCAAGGTAGAGTCTTCCTCTCGTCTTGGTTAACTGGAGATCTTTATTTACATTGGAACGAGATTTTCTTTCTGTTCTCGTTGGTGCGGTAGGGACTTGACAGGGCTGTTGATAGGGTTCTCTTTCCTTTTCCAATTTTAAATAATTGAAGGTATTTATCTTGCTCGAGTTAGGATGAGGTTCTTCTTCTGTTCCTAACAGGACTATAGAAGCACATAAGGGCCATTGGAAGGACCTCTTTCCTCATCTCATCTTAGATTAACGAGGCCTTTACTTTGCTCAAGATAGGATAAGGTTCTCCTTCTATTCCTAACAGAATAGTAGGGGTGCGTAAGGATCGTTGGAATGACCTCTTTCCTCATCTCATCTTAGATTAACGAGGCCTTCGCTTTGCTCAAGTTATGACAAGGTTCTCCTCCTATTCTTAACAGGATAATAGGGACACATAAGGGCCTCTCTTCTCATCTCATCTTAGATTAATGAGGCCTTTGCTTTACTTAAGTTAGGACAAGATTCTTCTCCTATTTCTGACAAGACAGTAGGGATGGATAAGGACGGTTGGAAGGATCTCTTTTCTTATCTCATCTTAGATTAATGAGGCTTTCATTTTGCTAAAGTTAGGACGAGATTTTCCTCCTATTTTTAACAGGAAAGTAGAGGCGCATAAGGGCCGTTGGAAGGGCCTCTCCTCTCATCTTGTTCTTCGCTTTGCTCAAGTTAGGACGAGGTTCTCCTCTTGTTCCTAATAGGATAGTAGGAGCGCATAAGAACCATTGGAAGAGTCTCTCCCCTCATCTCATCTTAGATTAACGAGGCCTTTGCTTTGCTCAAGTTAGGATGAGGTTCTCCTCCTGTTCCTAACAGAACAATAGAGGTGCATAGGGACTATTGGAAGGACCTCTCTCCTTATCTTATCTTAGATTAACGAGACCTTCGCTTTGCTCAACTTAGGATGAGATTCTTCTCATGTTTCTAATAGGGCCATAGGGGCGCATAAGGACCATTGGAAGGATCTATTTTCTCATCTCATCTTAGATTAACGAGGTTTTTATTTTGCTCAAGTTAAGATGAGGTTTTTCTCCTGTTCCTAACAAGACAGTAGGGGCACATAAGGGCCGTTGGAAGGGCCTCTCTTCTCATCTCATCTTAGATTAACGAGATCTTCACTTTGCTCAAGTTAGGATGAGGTTCTCCTTCTATTCCTAATAGGACAGTAGAGGTGCATAAGGACCATTAGAAGGGCCTCTTTCCTCATCTCATCTTAGATTAATAAGGCTTTCACTTTGCTCAAGTTAGGACGAGGTTCTTCTTCTGTTCCTAATAGGACAGTAGGGATGCATAAGGGCCGTTCAAAGGATCTCTCCTCTCATTTCATCTTAGATTAATGAGGTTTTCGCTTTGCTCAAGTTAGGACGAGGTTCTTCTCCTATTCCTAACAGGACAGTAGGGATGCATAAAGGCCATTGGAAGGGTCTCTTCCATCATCTCATCTTAGAGCTGAATACATTTTTCAGTATCATGACCATGGTCATGATGGTAGAGATAATACTTATTAGGATTGTGCTTGTTAGGATGAGTGTGCATCCTCTTCGACCTCGGCTGCTGCTCCTTGATCTCCATCAGCACTTGAATTTTTGGAGCATTGAGGAAGGTGTAGTTGTAGAACCTTCTGAGGGGAAAGCCCTTTCATTCCTTTCTATCAAGGCTCTTTTGACGATGAGCTCGAGGAGGGGTTTAGGCTTGCCTGCGCTCAAGGAGAGTATGTGAGCACGGCCGAACTTCATTCGGCCTTTCTTCAACTACGAGCTTGCTAGACTTGCCTCCCTGTCGCTTTCTTACAGCTTTCTCATCCTTCAGCTCCAGGATAGCTTTTTGCCCGAGCTAGGAGATCAGTAAAATTTTTGGGATACTTCTTCTCTAGTGAGAACAGTAGGTCATTTTTCTGAAGACTGTCCTTTAATACGGTCATGACAACAAATTAATCCAAGTTTCGGACCTCTAATACAGTGGCATTAAAGTGGTTGACATAAGTCCGGATGGACTCTCCTTCCTACTGCTTGATATGGATGAGGGAGTCCAAATCTTGCTTGGGATATTGGCTGCTGATGAAATGAGTCATAAATTGATGGTTCATTTGATCAAAGAAAAAAATTGTACATAATTTCAACATCTAGTACCAGTTTCTTGCTACTCCTTTCAGAGTAGATCGAAAGGCTCGGTATAGGATGGCATCCGACATGCCATGGAGCAGCATCATGATTCGAAAGACCTCCAGGTGGTCGACCGGATCAGTGATCCTATCGTAGCTTTCAAATTGAAAAAGCTTGAAGTTCAGTGGAATCAGCTCCTGCATGATTCTCTGGGAGAAAGGATGATTAGTGCAGACGTCATAGTTAGCTAGGGCAGCATGACGGAGCTCTTCAATCCATCGATCCATTTTTTGGAGCTTTCGATCGAGGGCCTCATCTTGATCATGGATCTTAGAGGATTTTCGACTGTAGATAGGAAAGATCTCTTCTAGAGAAGAATCATGATCGGAATAGAAGCTCTCTGCTCTCTGCGTTTTCTTTTCGAAGGCGATGGATCTGCTAACCCGAGTATGCCTTCTTGGGATTGATTCTTGACATCTCGACGGGGGTTTTTCGGTTGGACCACCATCAAAAGTTGCTGCATGGCCTACACCATTTTGGTAAGGCCACGAACCTAATGTACCAATAGGTTAAATTGCTCTGGATCTACCATTACCATTGGTGGAGGAGGTTGTGGTGCCGGTGATGGTGTTGAAACAAGTGGATTTAGCTCAGATCTGATGGCAGAGATAATGGATCTCCAAGTGGTTGCCTTCTTCGGAGGCATTCTGGAGACTGAGAAGGATTAGATAGAGATGGATCTTGAATCATGGAGAAGAGAACAATCAGAATCGATGGAGCGCTTCTTTTAGAACAAGGGTTCAGAGTATCCTTCCTCTAGCATTAATCTTGTTGGTGCGGAATCTGGTTGATGCCGGAGTGAGCTAGAGTTAAGAAAGACGAGACCACCGTTGGTGACCTACAAAATAAAATTCTGACCGGAGCTGGGGGTGTTGGCTTTGGCAGGATCCTTCGATGGTCAAGTTAGCTCTTTTGGCCAACAAAAATAGAGTGCTCAGAAAATTAAGAAGCAGAGCAATGGGAAGGAGAATGAGAGCTTAAAGAAAACGTATCTGGAGGATCTTTTTTATAGATGGAGTCTATAATAAATTGATGGTAACGGTCGTAACCGTCTGGTAGTGGATCATTCAGGCCATGTGGAGTTTATTATGGAGGGTAGTGTTCGTTATCGTGACGCATTAGTCTGTTGGGATTTAATAGTTGAAGTTTGGATGGAGCGGGTGTTAACAGTGAAGAGCTTCGGGTTATATCAGTTTCAGAGTAGTTCGGACTCTTTTAAGGTCATTTGCTTGTATGTTGATTTGTATTAAGCTGGTAGCCGAATTCATGTAGATGACGAGATCCTCCTAGGTGATTAAGAGAAAATCGATTGAAGGAAACTTGCTGGACGACTGAAGGAGCTCGTTCCTGATAATTTTGCGTAGAGGAGATCACCTGGAAGGAGATTGGATGGAGGAGCCTGACTGGAGGAGATCATCTGAAAGGAGGATGATTGATGAAGTTCATCCGGTGAGAGCACAACTGAGAAGATCGTTCGAAAAAAGATCATCCGAAAGGAATCCGCTAGAAGAGTTCAAAAGGAATCCGACTGTGGGCAGTTCGAAAGAAGATCCGCTGGAGGGGGTCCGACTGGGGCATCATTGAGGGAGTTCAGAAGACTGAAGGAGTTCGGCCAGAAGGAGCCTATCTAATGACCGAATGGAGATCGGCCGACGAGAGCTTGGTTGGTGGCTGTAGATGACTGTTAGGGATATTTTTGCGACTCAATCATTTTTTTTGAAGCTTTGTGACTTTCATGAATGCCTGAAGGTTAATAAGATGGAGACAAGGCTCTTTCGCTCACGTATCCAAAGCTCTTGATGCGAGAATGTAGAGGTCCACCATTTTTTGCAGATTGCAAAAATTCATCCAGGAAGGAGAAGTTCTGTTGATTCGGGGTCAATCTAGTGTTGAACAATCTGGATAAATTTTGGTAAGGAGAGAGTCCAAGCAGCTTCAAGATCGATCAGGTCAGACTGCATCATGACCGATCACTTAATTGCTTCGAGAGTTGCCGCCACTGTTCAAGCTCGTTCGGACAAGATCCATGATGCCCTGGAGGTTCTCGAGTTATTGTATGAAGTTGGCCATGATTGTTGCCACTGGACAAGATCGTCCCAAGACTCGAATCCATCCTGGACTTTGGCAAGGAAGGGTCTATCCCTAACATTCATAATTTAATATGATTAATTCATCTCTTCCGCTGTAATTTTAAAAAATTTTTAAAAGCTAATCTTACAAACCTAGATCAGTTCTTACACGCTGAAGGCCTATTCATATGAGATGATTTAAAAGGTCATGAACGCTATTATAAAATCAACTCAGTAGTATACTTCGACTCGTTCTCCGGGTTAGAGAGGATACAAAGGGTTTTCATACCTCGAAATGCTGATGCCTTCATATTGATCCGAGAGGATTTGGGCATCAATAAGACCGATCCGAGGCATATATGTAACCACCGTAACACTACCTAAGAGGTCTAGCTGCAAACAGAGGCAATATTTCCCAAGTGTATCAGTACGGCATTTAGACATTCCCAGGAACATCAGACAAGAAAATAGGTAAGTACCGAT